>OX375875.1:43970402-44552902 GCA_947359465.1 Metellina segmentata
AAAAGATTATACATACATTTTTGTATAAAATACTTTCGAATTTAATCCTATCGAACACTATTTTATATAGATACAGACGAGTTAGCAATTCAAAAATCACAAAAATTTGTCACCTCTTTTAGAAATTAAAAATTGAAATATTAAAAAAAAATTATTGCACAATTTACCAGAATTTCCAATCTTGACTGAGAAATAAAAAATCAAGTGAACCGGTGTTATCATCGTTTCAATGATAATGAATTAAATGAACTATATTGACGAACTAAACAACTTTAATGCATATAAAAGTAAAAGCACAACATAAAACTCACATACCCATGGTCCTCTCGGTAACTCCGTTATTCTCGCCAGCTCAGCGCGGCTTGGGTCGGTCAGCTTCCTTCGGTCTCTCTCAATTCCCCTGCCTTCTCCAGTGTGTCGTTATCATCCAGTCTCGTTTTTTCTGTCGAGTTGAGAGGTGTTGCTTTTACGGGGTGGAGAAGGCAAGAGGGGTTGCCGCAGTGAGCTGGACCTGGGGTTGCTAGGTCGTGTTACCAGCGTAGTGATGAACATGATACATTTCATCGTATCATCACCCCCTTCCCAAAGTAATAACCGGGGCCGAGAAAACCATGGGAAAAATTGCCATTGCAATAACAGACAAATTCTTGAATAAATACAATATGGTAAATAAAACATGAAATCATAACATACACTGAAGACAAAACGACATTAATCAGCATCACAAATATGAAGAAGTGTCAGTATGAAGTTTTAAGAAATGTTAAATATAACTGCAATGTCCACAGTTTTCACGCAAATTTGTATATTGCAACACTTTTGCATTCAAGGTAAGAATGTGTAAATTTTCTAAAATAATTTACTGTTCTCGTGAGATTTCTCATCATATGACACACTTTCCCGATGGAGGAGAAAGAAAAAAAAAATTTATGAAGAAAAATTCTTTGTGTGAAGTCAATATCAAAAACTGGACTGTCGTCGATGTTGGTTCTGATAGCGGGAGCACACTGTCCTGGGCTTTACGACCGTACTAATTTACTGCATGAGTAACTGCATTCGTCCATTTAACTCACAGCTGCACAGCCACACCAGGACTCCTCTGGACTACTGGGGAAAAAATATAGGAGCCCAGCGAATCTGACTTGAAGCACGCATGAGAAGGTCGTTCGCCTGGTTATATTTGTTGTCGCTCGCCGGTACAGAAAATGCAACCACAGCAGGACAGGAACCACGTCCGGCACGGAGATTCTCGCTTCCCACAAGGCTGGGCAAAGAGTAGAGACGGTAACCTCCACTTCCTCTAGACATTAGTCTTTTGAGATCGATGACCAGATGTCAGTCAATAAACCAATTAATTGGTAAGAGAATACCAAGACCAAAGTAAGGGTTATGTGAAGTTAGGTTGTTGTGCATTCAATTTCAAAACAGTCAAAATCATTCAATCAATCAATAATTTCAATTAACTACTTGCCCTCGATCCATTTTTAATTAATCCATATTTATATTAAGCGATATGCAATCCTTTCCTTTATTTCCTCGCTAGCACCAAGTGAAAAAAAAAAAAACTAAAATGTAACTCACCAATCTTATCTTACACCAGCATGTGACAAATTTGGATCATTAAAAAAAATTTGTATGGTGCCAATTACCAATTTACTTGACATGAAGAATTATAAAAAACGGTTTGTCTTTTCCTCATATTGTATCTTTTATTTGGGTCGCTAGGAGAAACGCTGTCTTTATTGTTGCATGATTTGTTTTTAAATTCTACCTTCACAGCAACGTGATCGTCTGAATCTTTAAAATTTGGTCCAGGAATTAAATGCAAATAATCCAATCGCGTTGTGTATGGTGTCATTCTATTGACATGTGTCCTTTGTATTTTTCTAGGATTATCCACAGCTTTAAGTACATAATTAACTCTAGACAATCTCTCAACTACTCTGTATGGGCCTAAATATTTTGGTCTTAATTTGGGAGATAAATTGCTTTTGATGTTTGGCTTTTTCAAATAACACAAGGATCCAATATTATAATCAATTTGATCGTCATTAGATTTTTGCCTACTCAATTTAATATGCTTGTCTTCCTGTTCCTTTATATTTTCCAAAACTTTACTGAATACGTCCCTCATTTTAGGCAACAAACTTTCAATGTATTCTGACTTGGAGTTAAATCTTGAAAAAGAGTCATTCAAACAATATGGAAGTCTAATGTCACGTCCGTGTTCCAAAAAATATGGTGAGGTGTGAGTGGCTTCATGAATAGCAGAATTCAATGCTAACATAGTTTCTGGAAGTAATTCATCCCAATTATTATCGATTGACATGGTTGCCAAAATGTTTGCAATGGATTGGTTCGGTTTCTCGACACGTCCATTCACGTGAGCTGAATAATCCGAAATATGCCTCTTTTCTATACCATGCAAACGACAAAATTCTGAAAATTCATGACTTTTGAAGTAAGTGGCATTATCAGCTATCAAAATTAAAGGACAACCCTTCACTGCTATATGATGCTTGAAAAAGGCTTTGCAAATCGTTTGTGATGTGGTGTCATGTAAAGCAACAAGGTGAATATACTTTGTGAATGCGTCTATTATAGACAAAACATACGAATTTCCCTGTTCTGTGACTTTTAAAGGACCAAAAATATCTATGTGACAGCATTCACCTGGACTAGTACTTTGTTCTACAGGTTGCTGTGGAGCTTTAACATTTCGCTGTGCGCTTCGTCTGCTTAAACAGACTTGGCAAGAATTGACGTAATTCTTAGTGTCGCTATACATTCCCTTCCAATAGAATTTCTCAAGAAGTCTGTGATAAGTTTTAAAAAATCTTAAATGACCACCAAATTCACTGTGTACGGACGCTAAAATTTTCGCTTTCAAGGAATGAGGAACACAAATCTGCTCAATTGTATCATTCCGAGGAGATTTCGCATGTCTTTTACATAAATGTATTAAAACGTTATCATTGGTAAGCGCGAAGGATTCGTATTCTTTCTGAATTGATCTGGTTTTGTTCGAGATATGGTCCATAATGCATTTCAGTTCCGGTTCCGCTCTCTGCAATCGAATTAGTTCTACAGTGTCAGGGAACATAATCGTATTGGCATTTATCATACGAGAAAGATGATCAGCTACAACATTTAGGGAACCCTTAACATATCTGATTGTGTAATTGAATTCCTCCAATATAAGTTTCCAACGAAGAATTTTCTGAGAGGGATTTTTATTAGAGAGAAAACCCTCAAGTGGTTTGTGATCACTAAACACAGAAAATTTCTTTTTTCCTATTAAGAATGGGCGGAAAAAATTCAATGCGCAGTATATTGCATAAAATTCTAACACAGTAGCACTATATTTTGACTGGGCAACGCTTAATTTTTTTGAGTAGAAGTATACTGGTTTTACTTCTCCATTAGGATAGCATTGTTCTAGTACTGCACCAATACCTTGCTGTGACGCGTCAGTTGTCACTTGAAAGTCCAAACTCATATCAGGTAGTGCCAAAACAGGTGGGTTTAAAATTGTGCTTTTTATATCATCGAAAGACTTTTGAACTTCATCAGTCCATTCAAAAGGAACGTCCTTTTTCAGTAAAGAAGTCAATGGATAAGCACGTTTTGCAAAGTGTTTTATATGTCTGCGGTAGTAATTGCAACAACCTAGAAATGATTTCAATTCCTTAGGAGATTTGGGCTCAGGAAAAGTGTTGATGGAAATAGTTTTATCTTTGTCAATGGAAACACCCTCAGGAGAAACTATAAAACCCAAAAATTGACATTTTTTCGTTAGGAATTGGCATTTATCGGGATTAAACTTTAAATTATACGATTCAAATCGGTCTAACACTGCGTTGATTAACCGTAAATGATCGTCAGCATCCTTTGAAAACAATATCACATCATCTATATAAACAAGTGCACCGTTATGCAAAAATTCACCCAAAACTTCTTGTGCAATTTTCTGAAACGCTTTCGGGGAGTTCTTTAATCCAAAACAAAGACGATTGAATTCATATTTAGTTCCATCAACTGTTGTGAATGCAGTTTTATGCCTGTCCTTGTTATAAAGAGGAATTTGATTAAAAGCGGACTTCATATCTAAAACTGAGAAGTAATTCGATCCAGATATTTCATGTAAAATTTCGTCCAAAGTTGGAATAATGAATTCCTGCGTGACAGTAATGTCATTAAGTCTCCTGAAATCAAAAACTAATCTCCATTTGTTTTTCTGTTTTACAAAAAGTGCAGGGGTGTTATACAACGACTGGGACCTAGAAATTATTTGAGCTTGCTCTAAATCATGTATTTGCCTACGCATTTCGTCTCTTAACTGAAATGGAATTTTATAAACTGGGCATTTTATAGGGATATTATTCTCTAATTCAATTCTATGAGGCTCTGTGTACGCTTCAGATAGTTCTCTTGTCGTTCTCGCAAAGACTGACGAATGTATCATTAACGTTTCGATCAAACGCTTTTTTAGATTTACATCCATTTGATCTAAACTGAAGTCTTTCTCACTTAAAGGAGGTACATGTCCTGAAGAATTTGAAATATCAGGAATCTCACTAAAACTGTTAACAACCATACATTCCCGTGGACTAAATTCCTGTACAGAACATATTCTCATTTGTTTGTTTAAAGTAATGGGCTCACATGTCAGGTTACTGACCAATAGTCTAGTTTCGGTCGCATTTTCCTTAATGCTAAGTAAAGAAGGAGCCACGTAAATTCCTTTGTCAGTCAGTCTGGCCCTTGGATTTATCAAAATATCGCCATAGCAGTTTGTTAGAGAAGGTAATTTAGCATCAATAAATAATTCAGACTTCGGGGAAATTGTAACTTTGCGCTTTAATTTGATATAATTAGCATTGGTATCAGGTAAAGTATTATACGGGGGATGTAATTCTAGAATAGGAGTAGAAGAATTTTGAAATCGTAATAGTTTACTTTTAGTGTCTAAAATAGCGCTTGAATTTTGAAAAAAATCATACCCTAAGATAGCTGCATAAGATGAAAGTATATTGCTCTCAGTAACATAAAATTTCTGGTTTGTACGATAGTTACTTATCTGAATTTCCACAGTACAAACATCACTTATATTGATAATCCCACCATTAACGGCTTTAATTTTCACATGGGATAAATTTTGCTCAACACTGTTAGTTCTCCCAATTATTTCAAAAATTTGAGGGGACATCAAACTTACCGAAGCACCTGAATCACACAAAGCATAAAATTCGCAGTTAGGGGCTTTAACCTTTACGAGTGGAAGAGAAAAATTATCTTTCAACGAGCCTATTGTTGGAATCGGGGGAATCTCACTGCCTGGCTCGCATTTCGCATGGATTCCCTTCTGGCGTTTAAAGGAACGTCGTTGTTTGTAGGGGTCCTACCTCCGTCGTTTTGACCGCTGTACGATAGCCTATTAGCTGGCTGCCTCCGGCGTTGGTTATTGTAGTTCCCGCGTTGGCTGTCTGCATATCTAGCCCTACACTGTGATTGAATGTGTCCACGTCTCCCGCAATAATAGCATTCAATATTTCTGAGTGTAGAAGCTGTGAAATTTTGAAAATTATTTACTGCCTGTTCTGTTTTTAATTCATCTAATTTTAAGTTCAACTCTTGCATTTGTTGAACTAGTATATTTAGAGACGGCTCTTCACGGGCATTATTGGCTGCGAAAATTTTATTGTTTGCCTCCTCACAAATTGCCACTTCTATAGCTTCAGCCAGGTTCCCTGGAGTGCGCGATAAAACAGGCCGTTGAATTTCTGGTCTGAGACCAGACACAAATTTTGCCTGGACCATGCGGTCATGCACATGCATCACGTCATTCGAACATGTAGACCCTTCCAAAAGAATCGCGTCGGAAAACTTTTTTAAACGTGACGCATAGTCGCGGACTGCTTCGTTTTCCAGCTGTTTACACTGTGCAAAATAACTTAAGTTTGTTGCCAGAGGAACTTTCTCTTCAAGTCGGTCAATTAGTAATTTGGAAAACTCATCAAAATTTACGCTACATTTTATTTCCGAATCTGCGATGGCTATTCTCGCTGCCTTCCCTGTTATTTTTAATTTAGCAATTGTGAGTTTCTCACTTTCGGTCCATCCACTTAACCGAGATATTTCGTTTATTTTAGCGATAAATTCTTTTGCCGAAATGTCACCATCACCCGAAAGATTAGGCAATAGTGACAAGAATTCATTTCTATGACTATTTCCGGTGGTATTTAAACTTCTACTGGCAATTCGTCTTCGTGGCGGCATATTTACTTTTTACACTAATTACAAGCGTTTTTTAATAAATAATACAAAATAAGGAAAAGAAATGTCATGAAATTAAAATTTGAAACAATACTACAGTTATATTTGAATGTAAGAAATGGATTGGGAAGGATTGCATACAGTATCCGCGAACACGGGGTTCGAATTGTCACGGCACCAATGAACCGGTGTTATCATCGTTTCAATGATAATGAATTAAATGAACTATATTGACGAACTAAACAACTTTAATGCATATAAAAGTAAAAGCACAACATAAAACTCACATACCCATGGTCCTCTCGGTAACTCCGTTATTCTCGCCAGCTCAGCGCGGCTTGGGTCGGTCAGCTTCCTTCGGTCTCTCTCAATTCCCCTGCCTTCTCCAGTGTGTCGTTATCATCCAGTCTCGTTTTTTCTGTCGAGTTGAGAGGTGTTGCTTTTACGGGGTGGAGAAGGCAAGAGGGGTTGCCGCAGTGAGCTGGACCTGGGGTTGCTAGGTCGTGTTACCAGCGTAGTGATGAACATGATACATTTCATCGTATCACAAGTTTTGACGAAATTGTTAAGGGTCAGGTTAAAAAAAAACGCCACTTTTCATGTGTTTTGACATGGAAGGACACGTACATGAATGGGCTAAGCAACATATTTAATCTTGTTGGAGTGAGAATGGCAGCAGTAGTAGTAAATAATCTTAAGTATGTAATTCAGAACAGAGAAGAGGCCGCCATGACACAGTGGTTTTTAGCTCTACACTAGGAATAGGTAGTTGTAGCTGGAATAGGTTCGACAAGCAATAGGTAGTTGGAGTAGGTCGGAGGTCTGCTGCACCGTGGACTGCGTGCAAGGATTCCTTTATACAGGATCCTCCTCGCGCCAAACCATCGACGGCTGCGTCTGCAATGGGCTCATGAGCACAGAGCCTGGCGGGCTGACTGGCAACAAGTTGTCTTTTCTGACGAATCCCGCTTCAATTTGTGGAACAATGATAGCCGTATTCGTGTTAGACGCTATGCCGGTTAACGCTGCCTTCCAGAGTGCGTTATCGAACGTCATAGTGGCTTAACACCTGGATTTATGGTCTGGGGTGCGATTTCGTATCATGGACGATCTAAGCTGCTCCGTATTGAGGGTAATCTGAAGAGCAACAGGTGCGTCGTGAAGTGCTAGAGCCCGAAGTTGTTCCCTTCCTTCAAGGCATCCCTGGAGCTTTCAACAGGATAATTTACTCCCACATGTTGAAAGGAATGTTCGAGACTTCTTTTCAGCCCAACACATGCAACTTCTTCCTTGGCCTGCTTATTCGCCGGATATGTCGCCTATTGAGCACGTATTTGATTTGGTTGGTCGGCGTCTCGCTCGTGATCCGCGTCCTACAGTTTCAAAAGACGAACTTTGGGTGCGCATACAAACAATATGGAATTCTCTTCAACAAGCAGACATTCAACATCTGTTTCACTCTATGCCACGTCGTATAGCAGCACTTATTGCAGCGCATGGTGGCTACACCAAATACTGATTTTGGACACTTAATATTGTTTTTTAGGTTAGAAAATTTATTCATTTATTTGTACTGATACAAGCCGTGTGTGTATTAAATTTAATTTAATTCTGATGACTCTTTCATGGAGTTGCATTTTTTTACAAACAGCAGTATATTTTTGAAGTGGCTAAAAGGCTTTTTAAATTCATCTTAAAGTGATTTTTTTATTGCTTGCAAGAAAAGTTTTCACGAATGTTATTACAAACAATATTTAAGTATAGTGTCGGAAATATCAGACTAGAAATACTGAAATTTCACATTATGCATGAAAACTTCGTATTTGCTTTATCTGTTTTCAAAAACTTAACAGTTCGTTTCAACCGTTTTCTCAAAGTTCCTTTACCTGGATAAAACGTCGTTGCTTTCAACAGGACTCCGATGGAATTTTGAATTTTCAATGGGATAAGAGTGTTTACGTTAAAAGACCGAGAAAACTTGAGACTTTTCCGCCAGCTTTGCTTTGAACCTTATTCTGGTAATATCGACGAGTGTCGTGAAATTCCAAATAAAGACCGTTGTCTGCACCACGTGTGCATAAATTAATAAAAATTAACGGCCATGCAACAAATTTACCTTCGAATACACGTCCCGACTTGAAAAGTTCCCCGAAATAAAACGAGTCCAATGAAAGTTTTTAATTTTCATGCTCTAGTTACAAGTTGGGTTTGGAGGGGGAATACGGGGGCGCAAATCGAAACGCAAGGAAGGGCCCATTCCGTTCCTCCGGGCTTTGAATCAGCTTCCTTTCATCTCAACTCGGCCCGACACTTTCCAGTCATGCATAAATACATACCAGATGCGCGGAAGATTTCGCAAGTAGCTTTTCAAAAGGTTTTAGTCCACGGAAGTTTTGCTGCTGTCGGTATAGTTAAAGTTGCAGTTAGTTTCTTTTCAAACGAGGGAGCGGACTCGAGGAAATGGTTTCGTTTGAGAGGAATGTTTTAAAGGTTTGTGGAAGGCAGAACTGGAAAAAGAGAGCCCCTTTCCGAGATAGACTAGTTACTAATGTATAAATGTCTCGGAATAGTCTTGAAAGCCTCCCAGAGAGTGGGAAGCAGCACTGACTTTCAGGTTACGCATTTCCAAGATAAATGTTCTCTGCTTTTGAATGGACATTGTATTTCCTTCAATTATAAAATTCTGAGCTCTAAGTCTGGAATAGTAAGGCTAATGCAGGCTAGTTTTAGTTATAATCCATCAAAGACCCTGAAGTGCACATTTGAATAGTTTTACATACTCTGGTTTGAAAATTCATAGCATAACTACATAGGTCTCGAATATTTATTACTAACAATGCTTACGTATGCTAAACACTCAAACATCATCTTTGACACTGTGGCATTATTTGAATACATCATATAATATTACTTCCAGTCACATTATTTGAATATATAATATCATATTAGTTGAACATATCATACTAGGGGGCCCGCCCCCTGATCGCTAACGCTCGCCAACCCCCGGAGGATTGCTTCGCAATTCTCATTGGTTCGCTGCGCGAACCTATGCTCGCTTCGCTCGCATCAATGAAGACACGTGTCCTAGCAGAAGGGATTGATTACAAAATATATTCCAAAAAAATATTTTTCAAATCTAAATTTGTTGTATTACATAAAAGATATATACAGTACCTCTGGAATCAGAATTTAGATGAAAACTTTGAGCACATTTTTACTCGCAATGTGAGCGCTGCTTTGGAAATTGAATACCCAGCATGTTGTTTGTGTGTACATTTCCCCAGTACTCGAGCCACCCATACACTTTTTGACTGAGTTTGTTGTCGAAAGTTGTAGTACACGCGTCTTGTTGTACTATAATTGTTAGCCTTGAAAAGGACCGTTTTTTAAATAGCCCTGAAAAGATCCTCCGCTTTCTTAGATTTCTATTACGAACCGCAACAGCTCGTCTAAAATTCATTTTTTTTCAATAAAATTTCATCCGATAACGCTATAGATTCAAATGACTCGCGAGGCTCCTAGTAAACAAACAATCGCACAATGTTGCCAAAACGCGGTAACAAATAACGTCTTTTTTGCGTGCCACGTAAGAGAAATATATATATAGATCATATTATTTGAATATATCATATAGTATTACTTCCAGTTCAATTAAGGAACGCGGTGGCACGGTTGAAAAAGTAACGGATTAGCAACCTGAGGGTTGCGAGTTCAAATACAACCAACACCGTTGTGTACAGAGGGGGCTGGTGCACTTTAAATTTGTCGTGGCCTCAAATATCCTGTGTCGACGTGGTGTGGAAGTTTGGAGAGTGGGATGCCAGCTCAGGTGTTGCCTCGTCATCTGACCGTGTTTCAAATTTACTTGGCGCTGGCCTCGGATCTTTCGGTTGGGGGATTGATCCCGGACCGTCGTCAATAACCCGCTGTGATGCCCCAGTACGACGTTAATTCAAATACCTACCTACCAGCTCAATTAAACAGTCGGTCTATTTAACTCTTGTTCTTATTTTACTGTTGATTTCTCAGCATTAAACCATTATTTAAATATTTCACTAATGTTAGTGGAACAGGAATCGACATTATTTGTAGTGACGAAGGCTGAATTTTAAGTGCAATTTTATTCGAGTCACAGAAGTATTTTTCAATGCTATGCGTGTAAAGCAGATGTTTTCACGCACTCCATCCTTAGAACATAACGTTCATAAGTCGATTCCCTTTCTAGTAGACCCTGCGAATGTACAACTAGTCATGAAAGAGAGGAGACAATGTAATAAATTTTTTTTTCACACATGTCTTGGAGTACAAAACACGGCATGGTTTATTAGAATTATTTAATGGTCATATTAGGCTATACTGCTCCGAACATAAAACACATAGCATCAAATAATGGACAGATGCACGCGGTAAATTTTACTGATGCAAAAGAAAGAAATTTACTGACTTAAGAGGGTGCCTCTTTTCTTTCTTTCATCCCGGGGACACCATTAGAGAGAAATCATTAAATGAGTTTGGCCTTTTTTGCAAGTTTTTATACATAGTCAATGTGCGACATTTCTATTATAGTTAATGTCCCCTGTGCTGTTCCAGTGCGTTAGCGTGGTGAGGAAATTTTGAGAATGCGGTTCCAGCTGAGGTGTTGACCTCGTCATCTAACCGTGTTCAAAATTAAGAGGCGCTGTAGGCCATAGACATGAAATATAAGTAGACCGAGCATTGCTATTGATAGAAGGTACTAAAAGCAGGATCAAGATGTCGACTAGTAGTCACGTGATTGCTCTGTGAAAAATTGACATGGTTGTCTGACTTGGCTTTTTATCGCCTCGTTTGGTGTTATCAAATCGGGTAGGTTTGTGAATACGCATTTCTGCACTGGCGACAAAAGCGCCAAAGTCCACTACTATGTCACGCGTACGAATCAAATGAAGAATTAATTGATGGGAGTCTTCTCATGTCCCGTTAACCAATCAGATGAATCTTCGTTTCCACTCGGTAGACAAACACAGTCTAAGGGTCCCGCTATCACTAGCTTTGGTCACATGATCTGAACACATTGAAAAAAGGCTGCCATTGCTCACTCTACTTTTATATTTTCTCTATACTCGGATCTTTTCCTTCGGGATTGATACCGAAAAGTATATCTCCAGTGCGACTTTGAAACGGAACTTTCATACCTGTCTACCTTCTCCAGTGCGACGTTAATTCAGCTACCTGCCGGTTCAGTGAAATATAGGTGGCTGTAGTGTCCGCGATACGTAGGCATTTTGAACGCACCGTCACTTGGCTCATTTTTCGAATACGATTTCAGCACCTTACATCGCCATTAAAACTTCCAAAGAATAAACTTTAAACTAGAACGTTATAGTTAATTAGTCAACACTAATTACACTAAACACCAAAACAGCGATGCCCTATATTTTAAAGTAACACAGATGTGTGTCATATGGTATTTTATGTTCATGTTTGTAGAGAAAATAAAATCTTCACTACCTGTTTTGGTTGTTTACACAAAAAACCTCCACATAAGAGATTGCAACCCAAAAAATTTACATTTTAAATAATATTTATTTCATTAATCAATATGGTACTATATGGTACTATATAAACCGTATATTTTAACTTAATAATTTTAATGATATATATATACCTGTACATAAATTTTCCTTTGGATGGAGGACCGCACAAGCCTTAATTTCCTCAATCTCCTAATAGTCTAAAATGGCCTCTATATAGAAACGGACCGCGTTTCAAACTAACGAGGTTATCCCCCCCCCCGGATCTCTCATTTCGGGGTTGATCCGGACCGCCGTTCCTCTAGTGAGACGTCAATTCAGCTACCTATCTACCTTTCGGGATTGATCTCATATTGTCGCTATACCGTACTTTTCCTTCAGTGCGACGTAAATTCAACTACCCTTTCGAAATTAATCCCGGACCACTAGTAAAAGCCCGTTGTGTTGCTCCAGTTCGACATAAATTCCTACCTACATACCTGAATAAAAGCGAAGTTATGTAATTGAAGCACGCATATCTTCCTGCTTACAAATACAGCATTCTCTTAGCTCATCCATAAACGCAATGTCTACTTTCACCCCGCATGAGGACCTCCGTTCCTCTAGTGAGACGTCGATTCAACTACCTACCTAGCTTTCGGCATTGATCTCAGATTGTCGCTATTCCGTACTTTTCCTTCGATGCGACGTAAATTCAACTACCCTTTCGAAATTAATCCCGGACCACTAGTAAAAGCCCGTTGTGTTGCTCCAGTGCGACATAAATTTCTACCTACATACCTGAATAAAAGCGAAGTTATGTAATTGAAACACGCATATCTTCCTCCTTACAAATACGGCATTCTTTTAGCTCATCCGTAAACGCAATGTCTACTTTCACACCGCATCAGGACCTCCGTTCCTCTAGTGAGACGTCGATTCAACTACCTACCTACCTTTCGGCATTGATCTCAGATTGTCGCTATTCCGTACTTTTCCTTCAGTGCGACGTAAATTCAACTACCCTTTCGAAATTAATCCCGGACCACTAGTAAAAGCCCGTTGTGTTGCTCCAGTGCGACATACATTTCTACCTACATAGCTGAATAAAAGCGAAGTTATGTAATTGAAACACGCATATCTTCCTCCTTACAAATACGGCATTCTCTTAGCTCATCCATAAACGCAATGTCTACTTTCACCCCGCATAAAAAGCAATTTCACTTGTAAAGTGAAAATGCTGCCTCTTTTCTTGACATGCATCGGAGGTTTACGCGGATCACAATACGTCTCGCATTCCGACCCCTTGCCCAAGGGACACTGAGACATACGTCTGGTACATTGCCATCTCGCAGTAGCTTCCAGCTGTTAGCAGATGCACGACACGACACTCAGTGCCTTCACCAATCCAGTGGAATGGAACGATACCAGAGTTCTCGGTAATCCCAGACCATCGACTCCGTGTGGATCACGAGCATTTCTTTACCTCGCAAGCTCGTGCGTCACTTAATAAATAGCATTGGCGGAGTTTATCTCGGGGCAACATACCATCCCGAGTGTTGGAGGCTCTGGACCCTGGTTGGTGCAACGACACCCCGTGACAGAATTGACGAATGGGGAGACATAAACAACCGTGCTGTTGCCGCTTTCTGCACTGAGAAGCTTTATGCAGTCTCTTTTTGACTGTGAAGCGCGAATCATTGGGAACAAGGGTAACAGGTAGGTAGGGATATTCTCAATGCGAGTGTCGTTTTTTTTTGTTGTTGTGGAGTGGGGTGCTTGGAGCGGAAAGAGAGGAAGCAATCTCCCTTTCAGGGTGGTCTGGGCTCATGATTTTTTTCCATACTTTCCATTGTTTTGTGCAATTTTACGCGTGTCTGCGGTTGAAAGCGCTGTGCTTTGTCTGTTGTTGGGGCTTTGGTTGAAGAAGCAGGTTTGCTTAAAAGAGAAGGCTTGCTTTAGTCTTTTTGTAAAATAAGTACAGTCCAAAAGACAATGCGTAACGAAAAGAAATGCGTAACACGATGCATGAATTGTAAAACAACCATTCGATTAATTTTATTGCGTCATGGTATATTATGGGCGCGGTAGCCTAGTTGGATGAGCAATGAAATAGCAACCAGAAGGTTTCGGATTTGAAACGCGATCTAACCAGCCCGTCGGGAAAGTTCGGCCTGGCCTTAAATGTCCTCATGTTGGTCGTGGTGTGAAGGTTTGGAGTGTGGGGCGCTAGCTCAGATTTTGACCTCGTAATAAGACTGTGGCTCAAAATTACGAGGTGTTGTCCTCCGATCCTTCCTTTCAGGACTGGACCAGAACCATACCTGAAATGACAAATAAATATTCCACTAGCTATTAGGGATGCGACATCGATGTTTTATAAAAAACATCCATCGATGTTTTATAAAAAAACATCGATGTATTGGAGCCTATGTTTTTGTAACATCGATGTTTATACTTGTCGATGTTTTTACGTTGTCGATGTTTTATTTTTAAGAGAAAAAGGTACCATTATAAAAATTTTAAAAATAACCAAATAGCATAATTTTTATAATATACTTTTAGACCAAAGTGGCCAAGGGTGAAGGGTCTGAAAAGTAGGTATGCGACATCGATGTCGATGTTTTCAAAACATCGATGTTTTATAAAAACATTGTTGCATTTACCATCGATTTATTCGAGCCGATGGTTGTTTAACATCGATGTTTTATAAAAACATTGTTGTATTTACCATCGATTTATTGGAGCCGATGTTTGTTTAACATCGATGTTTTATTTTTGAAAGAAAAAAGCACCCCTTAGTAAAAATTAAGAAAAATAACCGCGCAACTAAGTATTTATCAGCAATGGCGACTTTTGTCCCATCAAAAAGTTTTTTCCATAACTGGTGGAAAAAGAAGTCGGTTTAAAGGTGGAGAAAGTTAACAAACTTGTCGTTTTTACAAACTGTAAATAACAAATTTTGAGGCCTATAATAATCATAGGCCCCATTATTTTTTATTTACAGCAAATAAAATATAAATTTGTGTTCCCCCAATAAGTTGATAAATAATTAATAATAACTAACAATAATTGTGTTTGTTAGTTATTATTATTAGTTAGTATAATTATTTTTAACAATGATAATTATACTTGTAGTTAGTAGTACCTAAGTCAAATTGTTATAAATATTATTTTCTTTTATATTATTCAATTTCGAAATAAAAGATTCGTTAATTGCTCGTATTAATTTTTTTGACTTTGTTTTGGCAGTTCATAAAAGTCTTACTTATAAATTAATAAACACGTTAAATGACAAATTAAATCCCCCTCCCCTGCAAATATTAATGTTTGAGGTTGCAAAATCAGTTTTATGTAATGGGGGGAATTAAAAAACATCGATGGTTTTTGGGAGATGTACTATTAACATCGATGTTTTAATTTTGAACATCGATGTTTTGCTGTCAATGTCGCATCCCTATTAGCTATGTGGAATAAAAATAAATATACTCGTATGCCTTATGGTGCGTTTAAGCTAAGCTAGTTAAAAAAAGTGCTCAAAGGAACCTATATTTTTCACACATAACTAGGGGGGGGGGGTTAAGGGAGGTTAATATTAACTAATGGGAGTTGTATAACTTTGTTTTTATCCGCCCTTCTCTATTTGTTCTATTAGACGAATTCTATTATGGTCTCTGACCCGATTGTAGGTCTCACAACGAGCAACCAGGTTGTCCACATTGCTGTGACAAGGCGTCCCATTTGTCCACTAGAGTACTTCTTTGCTTTCGTGCGGTTGTTTGCGTTGTTGTATAGACTGCAACTTGACGCCACAGAGCATCCTAAGCATGTTATATTGGATTGGGATAAGACGACCTTGCCTCATACGAATTGAGTATCATCCTTAATTTTTGGACATGTTTGTAGTCGAGAGTATATTTCTTGAAGTAGTAAAGCTCCTTTTATGCAGAATATTGAAAAGGGCAGAATTATAAAACATGACAAACTTTGTCCCAACGTAAGTAATGAACAGTCTTTTTGAAAACCGAAAAGTAAAAAGAAGTTTATAAATATAACTCCATCAGGTATCAAAATGTATCTAATTATAAGTCTCATTCGACTTAAAAAAGGAAATCATTGTTCATTATCTGTTCTAATCATGTGCTTCAATGACAGCAAAGAATGTTTTTTGGTATGACAGGCGAAAAAAGTAGAACTTATAAACTACGTTTAGTTCTGAGTTGTCATATTGAAATAATAATCATATAAAAATGTTTATAAGAAATCTTCTGAAATTTTTTTTTGCATGACAAAATGATTCTTATACATTTAGCAACTCACTGTTGAAAAAAATTTATTAAACTACTTTTTATTGAAATGAATATGATAACTGCTGAAGTAAGATAGACAAAAGAGATTTTTCAATAAATCATACATTCTAGTACGATTATAGCTTTATGATTTACGTTTTAACTTTAACCGGAAAAAACGCCTTTCCTATTCTTATTGTTCAGTCCCTCTCACGCTGAAATGAGTCCTCGTTTACTATGACTAACTTTCGAATATTTAAGTATGATAAAAAAGTGGTTCTAAATTTAGCAACTCAGCAGCTAGTTTAGTGAAGTTGAAAAGAAATTTCTGAAACTACTTTTATTTAAATGACGATCTCAACTGCCTTATTACCGCTGAAGCGAAGCGGACGCAGCAAAAAACAAAATCCCGTAATCTGAAAAGGTGACAAAATGCTATTCACAAAACCGTGATATTACGTCAGGAATCTAGAGCGTTGTTTTGCCGATAAATAATTTCTCGCCATTTCCCGCTGGCAGCGAGAAAGGACGTGACACGAGGGTGGAAAATTTCCACATGGATTGAGACGTCAAAAGCCCCCAAACGTCTCTTGTATGTGTATAGGAACGGGGGTTGTCAGGATATTATTCGATTAGCATATAGATGCATGCACTGTGACTGTAGGGACTTGCTTGTACACGTGAATGTTATTAGAATGCAATGTGTTGGCAATAAATTATGTATTCCTTATTCTTTTGCATCACGTGACCTTTAGGGTTACCACATTATTCTGTGATTGTGGACGCTGAGACACCTAATTAGGGAAGATTGGCAATTTTTGGAATTTTACGCCTCGGACATTATTTTGCGCTTGAATAATCCTAAAAAGCGATTGAGTTTGTCTTGAAACGGTTTTCAACGCCACCGGTAATCATGTTTGGTAATTTTAGAATGTAATTTGAAGGTGTGATGCGTTTGGATTGCCTGCGAATTAATCGATTGTCAGTGATGGTAATGATTCTATGCATTTGCTTTTGGTAAAAGTATTCAGATTCGAATACGAGAATTAGAATGAAATGTAATTAGAAATTTAAATGGGTTATTCATATTTTAAGTAGTTTATTCAAGAACTATAAACGACATTTCCAAATTGGTAATGCAAAATATTAAGACGTCTATTTTGAATAATATAAACTTGTTAGATTATCACAACCAATATAATCACGAGCGTCACTTAGATGGAAAAGGTTGGGGCATTATTCCTCCAGTCCTGGATAGTCCCTCACTTCCAGTTTTGTTCCAAAAGCACTTCACAAAATCTGAACACTTTAATTCTAATGATGAAATGATTTAATAGTTTAAAATTATGAATTAATGGATCAAATGATTTAACAATTCGCTTTCATGTTTTAAAGCTTAGATTTCAGTACATAAATTTCGGAAATTTTGAGACAGCGCTAGTGTACTTATACGCAGAATATTTGTTACATTTTGTTAGATAGTTAACAATATAAGATTTAGATTCAGGTTATCATGAAATAACTTCACCCTTAAACGAGATTTGAGTTACTGCAGTTATTGAAGAATTGAGATGAATTTTCAAAAGGCATATATTCGAGTTGTGTGCAAGTAAAAGCTTTCAAGTTCTTACGGTTAGAGTGGAGCCCCTAAATTTCCGAAAGATTCAGAGGCAACACTACTATACTTTTCTTTCATTACTATCGATTTATAAGAAACCTGAATAGGTATTCAAATTTTTGTATATCGCAAAACAACTGAAAGAGAGAACTTCAAAACAATAAAATTTTTTAAATAAACAAGAGAAAATGAAGGAATTTATTTTTTATATTCTTTGTTTACTCTTGTTTAGAAATATGCCCTGCCTTGTGGTGAATGAACTGTATAAAAGCACCGTAAGTAAATCGTTTCACTGAAACATTTCTCTTTTGCCATTTTGTGTAACCATGGATATAAGTATTCGTACTCTGGGGATATCTCAAATCAACAGTGTGCAAAAAAGAAAAAAAGGAATACCAAACATTTCCCGAGCAAGAAGCTCCTAAACATGAGTTCATGAATATTCCATGAAAATACTGCTTTAGTAATGTCAACGATCCCAGTATGCAAGTGTCATCGCCTGTGACGACGGACACACATAGAATTTGTGATTAAAGATAAATTAACAAGTTTCTCATTTCATTTACCCATTACTAAATTATCTGACTGAAAGACAACGTGAAAAAGAAGTATTCTAACTATTCACAAATTAAAATTTCAAACGTGTTGAAATTGAGTTCTACTGCCACGTATGGGACAGTCTCACTCAAATTTTAGTCATGGAAATGGCTGTATCTTATTATTTATTAGTCAAAAATCCTTTTCGAACTTAAATTATATATCTTCAAGTAAGATCATCGTAAAATTTTACCATTAAAAATGTCTGTCAATTCACCTATTCTAATTCCAAAGACTGCAAAGGTTAGCGGTTGGACTAATAAAGGTTTTACAACACGCTTTATATATTTCGTTAGATAAAAGTTATCAATAAAAGAGTTTTGAACAAGTTGGTCATGAAGAAAGCTGATCAAGTTAAGTTGGTCATGAAGTAAGTTCATCAAGTTAAGTTGGTCATGAAGAAAGCTGATCAAGTTAAGTTGGTCATGAAGTTCATCAAGTTAAGGTGCCTTGAAGTAAGCTCTGGTGCAGCTTGTCCACGTTTGAACTTTGCGCCATAAAACCCAAACCTCCAGTCCAATCGTATCCATCAAGTTATGTTGGACATGAAGTAAGCTAATCAAGAGGGCATTCCACTGCCACGTATGGGACAATAATACACATGTTTTAGTAAAGAAAAAGTCTGTATCTATTTCTCTTTATTAATCAAAAAATTTTTGGCACTTAAACTATCTCCTTTTAGGTATGCTCATTCTGAATTTTTGCCCTTAAAAATAGCCATCAGAAGTGACGAAGAACTTAAAGATCAGTAGTAGGACATTGAAAATATAAAAAAATGGTTTGCACAATGCTCTACGATTTTTTTTAAATACTAGTTAGCAAAGAAGTTTGTACAAGATGGTCATGAAATAACTTTACCTATTCATTAAAATAGCTACTGTATTGTTTAAGGAATTGAGATGAATATCTCTACTTGAATATCTTTCAAAAATAAAATCTAAAATTTAAGATCTTGAGGCTTGAGTTTAGCAATATCTGTAATTGTTTTTTTTTATAGAAAAAGCATTAGTACCAAGACGAAACAAGATTGGACATTTCAATGTGACCAGACATGTCCTATACGTGACGATAGTGTTTTTTTTTGTTTTATATTTTCCACCACATCTAAATATAACCAGAAATATTACCGAAGGCTTGATTTAGCTCTTTTTGTACAGAAAAAATGACAGAAAACTCGAAAATTTTGAGATGTTGGAGGAAAGATTGTTTAAGATAAAAATAAGCTTTTTCTTATTTATATATATTTTTTTCAAATTTAAAGAAATGTGGTTCTTCTCAGTTTGATTTTCAACACTTTTTCCTTTTAAGAATCACAAAAATTTCCATCCAACAAAAAAGTGTTACCAAAAATCAAAGTCGTATTCCAGTTCGACATTCAAAAAGGCTAAATGAAGCGCGAAAAGAGAGATCACGATGCCAATTCTGGAACACCCGGTGGAAAATTTTTCGGCGAAGCCTGCGTGCCAAGCAGTGTAGCAAAGTAGTTACTAAAATTAAGTAAAAATACAAGATACGTTTCTAATGAAAGGAGAAATAAACAGCAACACTGTAAAAAAAGAATGTAGCGCTGAAAAAAAAGCGCCCAAGAAATTAATCAATATGAAGGGACCATGAACATATTGCATTAAATTGAGTTATGTATTTTAGTATGAAATTTCTCTTTGGTGAAATCCTACGTACACTTGAAATTATTATAAAATATATACTTTTTCTTTATTTCCTTAACAAATAATTCAATGCAAGATCATCATGGTTCATCGGTTCCTAATAGCCAATAGTATTTAAAAACAAATAATATCCTATTTAAATGCTTATTTATTTCAATGCACTTTTTAATATATCGACAGTTGAAACTGGAGTGACGAGTTATTGCCGTTTTCAAAACCTAATTTTGTGTTATATTTGTACATGATATTGCTCCTCTTATCTATAATCCGTTTACAATTCAAATGTGCATGTATTTATGCATAGAATAAAGTAATATATAATAACACGAACATCCTTTAAACTTTACCAAAACCTTTTAAAGCTAAAAATATTATAAATTCGATTAGTATTTTGGATTAAAAATTCTCAGTTCTTGAAGTGTGGATTCAGTTTAAAATTAACTGTACTTTAAAGATCAAAACTCAACTCTGTGAGTATCAGATATTCGGTGTCGAATCAACGCAGATTAGTCCATGACTAAGATTTTGATAAAGCTTGGTGTACCTATGAAGTGAATAAAAGTATTTTCCCCCTTCTGTTTCAAAGTTATTATGAGCACTAAGTACTTAAATTTTTAATGTAAAATGTTGCATCTTGGGATAATTAACAGTCATTTTCTCAGGAAACGGATGTGATACTTGGGTAACGTCTAATTTTAAAGCTCATTAAGTAGACTTAAATTATAAAAAAAAACATGATGCAGTTTTTATTTTTGAACTAAAAAATAAAAGTGAATTTATGTATTTAAAAACAGAAAAAAAAAAGATTATGCTGATTATAAAAAGTTTTTTCATAGCCCATAGAGTACTAACACTATCACTTTAGCTTTTACATACTACGCATGGGACAAGAAATGTACTTTCCCTGGGGTTTGGTGTTCTCATATCATTGCAAACTGCTTTGTCGAGCTTCAGGAGTTGACCCACCAAGAGTGCATTTTTTGAGAGAATGCATGAAATTTTCATCTTGCCGCTGTACTGCCTCACTTACAACTATCTCTCTCATATATCAGTAACCGCATCCGTACCTCTTTGGACTCGTTGGTTGAAGACCAATAGGAGACAGCTTCTCTCTCTTTCAGACATTAAGAACTTAACAGTCATTTTCTCAGGAAACGGATGTGATACTTGGGTAATGTCTAATTTTAAAGCTCATTAAGTAGACTTAAATTATAAAAAAAAAACATGATGCAGTTTTTATTTTTGAACTAAAAAATAAAAGTGAATTTATGTATTTAAAAACAGAAAAAAAAAAAGATTATGCTGATTATAAAAAGTTTTTTCATAGCCCATAGAGTACTAACACTATCACTTTAGCTTTTACATACTACGCATGGGACAAGAAATGTACTTTCCCTGGGGTTTGGTGTTCTCATATCATTGCAAACTGCTTTGTCGAGCTTCAGGAGTTGACCCACCAAGAGTGCATTTTTTGAGAGAATGCATGAAATTTTCATCTTGCCGCTGTACTGCCTCACTTGCAACTATCTCTCTCATATATCAGTAACCGCATCCGTACCTCTTTGGACTCGTTGGTTGAAGACCAAGAGGAGACAGCTTCTCTCTCTTTCAGACATTAAGAACTTTTGAACTCGATGTATTATTTCTTGACTAGGTTGTGACATCGCTAGAAACTCTGGTGTGCTTGACCCTTAGGAAGGATCACTCGGAAAATCGGTCTGCATGTAAATTAATCTCACCGGAAAAAAAGGAAAAACAATTAGGTTGGATTTTTGGAATGCCGAATATATTCTTATTTATTAATGTTTGTCGCCATCTTCTGTTATTTCGTCTCGCGCATTACAGCGACTTGAGGAGGACAGATGAAATCGAACATCCTCTATACGTGGTGTTCGTCAGGATGATCTTATTGTTTTTCGACTTTTACCATTGGTATTCTTTTTGGACTGCGGGGAGAGCACGTCAGACAGAGCGAGAACAGAGGGCGGCTCTTGGTCACCGCGCTAGACTGTGATGATACATACTTTTATATATTGGGGTAATGATGATAATGTAATGATGTAAATACTGTATAATTGTCTAATGTTCCTGGAATAATAAGAACTTAAATATCTTAGATGTTGGTTGCCTTCTCCTTGTGTACGATTCGTACTGTTTTCACGCTACCGTTTTGGGCCGATGCCACCACAAGGGGAATAAGTTACAACAGTATTTGACGATATATCTCGTCCATTAAGGTATGATAAATCTTCCTAATGATCATATAGATATCTAGTAATAAAGATATTGCTGATATTTTTATGATAACGATAACAAGATCTGGTCAGATTTCTCCTAACGATGCGAAATCCTCTTCATCAAGAATTGGTCAGCTTCACTACTGACGAGATACCTCGTCGAGACAACCATTAGGGAGGTTAAAGACTGTAATGGTTGTTTGGTTTTGGGGGTTTAATGTCGCAAGTGCCATATTTGGCCATGCTCGGGCAAACACAAAACATTCAATATCAAGTAATAGACTCACCCACAATGAAAACTTTACGAAAGCCGAATAGAGATAAAGGAAAAGGATTGTAACGGACCTGTGCAATTGTTGACATCAATATTTCCAAACCTCTGAAAAGTTTACTTAATTGATCTATTATATTTTATTCCAGAAAATTGGAGATCCTCCCCCATGTTGATATACTTCGCCCACGTAATAAAATTACCTTTCGTCGCTCCTAACCATCATGCAAATTTTTTACATTTCTCATACAGTAATTATACGATCACTACAGCCGCATGCAGTCCAACGGAAAATTACACAATCAAAACTCACGCGAGATAAATAGGGTGCGCGCGTCTCACAACAATCCGTGATCAGAGTGCACCGACATCTAATGAGTCATTTCATTCATATGAGAAATCCCCGGCAGAGATTCTGAATTACACGCGCACACGCACCTCCGATCTGCACGCGTCTCAATGCCATTGTATTAAGGACGGCATTATTCCCCCGGTCCCATTAGGACGGCGGAGGTGTGCATGGAAATGGATTTGTTGGAGACAAGGTGCGGATCGCACTTAAGGAAATCATTCGTTTCAGACAGCTGATTTATTCCGAATTATTACCCGTCGATCCGAATGATCTCTGTACTTTAAGTAGGAAACGGGCATTGTCAGCGCTTGGTGTAATGAATCGGGATATATTCAGTTGGAGGCGGCACTTGAAGGGGTTGGATATATATATTTGAGGATCTTAAACGCTGTACTTAAAAGCCATGTAGTGGAGTTGAATAAGGAGGTTTAGCTCAACTGTTTCGTATTAAGTACTTGTAGTTGTTGCAGTGTAGGGAAATTAAAATATTTTTCATCAAAAGAACTAACGCTCCAATTAAAGTAACTTAATTAACTGTTCTTAATCCCGGAGTTTCTTGTTATTTGGAAGTGGACTTTTTGGGATTAGCGGTACAAACTAATCTGGATATTCCAATCACCTCTGAACTAGATAAAAGCCGAGTATAAACTAAACTAAGCCGAGTATGAACTAAAATGTCAGGATTGCCATATATCTGCAGATATTGTATTTAAACGTGAGTTTCTTTTTAGGTCATCGGAAAAAAAGTATTTGAATTGAAGTTGTAAATTAGTAATGATTTATACCCTTAAAAGGGAGTAAAAGATCATGCAAATTCAGTAGCGCAGAGCAGAGTGTTCGTTGCTCAGTAAGTTTTTATTTTCTAACTTCGTAAGACATAAAGCTAAATAACTGTATTAATTTTTTCGATTTCACCAAAATAAATATAAAACTCAACAAGAAATGTTAAAGATAAAAAATAGGATTGTCTAAGATGAGAATCGACTATCCTTAACAAAGAGTTAAAAATATTTCTCTATAAATCATTACATATTTGCATTGGAAATAAATTTAACCTGTAATTCTATACTCTTTAAATAATCTTTTAATCTGTCTATGATGAAAGCTATGTAAGTACAATTGCATTGAACAGCTTCAAACATGCAGTTATTAGTACATCTTATATAAGTATTTAAATGAAGAAAGAGCAACAAAAACTGAGAAGAGTATGATCTAGAGAAGAGTACGGTCTAGAAAAGAGTATGATCTAGAAAAGAGTATGGTCTAGAGAAGAGTATGGTTTAGAGAAGAGTACTGTATAGAGAAAAGAGTACTGTATAGAGAAGAGTATGGTCTAGAGAAGAGTATGGTCCAGAGAAGAGTATGGTCTAGAGAAGAGTATGGTCTAGAGAAGTGTATGGTCTAGAGAAGTGTATGGTCTAGAGAAGAGTATGGTCTAGAGAAGAGTATGGTCTAGAGAAGAGTATGGTCTAGAGAAGAGGGGGGGGTATGGTCTAGATAAGAGTATGGTCTAGATAAGAGTATGGTCTAAAGAAGAGTATGGTATGAAGAGAGAGAATGATCTAGAACACAACAAATCTCTTGAACACTAAGTCATGAAATTTGCACACCTTATTCTGTCAATAATTTCATTTCTAGATCACCGCAACTATTTTCAGCTTGCTAGGGCGTCTCTTTAAAATCATAGATTTAAACTTTTACATAGAATTTTTCGCAAATAGAGATCAATCTTAAAAAAAACCCCAAATCAACACAAAAGTGAAAAACTGAAGAATACGTACACTTAATGTGGGAAAAAGTTGTTAGACGACGCAACGAAACTGCTGACGAAACAGGTGCGACTTGGTATATCCGAAGCAGAAAAATCTCTCAGGCGAAGCCTGGAAGTAGAGATAGCAATGTATATAGAATGAATTTAGAACTACAGTAGAGCTCCAATTATCCAAACTCCAGTTATCCGGATCGCCAATTATCCCGATCATTTTGAGGAAACAAGAAATTAGCAACGAGTGCAGTACAGAGGACGTAGGCGAGTGGCTGGTGTGTGATTGTTTGGACCCTGAATTTCAATTTCTCAGTGACGATGAACTCATCCAAAGTGTGAGAAGAACTCATTGATGACCCGGAAGATGACGATCACATTGCTACTCAATGTGACGCGAGACCGTCAGGTGTTTGACAGTAAGGCGTTTGAGTAAAGCATTTGAGTGCCTTGGCACAGTGCTAAAATGGATGGTATGACAGGCTGAGTGCGACCATCTACACCTACTCACCGTCAGTGCATGCGAGATTTGACTACATGGAAATGAGTAAAGATAGCAAAAGAACTGACTTTGTCCCATATGTTAAAGCTATGATTCATTTTAATACAGTTTGCATGTTCAAAACGTAAACAAAATTGTTTTCATAGTCATTAAATTACAATAGAAACTAAAGAAAAATTCGTTTTTTAACTCGACGAAATAACCTTTTTTTCGTTAACTATCCAATTATCCAGACATTAGATTATCTGGATGGGGTTCGGTTCCAATTGATTCGGATGATTGGAGTTTTACTCTACTTAAATATTTTGATTTTGTGCTGAACTTCGTAAGTACAGCTTTAATCACATTTTTATTGATGTGAAAGTCGGTTTAACAGAGTTTGTTTCCATATCCTCACCTCTGTTACAGTAAATGGGATACATACTTAAGATCACTTATCTTTACTCTGCGGTATGTCTGTAATAGTTATTACTGAGGGTCAAATATGAATCTTCCTTTTTTGATACAGTCTGCATTGCAATTTACAGTTTGGATAAATTTCCTTGGAACAAAAACTAAAGATTCCCCACAAAAGTGCTCACCAAAAACTCTTTGCATTTGTGTAGCTATTTTTGCAAAGAGTATTCAATTTCATTCTTTGAGAAATCCCATAACTCTGGTTTATCACAATTTTTTATTTTGAAAACCTTTTCTTGATCTCGAACTTTGTTTGTACACAATAATACTAACCGAAATGATATCATTGATACCTTTCATGCTTTTACTTCTTATCTTCATCATCTTTAGTACGTGGATGCTGCATTTAAAAAAATATTTTACTTAAATACTGTGACAGCGTATTATATATTGCTACAACAGACAATATTTCCCTAGAAAATGCACTTCTGGCACCTTTTTCCCGAACCATAAACTTAATTCTCACACAAAAATATTCACCGAAAACGAGGTGTCCCACACGAGCAATTAGGACTCCAAATCCACAACACTCCTCCTCAAATATTGTTCCATATTCCTTCCCTATGGATAATCCCTCCATCCACCTGCCTAATTCCGTTGTTTGCCCTCATCTGATAGGCACACACTCTTCCTCCTAACTATTCGGTCACCCCTCACGGCGATGATCCGAATTTACGCAAACATTGTTTCCTTCTCATTACGTTTATTTCCTTTATTTCCCCTCCACCAAATCCCCAGAAGGAGGGGAAGTATATCAGGGAAATAAGCACTCTCCTTTATCCTTCTTTCCCTTTGGAGAGCTTTACTCTCCCCTCTCACACCCAGGAGAGTCTACAGGCTTTGACGCGACACAAGCAGGTGACATCAGCCCCCCTCAAGCCCCTTAATCTTTGGTCTTCTTTACCCCCAGTACCCTTTTCGGGATTTCGGTCTCCCGAGAAACAGCTGTCGCTGGACAGATCCGTCCAAGGACGGGAGAAAAACTGGAGCTTGATTAGGGCTGCGAGTGACCTCTGCGCGGACCTCGTGTCTGAGGATGAGAGCTTTTGGTGAAAAACAAAGATTTAGCGGGATGAGGGATTTTGTAGAGGGGAAAAAATCTTAAGCTCTGACTCAATTGGGACTGCCACAAACACAAGCGTTGGTGGCAACAGTGTGGAGGCATTATAAGACAAATCAGCTTTAATGAGGATGGATCAGACAGTAGTCTATCCATGTAATGCTATCATTGCGGGAACCGAATACACCATGACATATATTCACATACAGAAGCGTTTTGGGAAATCGTAACACTCATTACTAGGAAAAGGATTGTGGATTATTTGTGCTTTTTAGTAATTTAGCATGCATTTGAAGAATGCAGTTTTCATAACCAATGAGTTTTTTTTTTGAGTTGGCGTAGCGTATCTTGTTTACCGTATTTCAGTTAATCCAGTATGCTTTTCGGGACTTTGGTATCTCGATGAACAATTGTCACCAGGTACCTGTGGTTAACATTGAGGTTTAGCCTGGATGAAATAATACATGTCTGAAGAGTTGAAATAGGAGCTCTAAAGTTCTTGACAAAAAGCTGTGTATCTTAATATTTTAATAATTTAATAATCAATTGTGAACAAAATCTGTACTTACCATGGCCGAAACTTTAAAATTGCAACCGATGAATGTAAAGAAATTGAACCAAAAAGAAATATTGATTTGAACTTGACATAGCTTTATAGCCATCATCAAAAAATCGTTTTTGAATAACTGCATTACATCTGAATAAATAATAAAATCTTAGTTACTAAAGGTATGGCGTATATCAGATAATAGTACAAATGTTAAAAATCCACCTTACAAACAACTTACTGATATTTCTAGGGTGAAAAGAATTTTTTAAGTTAAGTACATTAATAAATCATCTATCACATATACCGAGTGATTTCTGTGATTCATGCTTAAACGCTGCAGGTATCTAACAGATGCATCATGTACCGAAAGGTTAAACTAAAATAAGAGAAACCAGAAACTAGTTTGAAATTAGTTCTTAGCAAATTCAGAAGTTCCATACAAAATAAGTTGTACACTTTGTAATAGTTACAGATGGAAAATGTTTTTTTTAATAAGATGCATAATATGGTAGCTCATTAAAATTCAAACGAAACTGGAAATTACTTTCAGATAGTAAAACTTACACCTCCTAACAAAAACGATTCAAATGTAAAAAATTAACAGAACTAAATCTCGAAAAGTCAGTTTAGATGTTCTCTTTTAAATACGTAGCAGAAAAAAATTAAAGTTTCATTTTAATACCACTTCAAAGATTCGATGAAGTATGAGCTAACTAGTGAAGTCCGCTAAAGCTATTTGTTAAAACAAATTTACCTCCTAAAACAAAACAATAGAGGTGCCATGATGAGAAATATGAATACCAAGACAAAACATTATCTCTGACAGAACACTCACCGGGAAGTAATCTCTCCTAAGATATTGCAGTCGAAATAAGAGAGAACATTAAAGGTGCTTCATGTGCCTGCAAAAGAAAAAGAAGAAACAAATATATACATGATATACGTTTACGATCGCCAAGCACCTTTTATAAAACAAGATCCCAATAAATTAAAAAAGTTAAATAAAACCTTCGAGGGACTCGTTACGCCGCTTGAAGTGCTATTTGCGCTTTCGAGTGCGCTACAACGGCAAGGAAGAAAAGCAATGAAGCATAAACCATCATATAACACAGGAAAAGAGATAACAAAGCAAGAACGGTAGCGCTAGTGAAATACGTTTTTAAGATAGAAACGAATTAAATTAAAGGGGAACATTATGACTCGGGTAATACAAGACGGAAGAGCGAAATGCGAGAAATAAAATAGTGCAAAAAAGTGAGATTTAAGATCCTTAAATTGAGCTGGATGAGTGCAAAGTGCGCCCGCCCCGAAGCTATTAACAGTCAATTTTTATGCAAATGCTTGCAACGGTTTTATCCAACATTTTATAAATCAGCAGAGTGATTTTTTCGAGGGTTTGGGCGTAATGTTCAGGCGTATAAATAGTGAATATTTTACGTTTAATGACTTGGAGAGAGGGAAGTTATTTTGGAGACATTTGTTTAAGTAGTCTTTCCCTTTCCGTTTACTTGTTTCCATTTCTTACGCTTTTTTTTATTCAGAGACAAGGCTTGATAACCGAGAGCGCATTGAATTAGCGATGCGCTAGATTGCATTTTAATGCAAAATGCTAATCTAGATAAATCGGAAGTTGTTCCAAAATATCTTTGATTAATTATGATATCGATTTATTTACCGAAAGTAGATTCTCTTACGATTGGTACTGCTTTAATGCAGCCCTTGTATATTTTAGATCCCGGTCCCAGCACCATATCAAATGATGTGGTTGGCCTTTCCCTGGTACACTCTGGTGAGCACCTAAGTCACCACCAAGGTGGATTCCCGATTTATTTTCTGTTGGAATACTTTAATAGGTTCTTTATTTCATGATATACAATACTTAACTTTAACGAATATAGTATTTTCGCTTTATTTCTTTGCACTGTTATTTAGTCATAGCGTTTATTATGGACTCTGTGAGATAATTTTGTAATTTAAGGTGCGATGCCTATAATGCGTTTGACGCATTCGGCTGACACAGTGCGAATGACGCATAGCACTGCTACAATGGGATATTACAGGTTCATTGGGGTCAATTATATCATTCCTCAACCTATTTTTACGGGTAATAATACATCACATTAAAGAAAACAAACTGTTCTTTAAAATGAGCTATAAAACATGAAAATCAGTTTTAAGTAATGAAAGTGCTGTAATATGTGGAAATATATGGAAAATGCTGTAAGTTGGGACGATTATGGAACTGTTTCTCACACTGCGTCACACTGCAATAGACGCACTGCGTCAGACGCGCTATAGGATTTGCACCTTAAGACTAGTGATTCCTAAACTGTGCACTGTGGTATCGTGAGGAGCAACGAGCAATGATTGACTAAGGCCCGCTGCACACATCCGGTTTTTCAACGTGCGGAGCCGCTGCCGCAACGCGTGCGGTCTGAGGTACATTAGATCCAATGGAGCATCGCACACATGCCTCCAGCGCCGCTGGGGCGACGCACGTCCAACTTGTGTGCAATTTGTACCTCAGTTCCTCACGACGCCGCACATGAGTCTGCGTTCTGAAGTACCTTGTTTTCATAAATAAATGGAATATGAATATAATTAATAAATGGTTGTATCCAGTAACGTCTATTTTGTTTCGAAGTATACTTTTTTTACACCAAGTAAATGAAATAAACACGTTTCCTTAGATAGAATATTTATCGCAAGTGGCGCGAAATGAGTACTTGCGTCATTTCACGGCTATGTGAGCATAGTTGGGCTTCGGAGCCGCACGTTGAAAAATCGGATGTTTGCACCATTTTCACTGTAATGGAACCTACTCAGCGTGTTTTTAGAAAAGGAAATGCATGTGTGTGTGGTGGGGGTTTGGGATGTGCGGTGAACAACAGACTTGCCAGTCTTACTATTTAAAATTTATGCATAATTGGGACGGTCCAGGAAAGCGTCGAACGATCAATACAGCAAAGTTGGGTGCCAAGAAGATGTGGAAGAAACCATGAATGCTCGAAGAAGATCAGATTTTATTATCTCTTTCCAAACTTGAGAATCTGGCACTTCACAAATAATCATTTTAAATTAGGTGTTTATTTTATTGGAGATATCTGTTACATATCATGTAAACAGAATCTGGCAACGCGCTCATGAAGAAGAGGAATCATGTGCATGCGCTGTAAACATTGCTTTGTATGTGTTCGACATGTGGAGATCGACTGTGCACTTGTATACATCGTCAACTAGATGGAACCTAATAAAAGTGTTACTTCTAAGCTGCTTCGCTCTTATCCAGAACCACTCGGTATATAATAATACACTATGGATGATTATTTTTGTACAAAAATTCTAAATTAAATAAAAATTATTAATTTTAAGTGCCCTCTCTTGATTGCTTGGATGATTAGAGACTTAACTACACAGGATTTCTCCAAAGCTGTCCGAATATGTATCGAATGATGATTGTTCAAAATATGTGTTTAATACTTTATACATAAATTGTTGTGAATCTGAAGTACGTGTTTTCCATTTCTTTTTAACTTCACGAGACTAAACACACCAAATGCTCACTACAACTGAAAAATAGGAAAATGTTTTAATTTTGGTTGCGAGGGAAAATCCTGATAAAATATGACCACAGTGAACTGGAAAAGCATGGGAACCACTAATTTAGAATACAGACTTCACACTATAGTACACAAGGTTTCCACATTTCCTGGAACCTCTGTTAGAAAGAGGAACCGGTGATCCACTTATGTGGGGGCCTTCCTTTATTATACCAAGAACATCCCTACCATTGAAATCAATTAATAGAAAGATATAATGAAAAGACATATTAGAAAGGTTCAACGCACTTCATATTTAAAAAAAAGCACGGGTTATTTTGGATGCACATATGCACCCTATTACTTTAGAGTTAAATTTTACTGTATGGTTATACTCGTATAAGCTGCGTCTTCGTGGTTTAATGAAAGCTATTGGCTAGCAAAAAATGGAATAATTAAGAAACAATTATCTATATTGTATTAAATACAACCCTAAAAAGTGTAAACATTAAACAAAGAAATTTAAGAAGTTTAAAGTTTACTTGACGAATAATGAAATGATTTTTTTATTTAAATATATTTTCTACAGCAACTTCTTAAGGAAATTTGTCAAAATACGTATTATTTAATTCTCTAAAATGAATGCGGTATTTATTGTTGAGCCTTAAGTGTGAACAATCAAACCAAAATTCAAAACATGCTATATATTTTCGCATTTAGAGAATTAAAATAAAGGTAATAGCTAATGGAATGCTAGATGAAATTGAAAAAATTATTGATACATTATAAGGAATCTTTTATACATATTATTATTGATAAAAATTGTTTTCAGTATTTAAATAATTGCAATAAACTTGGCAATTCGATCTCCATTATTTTTCAGAGCAAGGATTGTAGTTGGTTTCACTGCAGCATGAGAGTGGTTAAGGAGAAAACTGTTTTACAGAAAAATTAAACAACCCTCACGTAACAGGTTGCTCTCATTTCATCTTTCAATTCCAGACGCTTCCATTATACACAGTTTTTGTCTCAAATTCCATTTACTCGTTAAAAGAAATCTTTTAAAGAGAGTGCACTGAGCTTTTTGCGCTTAGTGAGCTTGTAACACTGATGACTTAAAGTAATATCTATTTTAAGTGTGCTAAGTTACACAGTGTTTCTAAAATTTTGCTTGAATAGATCAAGTATTCTTTAACGATACTTCAATAATTTCAAAAATGTTTTCAAGGATTTTTAAGAGACTAACTAAAGTTAACGCTAGGAAGTTAAAATGTAATGTAACATATCTTTAGTAAGTATCACTATACAAGTAAATTTAAAACAATATTAACAATATTAGTAAATCAATAACATAGCAGAATACAATAAGGAGAACCGAAAATAAAATAATGGAAAAACGTACAGACTAGATAATTGGTGTTGCAGGAAATTTTGTTCAAATTAATGTATGAATAAAGTTTAGGGACTTCTCAAGTGCAAAATAAAATTTCGATACATTTCAAGTATTTATCCAGTACCTGAAATTTGAAAAATAAACTTAAAGTAATAGTAATTTTTTACGGACTTTCAAGGATCGATATTATATTTTGTTGTACATGTATATTACATAAAAAGATCCCAAATCGGAAAATTATTAAAATTCATAAAACGTTTACGATACATGGCGCTTTGAAAAAATTCTTTTTTAAGTTCAAGACAACTTGAAGGAGCAGTGAAGCAAATCAACGTATCTAAAATTGCTTAAACAGATCAATTCTCCTCATGTTTTGCCGAGCTTTTACGCTGAATGATGATTTTAAGTAGTAGATGAGAGAATTATTCATTAATTTCAATTAAACAAAATGGTATAAACAGCATGAAAATCCCGTTTTCTTGTTGTGTCTCATGATACCAGTATCAAACAATACCCTGAAATTCGGTTTTATATAGGAAATCTCTAAACACTCAAGAATTTACCCGTGTAACCTTGTTACCATTTACCCATTACATTGAAACTAAAGGTACACAAAAAAGTGCACTCTATCAACAAATAAACCAAACTAAACTAGATGGAAGTAAGGCTGCGAAACTCTTTCCTTGTTCTAAATTGTGTTCTTTTTGGAATCAAGGCTTTACTTGTCGTTAACGTTGTTATCAAATTTGTGCTTTGTGTAAACAAAGCGTTACAAACGATTCCATTTGATTTTAGAGCCCTTGGGAATTCAGATGTAACTCGTGCTTTAAATACTGTTTATTTGATGCATGGAAAATAAACGTTCTAGTTTTGAAATTGTTTCATAGTTGACAAGTACGAAATTAAAAAAAATGTTTTTATGACAAGCACACTTTCGTCAGACGATTTTTCTTTCGCTCGTTACAAGAATTCTATTTTCGAATAGCACATCTGTGGGAAACTGTTATTATACTAGAAATATAAAGAAACTAGTATATTCTATATCCACTCATTTACCAGCATCAATTGGTGATGTTAAAGAAAAACAATTTTCATTTGCTGCATTGTAAAATTTGCTGGAAATGTTATTATTTCAATTGTTCAGATCTTTGGTTTCCATCGGGGGTTGATCCCATACCGTCGCCACTAGACCATTATTTTGCTCCAGTGCGATGCTGATTGAAATACCTTTCAATTGGAGTTACTATTAGTAAGAAACAGGACAGTCTTACGAAACAATGACATATTTTGAAGCTCCAGTACAAATATAATAGGAAGACTTAAAATGTTTTGAATGATATTTTAATTACTACAGACTGTTGACCGCTATGATGTTGAATCAAAACTCATTTCATCAAAATATTTTCTATTGTAATCAAGTCTTCCTCAGAAGGCGTCTCTATGCTGTTATTGTTGTATGATTTAAAGCCACGGCGTTCTTATTGGCTGCTTCAAAGAAAGGTCGAGCAATTATAGGCAATTATAGGCTTGAAAAACTGGCTGACCAAAAGTTTTCTACTACGACTTCAAATCTCTTGAGTGTTGAAATCAGGTTGATTGCTGGAAGTTTCTTCAAGACACAAATATGTGAGAAAGCTTTTCCAAACTGCACCAGGTTGTTTCATGTTCCAAGATTTCACAGTGGGTGCGATATAGCAGCACCTCCCATGGTGCCTCGGGATAACGTAGAGCCTGTCATGTTCTCACCGGAGAGAGAGAGAGAGAGAGAGAGAGTTAGTACTAGAAGGGCTGCAATTCATATTAAAGTTGGCACTGGTAAGAAATATAATGGTAGTCGCGTTAATAAAATTAGTGTCTGATACCGACAGTGAGTTTTGCTAGATGTATGGCAAATTATTTATATTTAACCCCTAGAGTTATTTCGTCGCTTTCCTACTGACTAGATATCTCGTTATTAAGATATTGTAGATGTTTTATGATGACGAGGTTAAGATCTGATCAATTATTTTAAAGACTTGACATCTCGTCCATCAAGATCTGGTAGGTTTTGGTGATCGCAAAATAACTAGTTAAACGGAAGATTTGATTCGGAGAAAGGATTACCACACTTATTATGATACACTAATGTAAACGAAACTATTTCTTATATCAATAGGGTTAGTAAGATCCACTTGAAAAATATTGAGAACTTAATCCTGGTGAGCATGTTATGAAGTTCAAAAATAAGTCTGACTGTTTCAAAATATTAAAATTTTAATAAAGTTAAATTTTAAAAAGCATTTCCACGTTTTATTGACTGCTAAACGTTATTGCGAGTGTTTGAGTTTTCAACTGTTTATAAGTTCTGTGTAAGAATTTAGATGCAATCATTGGAGAGAAGAAGAAATGCTAAACAAGCTAACAAGCTTTGTAGATATTGAATAATTTAAAACAATTTTAGGGATATCATGGATGTCGTAAAAAGCTTTCAAAAACGAAAATATTTCAAGATTTACGAAATTCACACACGCTATGTATTAAGAACCACTATATGATTAAAAAGAAGTTTTCGAAAACATAGTTTCTAGAAAGCATTATAATCTATAAGGAATTGTGAAAGAATAGTTACTAGAAAATTATTTCGAAAAATAAATTGGTTGTAATAGTTTTATTCTATCTTAGTAGTACTATTCCAGAACATAACTACATTTTCTACTGGAAAACAAATCAATACGACTTTGTGATTTATGAGACTTATTCTACATAAAAGTCACAGATTAAACCTAAAAACTTTGTATTGTGTTTATAACCTCTAAGCAGTTTTGACGAGATATCTCGTCATCAAAATGTTGACAATTTTTATGATGACGATATTTGGTTAGGGATTTTTCTAATGATAAGATATTTCGTCATCAAGATCTGTTCAGTTTTTCTAATCTTAGAAACCTCTTAGAGACATTCACAAGTAAGCGAAGAGATCAAATTCAAATTGCGCTACTTAGAATAAAAGCACAGCTGGTACGAAATATTCTGTGAGACCCGAATTTAAGTTCTTATATCATGCATATGAAGTTGAACTGCAATGCCACACGAAGAAGATTCAAGTTTAATTACATCCATTTTCAGTAACGCTAAGTATGCGTGCATTCTCAACGAAATTTCCCAATCTTAAATCAGTTTCTAAAATTTCCCCTTTCACAAAAAGCCTTTAATTTTTTTAATCATGATATTATTAGTGCAGAGAAGACGGACCTTTTTATGTAAGAAGTCTATAAAAAGCAAAATCTTGCACACGTTAACTTTAATCCTCCACTCGTTTCCTATCTTTGGCAGCAAGTCGCATCAGTACTTTCATGAGATGAAAAAAAAAGGATTATGATTAAAGATGGCGAAATCCTATTTTGGTGACACGTATTTGCCAACTCCTCTTAAAAGGATAAGTTCCCACACATTTCAGTAACAACTGTCATGAAGTCATCAATTGATCATGGAGATGAAATTAAGCAAGACAGAACAGCCCATTATTTAAAGCTAAAGCTTATACTGCTAGGAAAGTCAATAATTAAGTACTTAATATTTCGAGGTAAAATTTTTTTCATGGTTCTGAAATCAGACGTTTTTATTGGGTTTTCAAATACTCCGTGTAGTTGGTTATTCAGGTATTTTTTGGTTTGGATCTTCGGGTAGGTTGGTTAGGTACTAGTTAGACCAGGGCTCAAAATACCCGCGTGCGCATGTGCACTGTGCACATAAAAATAAAATTGTGCACATAAATTTTTCCTTCTAGGTGCATGCCACCTAACGTTAAAAAAGGGAAGGGAACGTTTTATGTTATTTTGATGCTTGAACAAACTATTAGTATCACCCTCTCTCGCTCTAAAGGAACGTAATTAAAATTATTAGATACACACTATGCGAAAACAAAATCGCTGTGCCGTAACGGGTTTATACAGGAGGTAAGTTTACTTGTGCCACTGCCAGCAGAACTTTCCGATGATCGAAACATTTTCCAGATGACTCTGTTTAAACTGCTAACCTATCTCAACATATCCAACTAATAAAGTAGTTTACATTATATCAATGCTCTTACATTACGTTTTTTTTAACGTGCACCTACAATATAACCTGTGCACCTAATTAAAAAACTTAGGTGCACATTGTGCACCTGTTTAAAAAAATCTATTTCCAGGCCTCAGTTAGACAAATAGTCTAGGAGGGTACTTTCCCTCATTTCCACCCTTCCTAGACAATTGCAAAGAAATCGATTGAGTAAGATTAATGAAAGTCTGTGCTGCAAAGATTATATTAGTATTAACAACCAGTAAATAAATATATCTGTATATTTTTGAAACTAGAAATATGTGCATATGCTTTGGTTAGATACCGTAGTTTGGTTAGATACCGTAGTTTGGTTAGATACCGTGATTTGGTTAGATACCGTGGTTCGGTTAGATACCGTACCGTACTCAGGTACTTTAGTAAGATACTTAGGTACTCTGATCAGTAGGTATGTAGTTGAATTTTCGGTCGCACAACGGGTTAACGGTGACGTTCTGGAAACAATCCCATAAGGTAAGAAACGAAGAGAACACCTCGTAATTTTGAATCGCAGTCAGATGACGAGATCAAGTACCGGCATCCCGCCCTCCAAAGTTCTACACCATACCAATGGGAGGACATTTAAGGTTAAAATGAAAGCTTTAAAGTGAAACAGCCCCCACGTATACGATGGTCTTTAAATCAAGCGAGTTTCGACCTCGCACCATTTCTGTTGCTAATTCACGACTGCTCCAACTGGGCTGCTACTGACCGTTATTCTACTGGATATTTAAGCGTTTAAATAGGGTACTCGAATGCTTAGGTTGGGTACTTAAAAACTTTGGTTAGGTGCTTCAATTATTGCAAGAAAGCGGTTGGTTCTTTCGGGTTTTATGGATCAAGCGTCATATTTGTACAAGCTCTGAGAAACTCAAGGCAGACAACGTCCAACAATAAATATATTAAGAAAGGAAAATTACTAAAATTCGTAAAATTGTAACTGTGCAGATCAAGTTTGGACCAAGTCAGAAATAGAACCTGACAGAAACTAAACCTACGCCATAAAAAACTCGCTAGCACAGCGAGACAATTAAGCAACTGTTAAAATGCGGGATGTTCCAGTTGGCGTTAACTAGTAAAATCTTTTCCTGAAATAATTTAGCAATAAGAAACAATGAAGCTTAGAACAAGTAGTATGGATGAATTCACCTCATAAAACGCGTGATATTCAGTGATATTGCCTGCGGAATTACTCATCTCATCCAAGACGCTAAATGAAATATTTTCCCATTTCAAAATTCTTACTTTTCTTAACATCGTTCAATTATTACTTCGAAACGGCGAGAAACTTACGAAAGAAAGTGTTTCATAATCACACATCGGCGACGAATAGAAAGACCGTTACTTACTTCTCTAGTCAAAAACTTTCTCCCCTCCAATTTCGGCAGTAAGTCGGATCAGTAATTGTAAGAGATGGAAAAAAGATTACAATTACGCAAGGCGAAATCCCATTTGGCGACACTTGTTTTCCGACTCCTTTTAAAAGGATAAGTTCCCTCACCCCCGCCCCTCCTCGTCAGCTGTTGTCTTGCCGGGGACCATGGAACAAAAGAAATGCTCCCCGAATGCTCTTTTCCCGAAAGCTGCTAGATTAGGTTCTGTTTCGAAAATTCGTAACATCGTAATTTTTGTTGCAGATATTGAATTTGGATTTCAAATTTCATTCCCGTCTTTCTACCCGGATATTCTTAAAAGCTTATTGCTAGATCGAAGCTTTTTTTGCTTCCAACGCCAAAGTAGATTTATGAAGTGGACAGGTGCATTAAGGGTTGTTCGAATGCTGTGTTTTCGGCTGTAAAAGCGGAGCTGTAGGTTTCAGTTCCCTGGAAGTCAAGGCATTGATGTATTTTGTGCAATCTTATTTTTTGCTCAAGGTATATCTATAGGAGTTGATATATATTTTTAGAAGGGTGCGAGTTAAACTATTCGATATGCGAATAGTGAGGAGTTTAGTTTTCTATGAAAGTAACAAGCTTTAAAAGTAGACCCGAAATGGTAGGTTTGGTTTGGTCTGGTTTTATGGCGAAAGGGCCATATTTGACAAAGCTGCGCCGTCTTCTTTCATATCAGAATGTAAAAAGAAATTACATTGTAATTGAGTCTGGTTAAAAATTTTTTTTGGCTGACGGGTACTTAAAATGTTTTTACGTATGGCTCCAATTCAAATCAGGATGTGTGAGGGACAGGTGGTCATTCATATAGTAGTGCGGCATATTTCTGGTGCCAGGTTGTTAATTTGCTCCAGCTTTGCCAATAGGCCAGCTTTCTCATCGTTCGAAATGGCAACATGTGATGGGATCCATTAAATATTTATTTTTTAATTTTTAATGAAATTTAGAATTAGTTATTTAATATTAAACAACGTGAAGTAAATAAACGTACATTCTAGAGGAATGTTTTATTTTGACACAACAGAGAGAAATATATCTAGGTAAATCAAACTAAACATGAACTAAACCTGATTGGTCTGCAAAAAGCAGGTTACTAGTGCAGTGCTTTCATTAGATTCAAGAACACACGTTAACTTTCATAGACTGATAAATAAAATATTCTCCAAAAAGTTATTTCTAAATTAATATTCTAAACAATTGAACAAAAATGTAAATAAGAAAAACTATTTCATCTTTTCTTGTAAGAAAAGTGGCATATATATATATATATATATATATATATATATATACATCTATTGTTTGAAAGAATAGTACCATAGATTCTTATTGATCAAGAATACCAAGAGACTGATGTTGAGAAGACTACAGCTTGCAGACGGATGTTTGTATGTAGACCCTTCGGGACCCTTTATGTGGAGTTTACATGAATAAATCAGTTCTGAACCATGCATAATTTCTTTCACGTTTGGACTTCGTTAGTCAATAAAATCTTCACTACTGTTCTTTCAACCAATGGAGATAGCTATTTTAATTAAAGTCAAACTGAAGCAACACAACTGGCTATTGGTGACGTAAGGTATCAAGCCGAAAGGAAAAGATGCGAGTACAACACCACTTTTTTCGAAACAAAGTCAGATGACGAGGTCACACCTGAACTTAGAACCCACTCTTCAAACTTTCACACCACGATAACGTGAGAACATTCGAAATAACGACAGTTTTAACGTGCTCTAGCTCCCTTTGTATACGACGGTCAAAGAATGGATTCGAACTCGCAACCCTCTAGTTACTTCAAACCGGGTCACCACGGTCCTTTAACTGATGGATATGGTTAGAGACATGCTTTTGTGTAAAAAACAATACTATATTGACGTTCAGCGAGTTAAAATACGTGTAGGCCTTCAATTTTTTATAAGCATGATGGATTACAGCCGTCAAAATAAAAAACGACTCACCCGATCGCAATTGCACAATTTACATCACTTAACAAGACGGAATGTAGCAATCGATAGGAATTAATGTTTTCTATAAAATCAATGTTTAAAATTTATCTAAGGGGCCGTCTTCATATTAAATTGGGTGCTTGCTCCTATAATTTCAATACGAACCCCCTCATTTGTCACAGATTTGGATGCTACACAAAATTTTAGGCGGATTTGATGAAATATGGTGTTGAACAGCGTAAAATTGACTGAAAAAATCTATAAAAACCAGAGGGAGCGTATAAATGTTCGAAGTTCAATCACATTATACATATTAATTAAGGCCGTCACAGTCAAGGTCCGGTTGCAGGCGCTTTGGTATTGAGTCCATTAAGATGGTGACAAAGTCAGAATCCATTCTGATTGAATCTCAGGACATGTTGGCAGAAATTTCTGTTTTCACTTTGTGAACAATCCCCAATAACGATAGTAATAATCAAATTTTGCAAACAGTCTCACTGTGCTACTGCAGACGCTGTTCGCACATTTTTTAGACGGTTTTGGTTAGCGGTAATAAAAAATCTTTTGCTGCAAAAGAAATAATTGCAGTTGTACTATGTTTTTAAAAGTCAAAATTATCGTCTGCGGCTTGAGAGGTTTCTTTTTATTCAAAATGGCGTTTTTAACGAAGCAGTGGTTCGAAGGCTATATTTATGCTCTTTCTGAAGAGAAATATTCATATTCCGTTACCCAAAAACGATGTGAGAGTCATGGTTTTGTGATATCTAAAGCGTCGATAGGTAATATCGTCAACAAGAAAGGAAAAAAGCGCCAAATTGGAGCCTCAAGTGGGACCAAAATTCTAAAAAAGTATCCAAGTAAGAAACGGACATCTTGGACTATTGCAAAGGTACGTTGTTTAATGTTAAAAGAAAACCCCCCTAGTCAAAGGAGAGTTGCAAAATCATTAAAATGTTCGGTGCCCACTGTAAACAAAATGGTAAACGTTGATTTAAATCTTAAGAAAGCGAAAAAACGCAATGTGCATCGTCTTTCTCCAAAGCATATCGCTGAACGCAGGACACGCTGCCGAATTCTATATGAGAAACACTTATCCAAAGAAAAATGGAAAAAAATTGTCACAATAGATGAATCATGGGTGTCTTTAAATGATTGCAGCAAACAAAAAAAGCCATTTATTATCATAAAAGGAGAGAAAAAAATTTAAGTACATGGTTCACAGAATCGAAAGAAAGTTTTTCTAAGGGTTTCATGATTGTTGCTGGTTTTTCATATAGTGGCAAGTTAAAAATAAAGAGAGTGGAAAAAAATGTCAAGATTAACTCCAAATACTATCAGGAACATATTTTATTGCCAATTTTTCTGAACGAAATACCATCGCTTTACCCACAGTGCCATCAATCTGTGGAACTCCATCAAGACAAAGCTAGTAGTCACACATCAAAATACACTGTAAATTTCCTAAAAGAAATGGAACAAAAAACCGGTATCAAGGCCATACCCTTCACTGATAGCCCTACTAAATCTCCCTATGGATTTTTGTGCTTTCGGACTTTTAAAATCTGCATTATCCAAACATCGTCCCACAACCCTTACAGGACTCTGGAAAGCTGTTCAGGAGGAATGGGATAGAATTCCTCTTCTGACTCTTCAAAAGGCATTATTATCCTGGACATTACGGTGTCGAAAGATAGTTCAGAATAAGGGCTATCAAATAGAACATTTAAAGCAATGGAATTTTGTGTAATTTAGTTTGTGAATAGAATATACATTGTCTAAAAAATGTGTGAACAGCCTCTATAATTATGCACGCGATGAGCTGAAATTTGGAATTCCGATGTTTCAGTAACAGTTGAATCGCATAGAGTCAAAATTTGCCCAGTTTCTAGTCATAATTTTTGTGAATAATAATTTTATAATTATTAAAAAATAGTAAAATTTAGTTGATGATTAAAATGTTTATAGATTATGTTTGGGTTTTGGGTAGCAAAGGATGGAAAAACGATTTCCAAGGAAAATTAATGTTTTTAGCAAATATATCAAAAACGTTAAACACGAATTTAACATTAGGAGATCTAATATTCAAACACTTACAAATGGGTGAAAAATCCAATAAAATGGATGAACTTTTTTTTTATTTCCGCCTGAAATTGTGTGTAGAACCTAAATTTGTGATAAAAGATGTTGTTCGTATTGAAATTTTCGGAGCAAGCACCCAATCTAATATGAAGACGGCCCCTTAGACATATTTTAACTGTTGATATTTGTAGAAAACTTTCCTCCCTATCGATTGCCACCTTCCGTTTTGCTCTGCGACGTAAATTGTGTAATTACTATCGGGTGAGTCGTTTTTTATTTTGACGGCTGTACCTTATCTGGTGTATTTAGAAAAATAGCATAATATACAGTTTTGTATATTTTAATATGCTTAAAATGTATGCAAATACCTTACATTATCTTTTATTTGCTTCAATCCTTGAACGAACATTAAAAATGCATTATTACAGCCTGAAAATTTTATCTGATTCATTGCAGTGCATTACTTTTAGAAAGAGCCGCTTTACTTTAGTGTATATGGTGCGTTTTGCCTTTAACAACTTAAACAACTTTTAGTAAAGCTATAAGTTAATGTGTAACTTCAAAGATATTTCAAAACAATAATAAAATTCGAGTCTCACTCGTTGTTTATGAACTGCACACAAAAAAGGGAAAATTAAACTAATTTAAGAGAGCGTGAAACGAAAATTATTTTATGCTTTCAACAGATACATTTAATGCTGCTTCTGAGCTCTCCGTATATACTATGCTAAATAAAACACCAAAATAAGCAAAGAACCAAAATATCGGGTGGTAGTCAACCAGAAACCATGAGTCAGAACTGTCCATGCTTGCACGCCAAATGAACAGATATACATAGCATAAAAAGCGAAAAATTCAATAAATCAAAAACAGAAATCCAAAGGAAAATGTAAGAATATTAATAAAATATAAAAAATGAAGAGTTGTTAGTGGATCAGGGCGTCATCAAGGAGGAGCTTGACACAGACGACACAAGATGGTGTTTTCTGCTTATGAGTAGCAGTATTCCCAAATTGTAGCCCCCATCTCCAAATACCATAAAGAACAAAAGAAATAAGCAAAAAGTCTAATCAGGTAAAATGTCTTGCATAAGTTTAAAAAAAATTAGAGTTATTATTATCAGAACGTATGCTAGAACCTTGAGCTGATGGTGTGTGAGGAAGTGTTAATTTTGACTACCTGCTCTACTCACATGCTGAAATCCTGCTTGGGTTCAACCAAGGCAAGGTTCACCCTGATGATGCCCAGATCCAACTTCGCCTTTTCTCTTTTTTTGAAATTTTCCTACTGTTATCAAATTTTCCTTTGGTTTTCGGAAAATTAATTTTTGAAATACAAATTTTTTTACAAATTTGTGACATTAATAAATAAAAGCCTAAACATAAGCCGTGCATTACTATTATTTTAAAACAAAAGCTTCAAATTCTAAGGGAAATTCAAAAACGTATAAAGGTTCCACTAAACAAGGAATCTGAAACAAATTACATAAACATTCGAGCAACGCGATGAGATATTTACATTTCTCTCATGCAAGATAATTTAGTTCGTCAAGTTGAGTCACAATTTTTCAGTTTCCACTGGAAAATAAGTAATTTCCCGCATTGAATATCTGAATTAACATTAAATTTGCATCACAACCCAATGTGATATTATGAAAGCAAAGTTACTCCGTAAATGAAAGAAAAGCTTCAGTGAAAATAAAGTTCCTTCACAAGCATCTCGAAACCGAGGCCATAACCAAGCATTCACTCTCGTTGCCACCTATTTAATATCAATTCATAAAAATTCTAAAGATAAATAACTTGTTGCCATGGAAATACTATCCTCGTTTCTGTTTTAATGAAAGGTAATTGCATCTATTTAGCAAGCGAATACTTTCGAACCTGAAAACAATTTTACACTTTCAACTCTTGGGAGAAAGAAAGGAATAAAAGGATTGAAAAAGAAATTGACCCCGTAGAATTAACCTAATGAGGAACTATATTCTTTCGCAGCTCGTTATTTGCAAAGGTGAAACATGTCTTTGACATCGATGTAAAGCGGTTCATAGCTGAAAATTATTTTAATGAAGACCCACAGAACTTGTGGTGATTATTAAGTAAGGAACTTACTCTATTTGGCGGGGAAATAAATACGGTAACGATGCAGAATCCGGTACGTGAGGCGATTTAGCTCCGATTCTGGCAACTCGCCTATTTCTTCTTTCCTCCTGTAAGAACGACTTAGACGCCATTTTGAGTTGGCGACAAAATTTTCTATTTCAATGACCATTTTGTACCGTCACCACGAATTCCATTGAGTAAAATTGAATTTAAAATTGTTAAAGCTTATAATTTAAAATATTTTGCTTCCAAATTCATAGGCATGGGGGCCAGGTAACCCAATAGAATAACAATGGATTAACAGTCGAGTGGTTGAGAGTTCGAAACTCGATCCAGCTAAAGACCCCGTGTATATAGGGCTGACGAGTGCTAAATCTGTTGTGGTCTCAAATATACTTACTTTGGTGAAGTGTGGAAGTTTCAAGGGTGGGGTGCAAGCTCAGGTTTTGTTTTCGTCGTTTGACTGTGATTCAAAATTACGAGCCGTTGTCCTTGAATCTATCCCTTCGGAACTGATCCCAAACCGTCGACAATAGCCCGTTGTGGTGCACCAATGCGAAGTTAATTAACAACCTAGCTAACTTTTGCATATACATTTCACTTATTTCGGATACAAGAGTTTCGTAAAAGTAACGTTTCTGCACTGTTATAACTAACAGAAAATTAAATTGCTGTTTAAAAGTTATTAGAGATTCTTTAAACAAACAGATTTGTCTTTATTATGGTACATAAAAGTTGCTTACATTCCATCATATTCAATGTAGTTTTAAAAAATGGTTCTACGAAAGCGTATTTCCAATACCACATGTAAAATCTAAGAGAATAAATGTATGCTGTGTGCGTGGTGAAAAATACTTAAACCTGGAAATGAAGAAGACTTAAAATAGCTTTTAAATGTAAATATATCTAATGTACGGGATAGGGTTATGTTAACGTATGTAATGACATGATAACGTAAAATAAAAACTGGAGCTACAAGCTAAGAAATTTGTATTTATAACTAAGAGGTCGAAAATTTAAACTTGGATCTTAAACAATTGCATAGAAAACGTTTAAGATGAAAAGATGAAAAAATTTTCTTTGAATAATTTATAAGCAACAAAATATGACAAAAAAAAATGAATATTTTGCAAATGGATCACCAAAAGTGTTTTGTTCTTACACATGTCCGAATTAACAAAGAGACGAGACTCGAAACGGTATTATCGCCAGTTGGCGATTATTTTGGAATATGGTAACCCGTTGTAGATTTGCTACATGCACGCCTTTGTAAAATGCAATATTTTTCAATTTGAGGAAGCAATTTTTTTAGTTTCTAATACATGTTTTCATATTTTAAACGGATAGATTCTAAAAAAAAAAGGAAACTCGTGATTTTGAAACTGAAACTAATCAAAGGTCATCGTGTTGATGTGCTCTGTTGTAAGTTAAATCTGCCGTGGCTTTAAATGGCATGGAAATTTGTAGAGTGAGGGGTCAACACGGGAGTTCACCCCCTCGTCTGATCATGGTTTCAAATTACGAAATGTCGTACTCGTATCTTTCCCTTCTAGATTTACCCTGTGCTGTCACTTAAAATGTGTTGTGTTGTTCAAGTTTGACGTAAATTCAACTACGGGTACTTGATATGAACAACCTAAAAATATATTTGCATGTTAAATTGCTTATTTGCGTGTTGTATTAGAAGCCATAAGCAATTATTAAAAAAGAAATTACTTTTTAATTAATTAAAAAAAAACATTTTGGTTAAAAATATAAAATGACATTGATTTATATAAACAGAGCACTAAATTACAACAAAAGTTATTTGTGATAGAACCTACTAGAAACACATTAAAAACAAATTCTGATAAATAGAAAATCTATAGCTTTTTTATGTGTTTGTATGTTTTTATCTTGTGCTCATATAACGGTCATTCATTGTTCATTAACCATCAAAGGACAAAAAGTACTACAAAATCATTAAAAACATACTTTTATCGCATAATACAGAAAAAGCTTCATGAGTCAAAGAATTCAAAGAAATTCAATTCAATTGTAAATGGAAGACTGCTGAGATAAAAGCAATGTAACTCACTTATATTTGTTAAAAATGGGAAATTGTATTACTCTCTGAAATTCGAAACGTTGAGTACCTATTCAACGGAAACCTTTAAGAACATCCATTATTGCTGCCACATTTATGGAGGAAGGGGCTTGTTTTACTTGTTAAGAACGTCGGGGGCATATGCTTTGTAAGAAACCTTTTGTCGTTGATTCCAAATTTTTAAAAACAGAGGATCGCTAGAGTTAGCTCCAATTCGCTCACAGAATTGAATAATGATTTTTACTTCAAAGTTTATGTTTAAGAGAAATATGGAGTATATGCAACATAAGTGCTTTATTATTTGCATTATGACAACTTAGATATACAGATTATATCTCTTCAGTTTATGTCTCATACTTTTTACATAATACTTTTGTATGAGATGCTCTTTATGAAAAGCTAAATGCAGATGACGCTAGTGTATTTTGCGTGGCTATATGTTTCCTGTATGTTATCTAGAAGGGCTACATTTTCACTTGACTACATTGTAACTAACATTAATAGAAAGAACATATAGTGAATAATAACACCTATCAACCGGTATAGTGTTTAAGGTTTTAGCCTCTGGATAGGATGGTTCCTGGTTCGGGTCAGAGCATGGATGTTTGTAAGCGTATGTTGTAGAGGCGGTTGCTGCACCTTAAATCTGTCTTGGCTGAAAGTCCTCTTGTTGGGTTTGTGTGTAAGTTTTAAGAGTGGGGTGCCAGCTCAGATGTTCCCTCGTCATCTGACCGTGGTTCAAAATTACCAAGCGATACACTGAATGGCTTAGGCTGGGACGGTGGTAACTAATTAAATAGTGATTAATAACACAATTAACATTTAAGGAGACAGAATAACTGGTATGTTGTACAACTGGTATGTATGTTTGTCTCTTAATTAACGTCAGAGGAGCAATACATCGGGCTATTGGTCAAAGATCCGATGGATAGCTGGAAAGAAAATCCTTATATTCCAATGATTTGTTTTCTTAAACTGGGAAATATCACATAGGTGTAAAATCGAGATCTATTTCAATAACTAGAATGTTTCGAAGATTGTATTGACTGAGGTGGCTAAATATATATAAGATAATTGTGCTACTTTCTTGTCTTATACGTTAACAGCACTCTGAAGCTTCAAGACACTAATCTGAACTTCTCCCAATCCTAGATTAGTGTGGAACCAAGGATCAATCAACTAATATACTCCAAACGTGAAATTGAAATCCAAAAGATCTAATAGATGATCGTTAGACAGGTCATGGGGTGGGTTACCTAAATTTGAAATCCGTGGACGTTGTAACTATGCATTTTAAGATACTGTGTCACACATGAACATTAGATTGCCAAGCCTAACACTGTATCAGAGATGTGAAAGCTGACTTGGAATGATGAACTCTGTGAAAGGACATAGTTACATAGCTCATGGGATTGGGTTGGATGCAAATGCCATTATCGCAACTAGGAATGGTCTACGATTACTAATATATCCAGACAAACAGTGCTAATTATTAGAGAACGCCATTACGGTATTCCATAGTCCCTATAATCGTCGTTTCGCCTGATTAACTGACGCAGAACTTTGATCCCTGCCTCTGTGTTTGGATCACTGATTGGATACCGGCATCAAGTATAGGCAGTTCTCAAAATTAATGTGGAAATGTAGCAGTGTCTGAATAAAATGTTCTACTTACAATGCAGTGACTACAATGGTTTCCGTTCGCGTGTCCTGTAACAGATATTCAATGCATATGTTACCGGCGATGTATGGAAAGCAGGCATTGTATAAAATGCCTGGTGATTAAGGGCAAAGTATGAACTATCGGAATTATTTTAATATTATGCTACCTTCCCTTGGCATTGTATGTAATACCTCGACATTATATAGAATGACAAATTCTATTTAGGTTAAGTATTAAAGGAGAGCCACGATAATGATTTTAATAAAAAAGGGTTTATGAAAAAGGAAAAAAATGCATAATAAAGAAAAAGTAAAGTGTAGTAGGGGGGGGTAGTGTATTTTATCACTTCCAAATATAGACTGTAAAGCAAATATGGAATTCTCCATTTATGGCGAGCATCCAAAGTCACTTGATGCTAGAAACGTCCTCAGAGGGAGTATTTTATGCTTTGTTGGTTTGTCAATAGTCACTGCATAGAATGCTTAGGAGATGTGATATAGTATTAATCTTTTAATACTTTGCCCAAAATTGCCAGGCATTCTATGAACTAACTGCCTAGGCCAGTGAGGGGGATCCTTTTGAGTTTGGTGTGTCAAAAACTGGCTAAACCTTGCTTAACTCGGGTGCCGTGTCAAATCTAGAAATATCCATAAATTTGCGATCTTTGCAGGACTAGTAAAAAAAAGTTAAACTTTTGATATATTTATTTAAAAAAAATCTAAACAAAAATAATTCGTTTCATTAGTGACTTTTATGATGCAGAATTGCATTTGCTAAATCTTCAATTGACGGTTGATATTTCGTGCACTTCAAGCCCAATAAAGCGGTACTAACTTCATATGTCAGTCAATTTCGTTTTTTCCTTTTAATATTTTTTTAACGCAGAGATTGAGGTCTGAAGGAAATGCTGAGAGGGAAAAATTTTGACTAAAGACAGTGCTAGATTTTTCAGGGTGCTAAAAGTGTGCTGTAATCAGAACAGATTACAGCACACTTTTAGTTAATTTTTATATTAACTTATATTACTTTAGTTAAATTTAGTTAATTAACACAAAATACTCCACATTTCCTGTTCGTTGTGGTATATTCTTCTTCATTCCCCAAGAGATTTCCTTCCAGATTCTCTAGTTTGGACCTCAAATTGACAAAGACTAGATGCTGTCTTGAAATTCTGAAAATTGACCCATCTTCTAATCATCAAGTTGTATCCATCGGAAACCTTTGAAATCCAAAGAACTGTAGGCTACTACGTACGGATATTTAATTGTCTATTCCAGGCTTATAAATTGATTAAATCTTTCGCCGAATTGGTCAAGTAACGAATTTACATTATGTTGGTATTTTATATTCATGGGCTCTTTTTTATTTTGTACAGTTGTGCTAGCCTTCTCAAAATATTTTACTTGAGGGAAGTACTTAAAAGATTTAGTCTCTAAATCTCGTTTAAAATTTCAAGTTTACCGTCTGTAAACGATGTGGGTCACTTAAAATGTCTTTGCATGTCACCTTTGACACAGGTGTCATAGGTTCGCCATCAGAAGCCAAGGCATTCTATACAGTACCTACTTTGCATGCCCTTTGCTGTTAACATATACATACAAACAAAAGAATGCATGAAATACAAAAGCTATACATACAAACAAAATAATTATGAAAATGCATACACTATCTACGATCTCATGCATTGTATGTTTTCCCCACAAACGGGTTGTAGCGTTAAGTCCCATGTCAGATTTTTAGTTTATGCGAATTGCTAAGCTATTTTAAACCACAATTTATGCAATAAAATTTTGTAAAAAAACCCTCCGAATTTTGTATTACGATGAGGTGGTTTTAGTGGAAGGAATTTAGAAATTTTTGATAATGATTCGTTAAATCAGGAATAATCTTGGAAAGATCCAAACAGCCATTAACTTTAGTAATAATTCAATCTCAGTGTGTTTATAGCGTTTGTGATAATGATGAAAATTTGTGTAAAGTTTTAATGATTTCCCCTTATTTATTAAACACTTATTGGTTATTTGAGGACTAAAGATACGTTTGTTTATACTTTATTGCACGTTAAATTCTGTCACTTAAAACCCAGCTTTTATGTGCAAGTTCTTTAATAATTGTTAATCATTCAAAATGGAATTATTTTTATGGCGTTGAGATTACAAACTACGCTTATCTAAGAAAATTTTACAGTTATAATTGTTAGTTTTAATGGACTAGGTTCTATTATGGGTATTGCATTGCCTAGACCTTTTATTTTGTGTCTAATTGTCGTTTTGCGGTGGAATTACATAATTAAAACGGCTTCTTCCATTTTGAATCAGAATTCAAATTTATGGAAAAGTCAGAATGTAGTTAACAAGCAATACCAGAATAAATTTCTGTTTCCCAATTATCTCTTGAATTTATACAATCACTTTATCTATCGTTTATTAAATCCAAGCAATCTCAAAATTCACTTTTTTATTTTCATTAGAATTACTCGACATATCTTAAAGTTACAATTTAGATATTGGCTGCATTCAAGAAAGCTTCGAATAAGGATTTAATTAATATTATGTACTGTAATAATTTATTTTTATAGTATCACATTTCTTAAATTATTTTGTGAAGACATTTTTACTTAATGCTGACCAATTTAGAAAAATTAAAATCTATCGTAAATTTCATTTTTTTCCACATCAACTACGCTTATTTTTTTTTTTTGTAATCTTCTAACATGTATTTATTTATTACTTTCTCGAGATTAAAAATTTTAGTACGATCAAAGCAAAGATCGTTGAAATTTTCTTCGTGCGTTTAGAGTGATTACATTTTATGTCAGCAGTTATAATTTTGAGCTTTTTAGGGGACCAGAGCAGTCCTATCTCCGTAATCTTAAAATGTTTAAATTTTAAGGAACATTTTCTCAGAATCTTTTATGTGTATTGACTTGAATTTTTTTATACAGGTTAAGAAAACACTTTTAAACACTTTAACACAGTGATGCAAAACAAAAAATTCAAATTTTAAGCTATGAGATTTTTTTCCCTTAACTCCTAATTTTTTTTTAATGTCTAACTTTCATCCTATTCAACAATCTGAATATGAAAACTTAAATGAACTTTTTTGAGAAGATACATGTTGAACTTAAAATGAACTTTTATGAGCAGATACCAAAAAATGCTTATGTTAAAATATATAGGGTTTGTTACACTTGTAAACCAATTCTTTTTACATTTGTTTGAATAGACTTTGAGAAAAGTTCCTTTTATGGAAAAAATACACATTTTGAGACATTGAAATTCAAAGAGTGAATTAATCTTATTTCAGATACGTACAGGTATTTTTCAAAAAAATTATTTAAAATACTTCTAGTTAACGTGTCTCCATAAATAATATATCATTTTAAACAGAATAGTATAAACATCTATTTAAATTTAAAAAATAATCGAAATTTTGAAAGATTTTTGTGCATTGGTCCCCTTAACTATCTATGTGGTCAAGGTAGCCTAGTTAGAAGAGTAACGGTTTAGAAAACGGAGAATTGCGAGTTCGAATTCAACCATAGGCCGTCTTGTACAAATCAGGTGACCTTTTCATCTGACCGTGTTGCCCTTGGATCTTTCTCTTGCAGATTGATCCCGGACCATCTCCAATAGCCCATTGTGTTGCTCCAGCGTGAGGTTAATTAAAACACTAACCTACCTTAACTGTCTATGTTTAAACCTGTTAATTAACGTTTAATACTACATTCACCGGCAAGAAGTCAACTTTAAGCAGTGAAAAAAACGATCAATAGTCAAAACCCGATTGACAAAGACTCAAAAATCGAAGATAAATTAAAGTAACTGGAAGTTCGGTAAAGATGAAAGTAACACGCCATAACATCAAAGCCGAGTAACAGGTTCTTACAAATATTTCACATGCGAATAGTAGTGAAACATTCCTTTGCATTCATTGAGCTAAAATTTAGTATCGAGGTGAACGAATAACACAAAGCGTTTTTCCGTTAGCGATGTCTCTCCCCCAGGAAACCCGTATCACATCTGTTTACCATTTGTTTCGCGATTGATATTTTTTGCAGTACAAATTGCCGGTTTACAACTCGGTATTTCGCACCGACAAAATTAAGGGGGGCGGCGGACATCTAATCGTGAAGTATTGCCTTTTCCGAGTCCCATCCGTCCTGGAGGGACGCTCCAGCTGTCCAACAACTCAACCCCCACCCCCGTCGCCGGGAATTACGCGTCTTCTTTCAGTCTTAATGTGTCTAAATCTTCACTACCTTCCGCTTTTAAGAGCCGCCTTGGGTACTTAGGGAACTCGGGGGTGGAAGAAAAAAGAGCAGAGCTGGTTCTTCCAGCTGTTGTTGATGTTTTGATGCAGACCTGACATCCCCAGTCAACTAACTTCCGAGGGTCGGGAAAAGACGCGTTAGAGCGGCGGATCTGTTGAGGATTGGTTTTAAACTGTAGCGTCGTAAATAGAAGTTGGCTGGGATCTGATGGGGACGTTTAGAAGGCTACCCTCGAGGAACAAGAAAGTGGGGTCTTTTTTCGCCCACTTATCTCGTACGAATTTATTTATTAGATTTTTGGGTTTGCTGTGGTTTCCTTGAGTGATATAAGGTGCCACAAGTTTATATAGCAATTTAAGATCACCATACTATTTTTTTCAAGAAAATTCGAAAGAGAAACCTGGGCATTCTGTATTGTTGGACTAATGTCCATGGACGCCCAGAAGTCTGTCATTCTCTGATAAAAATAATTAACCATCTTGGTGGTTGTATATAGTCATTAACTAAACCTTTAGCAGGTCTCAATGTTCAAACTATCTTGTCATTTACGGTGATCCAATCTTGATATCATCATAAGAAAAAATGGCACTATCTTGAAAGTAGTTTACTGGAAAAAATTGAAATTTACTTTAAATTTCAATTTAAGTTTAGTAAATTGGTCAGGATTATTAAAATATTTCTTCTCACGGATTTAAAAATAAATAAATATTTGGCCTAGTCAATGGATGTGCCCAGAAGTTCGGAATTATCTAATGAAAGCAATTAATCTTCTTGGTGGTTGTCTTGGCGATGTACCTAGTCATTAGCAGATTTCGATGTACGAGAATATCTCGTCATTACGATGATCAGATCTTGATTTCGTCATCATAAGAAAAATAGACAGTATCTTAATCACGAGATATCTCGTAGTTAGGAAAATTGGTCGGATGTTGATGGACGAGATATCTCGTCGAAATCTCTTGGTGGGTTATAATTCGTTAGCAAAGTAATAAAAATGTAATAAATATACTGAGTATTTAGAAAATAGGAGATTTTATGTACTACACAAGTAATTGGTTGCAAGCTTCATCCACCCAATAGCTGAATAACGCCCGCTAAGCGTCCATAGAAGCCCAAACCTTGGTATCCACTAATAAAACATTTTAATTTGGAAAAATTTTGGGGCTTAAAAATAGAAATGGATAAAACCCGAATCAAAACAGATGATTTTTCAATATTAATCTGAGTGAGATGTCAGTTTCCATTGTAATGCCCTTGCTTTTCACAGCAAAAACAAAACAGGGAAATATTCCAGATCGCTTCAGCTTCAAAGATTTTCTTATAGTGATGGTTAATCAAGTAAATTCAACTGTAAAGCGTAATGAGTACTTCCACAGCACTTATTCCTTTCCCCTATCCCACTTTGGCTAACATCCAGTCAACATCAAAGCGCAGTTGGTCCTCATTTTCAGACTATTGCTTCTTCAAATTTCCTTCTTTTGTAAAATATAACCTCGAACTCTAAGATCATCCATATATAGTTGCGAGGATTGGGTGTAATTACGATTTATAGGTTCCTTTATATATAAGGCCAAAGTAGAATTATATTTTATTACCTTTGAGGTACCAGAATCCACTTTACAATGTTGTCTGAAGAGAAAAATGAAATTTTTAACGTCAATATCCTTAAAATTGCTACAGTACTGGAGCATGAAAAGTGGAGCGTTTCAAGAAAGCGTTATAACTCTTTTATTTTATGATTTCAGTACTAAAATAAACATTCAGAAGATAAATAGAACGTCGTGGGACAAAGAATATCTGTACCCGACATGATCTTCGGAGCGAGTGCGCACTGAGTGTGGGGAAGGGATCCACAATATGTCAAAATTCAACTATGCTGGACACGCTTGGTCCATTGTAACTTATTTAATGGGTGGTGTCCTTCGAAATCATCGAAACTACGCTACACTTACAGACTTTTTTAATCAATAATATTATCCTTCTATACTAATATCAATATAGTATGATCGTACTAACCGTAGCTATTCCAATCGTAAATAAATTATTGAATACCGTCGTTCAAAGTGTAGAAAGTCGCAAGTCGAAAAATCCATTTTTCTCTTATTATTGCTATTTGTGACATTTTCTGATCTTCACCTGGTGAAAAAGTCTCTTATGTCATCAGCTAATCCAATTAAAGTTACAACCAAATGTATACAGGGTGATTCTACGGTCATGGGACCAACTTGGAGGGGTGGTACAGCTTACTAAAATATACATTTTTCGTATAGAAATGTATGGTTGGAAGTGATGTGTGGAGGCACGAACACATTAATGTGAGCCATTGAGTCGTGTTGGTAGTAGATATTTGCCTATGAGGAAATCGGACAAAACACCCACTCAAATATTTACAGAGAAGCGTTTTTGGAATGCATGTTGACGTGTAACGTGTGAATTTTCTGTTGCCCAAGCATGAGTATTGTGCACATTGAAAGCACTTGTAAGAATCGCCTCATCTGTGAATAGCAAAGAAGCTGGGAAATCCGGCTGCAATGCCCACTACTGCAAGGACCATTGGCAGAATTCTACGAGCAGTGGGTAATCATTTGCCTGCGACTCTTGGACTGTCTGAATATGGAATGGGTGTAAACGTTCTACATTTAAGACCCTTCAAATGGTCGGTGGACTCACATTATCATGACGTGCAATAGCTCTTATACTTGTGTGGGGTGTTTCATCCACAATATTCAAGATGGTTTTTTTCATGTTTGGATGTCGTACAGTTCCTTAATCAGTACTTCATTCAGAGCTGGCAATGAATGAACCATTTTAACAAAGGTGAACATACAATCGCTCAAAACTTTTGTGGTTCGGCATACGCCTGTTTTGAAAAAACTTTCCTGACACAGCCGTAGCGCTGCTCTGCCGTTCCCATTAGCAGCACCGTACATCATATATATCCGCCCTTTCACTATTTATAAAATCTACCACGACGGCCGACAGCTCAGTTGCAAATGACGTCTTCCCGCATATACATCAGATCACGGTTGGCCAGGCGCACTATTGCCCTCTTCCAACAGTATTGCCAGACAATCACAGCTGCCGTGTTTGTATTAATGTTGGTGGTCGCAATTTTGAGCATTTATTATAAACATTGCTGCAGAGCAGCACTTTACAATGATGTTGTAAATAACTGTTCATGTCTCATTTTTTGTGTTCGTGCTTCCACGAGTCACTTCGGACCATGTATTCCTGTACGAAAAATGTATAGTTTAGTAAGCTGTATCACCCCTCCAAGTTCGTCCCATGAATATAAAATCACTCTGTATAGTAATAATAGAATCATAAGGAAGACTATATTTTTTTTGCTCTCCTGAAAAATGCAGTTCTTAGACATACAACCTCTTGTACGTTGAGCAACGATATTCACAATAAACAATTCTTCAATCTTCCTATGTTTGCTTCATTCATTCCACAATCCATTATTAGTCTCGATTATTCACCTTTAAAACTACAATTTGTATCTTCGACACATTCTAAAACTGTGCTTATGCCTTCGAATAAATAGCTGCATTCCCAGTTATACCTACGCTATAGTAATGCATTGTAAAATCTTCCAATAAAAGCATATGAGTATGAGAGCATTTAAAATGCAGCTAGCAGAGTAAATGCCCATGAAACAATAAAACAGATTATCAACTAATTGAACAGCAATGAAATACTTCGAAAGTATGCTACTGAAAGTATGCTATTTTGTGTATGCTACTGTCAACGAAGAAATTTAATAATAATAATTAAATACCATGCATTTACATAAGTGCTGATTATTTTGTCTCTTAATAAGATACTTGAAAAAAGGTTGTAATTGAAGGAAAAGGATTCTACTCGTCATAAGAATATTCACTAAGGAAAGAATTACATCACTCTCCCTGAAACTTTTAAATGAGTAATAGAACACAAATAATAAAGCAGAAAGAGTAATTACGTCAGATTCCGTCTCGATAAATTGTACTCGAATTCCTTTTGACAAATGGGAAAGCACGCAGAAATGCATAAACGCGAAAATTATCAACGACTTCCACGTTTCTCATAACGCTACACTAGGGACTTTCAAAAGAAGCCCCGAAGTTGCGAGTCTCTTTTCTCTCGCAAAAAAGAAGGAAAAAACATCGAGAAGAAAGACTCGACCCCCGAAGCATTAAAAATTATCCATTCTCGCCTCAGAAGCAGCAGTTCTCCCTTTTTTGCTCACAGCGTTGAGAGACAGAGAAACCGTTTATCAACAGCAGAAAGCTATTGGACTGAAATAACAGAGTTTGTTACGGAGGACGAAAGAAAGAAGTTATTGAAAAGGGAATTACGGAGGGATTTTTTCCCCTCCTTCTGATGACTCCAACAGGAGTGACCATTACTCCCCCTTCTTCCTTACAAGTCCAAGTTCCCCTTTCGGACGTAGTGTAGTGTGAAACTCCAGTTCGAAATGTACAGTTCGGATCATTGGGTTTCAAAAGCTTCGCACACACAGTGAGGCGCATCCTGCTGTCTTCGTGTTAGGGATTTTTGCTTCTTTCTTTTCCCTTTTGTCTGTCGGTGGAAGGGGGTCGGGAAATGAGGCGCGAAGGGGGCCCGTGACTGTCTTTTTCTGGTGGACCAGCCGAATAGACGCCTCGTGAAACCTAATGAAATGTGTGTTGTTTTCATTTGTAGTGTTGTTTCTGTCCGTTTACTGGAATGGGAGGATGTCTAATAACAAAGAGTTGAAGTTGGTCCTCGAATAAAGGGTTTGGTTTATCGCTTACGTTTTTTTTTTTTTTGGTGTATAAGGGATAATTAAAACTTTCTAAAAAGGAAATGCTAGCTTGTGGAGTCGAAAATGGGCTCACGTCGTAAGTTGTAAGCTGGTTATCGAAAAAGGGTTTAGTTCTTTTTATGTTCGTTTGGTAGCTATGGTTAATTTTAGATACACAAGGACTAATTAAAGCCTCGAATAAAGGAATTTATAACTTGTTGGATTCATAAGAGTGTTCACGCTGTTAGTTGGTCCGAATAGGGATTTGGCTTGGTTCCCTTATTAGGAATGTGGGAAGATGTCCAACAAAGATTTACGTTGGTCATTGATTAAAGGGTGTCATTCTTCTTTGGTTTGTTTTGGTATACCTGTAGTTATTTTTTTTCCTCAGAAATACAAATTTTAAAACTTTGAATAAAAAATGTTTATTTTGTGGAGTCATAAGTGGTGAGTTGGTCATCGAATAAAGGTTTCGGTTTGAATTCGTTTGCTGGAATGTTAAGACGTCGAACAAAAATAGTTTAAGTTGGTCTCGTATAAAGGGCTTGGTTCAGTTCTTGTTTGAATCATTGAGTAACAACGTTTCACTTTTACTGCACAAGGGCTGATTAAATCCTCGAATAAAGTAAATGCCAACTTGATCTTAAGAGTATTCACGTCATAAGTTGGACCTCGAAGAAGGTTACGGTATTGTCCCGTTTGCTGGGATGTTAAGATGCTTAAGATGTTTGGAATGTTTTTAACATTTTTTATAACCCAGGCCACCTAAAATATCAACAAGGTTTTAAGACCGGACAAGGGGGGGGGGTAAGAACACTCTTGGATCCACAGGAGCCAACCCTAGAATCTAGGTCAAAGAAAGTTCTACATTCTAAGATGCTATATAAAAATGTACAACCACACCATCCTCTGCAATATTGAAATTCTCTACCAAAATGGTTGTAACTCAGTATTAATTGGTTGATTGAGAAATAGGTAATTAAGATGCATGAATTTTGCTATTGGATGTGGTGCCAGAGATTTTGCGAAACTTGGTGCATGTCACCAATACTTACACCGATGTTAACCAACTAATTTTTACATCGCACATTTAAACATTCTCAGTATAGACACCGAACTAATCTACGTTAAAGCAGAAATTATTAATTTAAGCAAACATATACTGTTTGGTGTATCAGACTTTCTTTTATTTGAATTTTAAATTGAAATTGACGCAGTTTTAGTATAAAATACCACTATTTAATATTCGAGATTAAATTTTCGATCGTGTTTATGGTTGGTTGAGAACTTTTGTATAGTATATTTATCACCGATCTATGCATTTTAAAGCAATGTGTGTACGTGAATTTTTTATTAAATATACAGTGAACAATTTATTGGTCTCCTGAAACTATTATATAAACCAAAACTTGTAAGTACAGACTAACCAACGGTACTTATAACTAAATTAGGGTCGATCCATGGTGCAATATAAACTGTGAATTACGAAGAACCTTATGAATATTTGGATACTCTCAGTGCGGGACTATCATCCATTTTTGTTTCAATATTTCTGAGGTTAACTACCCTGGGATTTGTGACATTAATTTTATGCATAGCTGTGTCTTCTAAATCATAAGAAATTCACCGCAAAGAATATTTATAGAACTAAAAGTCTGTAAACAACGTATATCAAAAGATATTTTAATATTATCAAGACGATAATGTCAAGAATTCGTGAGGTGACAAACAGTGCTGCGCCAAAGACACTTTAAAACTTGTTGCAGAATTTTTCTTCATATACGTGCTTACAGTTTATGAGTTCCCAGCTGTAACTTATTATAGATTGTTTTGACGTGTCATAGGAGATCATGTCACGTTTCTACGCTGTTAAATTTTAATACCTATGTGAATGAAAACCTTTTTTGCACTTAACATAAGTTCCATATAGCTTATACTATAATATTCAGAAAATAAGAAACGAATTTAACTGATAAACATGCCTTACGAAAGTGGAAATAGTGTTCATTGGTTCACTTGAATTAAGAAATAAAATAAAAATCACGATAACTTTACAAAACAATCTATACAATTTATTTCAAACTTTGTTAAGTAGACATTGATATGAGGTTGAGGTGACAACATGCATGCAAATGTTATTGAGTGGCATGATGCGACTTCAACAGGTAGCGATGCATGGTGATTCACAATTCCCTGTACAAATTTTAAGGCCCGTAGGTTGCATCAATATATATATATTTGCCATCAAAGAATGTATGTAACCGCTGAGAGAATGTGACACTCTGTTTGGAACGTTTGAAAATCGTTCTTTTATAAGCATCGTCATTCGTCAATGTCTAAGTCAATATCTGGACTTAGTAAATAGGAGAGATGTAGTTGCTTTTCGTGCAAAACCCTCCAATCAATGAATTGGCTCCTACTGTAGCCTACGAGCAATAATTCGCGTGCTTGTTTTAAGGTATCCCACTTTTCCAGCCTCCAATAAAATATCTTCTATATGTGGAGTGCTCGACTTTCTACTCCAAGCCTCATCATGCCTGATTACATTAAATGTTCCGATTTCACACAACAGGTGGTGCAAACGCTGATAGGTTTTAATATTCGGTATTCGCCTGTTGGGATAAAGACTCACAGTAAAATTTTTGTGACCAGCTCTCACTTTTCCATTGCCAGCCCCATGCATTAGATATATACCAGCAATTTTTGAATTCGTACAATGCTCTATGGCGTGCAAAATCTGCATTGCGGAACACTATTTAATTTAAAAAACCAATTCCAATGGAAGCTAATCTTCTAGCGTCTTTCCACATAAGTTGCGGTTATGCATTATAGGCAGTACGGAAAAGTTAGAGTGATGTAGCGAGATGTCTAAATGTAAGTCTGTAAACCGTTAGGTGGTCTACATGCTTTGGAACTAATTTCGAGCAATAGAATCAGCTAATTGACGATTCAAAGTAGAAACATGGCAGCCCCAAATATATTGCAAGTAGTAGTATGCGTGGCCATTTCCTTTCCCCTTTGGATGGCTTAATTTTAACCCACCTGGTGGTTGGCTCAACGACATATCCCGTCTCATTAGAAAAATTGACCAGATCTTGATCTTGTCATCATCATCGAAAAATCAGCAATATCTTTCTGACTAGATGTGTCGTCATTAGAAAAAATTTTCAGATCTTGATGGACGAGATAACTCGTCGAAACCACTGGGAGGGTTGAAATGGGTATGGATGTATGTCAACTGAAGATCCATAGAGACCTGTATGGATTATTCCAGCATTTCATTTAGGGAGACTGGAAAACTATATCAAATGCTTACAAGAGAAATAGGTATGGTAGAGGCAGTGTTGTCTTTTGTGGAGGTATATCTTTAGGTGGACGAAGAGATCTTTATATACCACCGGGGATGCTCACTAGTAGAGTTTTTGAATTCCCATTGTACTTTTGTATACAGGTTAAACTGCAGATACATTAATTCTGCAAGACGATTATGCTTAAACCAGACACAGCTTGCATTTCATGACTTAACTTGAAACCGAGACTGATGTTATTGGTCAGAGCGATCTCCAAATCTGAATCCATTCAGCATGTGTGAGACGCTCTTAGGAGACGTGTTGTCACCAAATAACTCCCCGAATCATGCGTGGGCTTCGAAACGCCGTGAGGGAACAGTGGACTTTGACAATCTCATTAAGAGCATAGAGCGTCGTTGTCTGTGATGCATTGCTGTTTGTGGAAACACACCCTTCATTGAGTTATTTTTTCCTCCATCTTAAGTATACGTGAAAAAATGACTTGTGTGCCATCTATGTCTGAGACAAAATAAGTAACACACTACATAAATTATTTTCCGCTTCCACGTAATTTATTCAAATCGACAGAATCATTTTTCGGTTAGATCGATCTTTCCACTTGTTCCATAATTTTTAGAAAACAGATTCTGTAAGGAAATTTTTTTTAAAAGTATACAAACTAATCAGTAGGGCAACTTTTTGCAACAAATGCAATTTTTTTTCACATCTATCTACACTGTATTTAAAGTACTAAAACCAAAACTCCTCCTACATGGGGTGCATTGTTAGTGAGTTATAACCGCAACATAAATGCAACTTTTTGCATAAATGCAACCACTTGCAACTTCTTAAAATTTAGCTTAATATTAATTAATATGAAATTAATGTTTTATTTTTTGCCCTCTGAATCAACCCTTCGATCACGTGTGTCTGATCTTGCGAACGCCGAAGTATTGTGGATCAAACAAGAAGTTCGTGGAGAGGGTGTTCGTCCTAACAGGCGAAAGTGAAAAAATGGCAAGAAATACTTTAAAACATAGGTTGGCACTCTATGTGTTACTTGATAATCAAGAGGAAACTTGCTTAATCGACTGCACAGTTAGCGAGGTGAGTGTCGATCATCAATAAGTTGTTCGCCTTTTCGTTGACATTTTAAAATCTCTGAATGTTGAGTGAAAGGATTTTGTGCTTCTCCTATTCGATAAAGCATATTATATGACTTGCTTTATCCGCAATTGCTCCAAGTTGCTTGCTTGGCACAATTGTTTCACAACTGCAGAAAAAAAGTCTGTGGATTTTACACAAATGTGGACAATCTCATCGCTTGTGTTAAGGCAGCCACAGTACCAAACAAGCTCCGAAAAGTCTCTTTTCAGACCATAGGCCAACTGCCTGAGACAGTGCTTACACGCTGGGCTACGTGGATTCGGACAACATTGTAATACGCCGACCACCTTCCCATTGTAAAGGACAGTGTGAGCGGTTTCAGTGATCATACGTCATTTTAATACGTCGCGTAAAAAAAGCAAAGTGTGACCCAGAGCTGCAAAAAGTTTGCTAAAAATCAAAAGCAGTTACGAATGTTTGATTCGTCTCGTAGAAAAATCGGAATCGAAAGCTTACAACATCGAGACGGCGTATGAAGATATCAGATCGATGGATTTTAACGAAGATCCTTGTAACCTTAAAGCGTATCTTAAAAACGATTGGAAAAGAATAATGACCTGACTGTTATTGCTACACTTTCCTGAGATGATTTTCTCGCAAGTCAGTATTTGCTACTGCAACAATGTCAGTCAACATCAGTCTCTATTGAGCGCAGTTTTTCAATGTTAAAGAAACTACTGGCAAAGGATGGGCCATTCAACGACAACAACGTTCTTCTGTATTTAATGATGTATTATAATACTATTGTACACGACTAAAATTGTTAATAAATTTTGAATATTTTACGGATAACTTATTTTAGATTTTAGTGTATCAAAAACAAATGCAACTTTATTTCCATAAGTGCAACTTTAGTGAATGATGAATGCAACTTTTCCCATTTTTACAGCAACTAAAAAGTTGCCCTACTAATCAGCTTTGGCAGTCAAAACACAAGGTATGTCCTAAACATGCCTTCTGTAAAATGTTCTGAATAGTCATTGCTGAAATAACATTAAAGCTAAACTTTCAAACATGACCTAGCTTTTCTTATTAAAATTAAATGTACAATATTTTCCACGAATAACGTAACGCGAATTCTGGCATAGTCCTTACACCAACCAACAGACGCCACCTTAATTTTGTTATATAAAAACACCGTTATATATTACGCTAGATTTAACTCTGGTGCTACTATCTGAGATTGATGAAAAATGAAAAAAACAAAAAAAAAATGCTCCAGTTTATCAACAATGAAATTAATAACGAGGCTGAAAGAATGTCGAGATTTTCGACTTGTCAGCAAAGTCAGGCGCATTAATTTGCTGACTACGGACTTTTTAAGATCTGAAAATTTGGAGACGCTTCAAATTGTTAAATAATTGTTTAGTATATCCAGACGAAGTTCCAAGCTTCCAAATTCGTTATTAGAGAAAAATTATCTGTCATGATTATAAATTTTTCAACATACGTGATTTTATTTCACCTATGTTATTCAGATCGCATTGTTAAGAATGCAGTGAATGACCTGTTCATTTATATATCAAACATTTCTTTTCAAAACATTTTACATAGCATAGATATTTAAAATATATGTTAAGAATAGATAAGAGAGAAAAAATGTTTGAATTGAACAGGCTAACATTAATGAATGTTTTAATTTTATCTTCTCACCAACATTGATGGTTCAATACTTAATTTTCTTGTGAAGTTTACAAACTCTAACTACCTTAAACACTCTAAAAAAAAAGGCAAAAACTGCAAAATGTTCTATTCATTCTTGCTAAAACAACTAAGCTTTCCGATATATATACGACAAATTTCAACCTTTCAAATTAGAGGCATTTTCTAAGAATCAAACACCGCAAATTCTGGTGCAGTTCAACACACATAAAAATAGCAATTTAATTTTATTAAGTGAGAACACCTCGGCCTGTTTTGCAATAGTAATCTCAATAGCTGCTCGCTGAAGTTGATTAAATATTAAGAAATCAGATAAGTGCTTCAGTTTTTCAACAATGGAAATAATTACGAGAGACTGAAAGAGGCTTGAGATTTTTACTTGTCAGCGCGATCCAGCGTATTGATTTGCTGATTGCGGCACTTTTCAAGATTTGAAAATTGGATGGAGACTTTTAAAAGTGTTAAATAAGCGTTTAATCTATCCAGACGAAAAACTTCAATTGTATTTTAAAGATAATGGCACTCGCTGTCTCTTCAGAAAGTTTAAAAAAAATGCTTAAATGAAACCTTTCTTGCAAAACGCTGATTGAGCTCCGTGGAGGTATTGATTTTAACTCTCTAAAGAGGTACTGAATCTATATTGCATATTACCTTTCGTATTTTATTTTTCTGCTTTTGATGCTATCTAGTGCAATGTCATCCACTTGACATATTTCCCTCACTAGTTTGATGGGATGCAGGAAAGGTTTTCTAATTAACACAAAAGTATTTGCTCACTAACTCAAAAATAATTAGAAACAACCTCGGCTTAATTAACCTACCGGTTTTTCCATAGTACCCGTCTAACAAGAATTCGATCTATGCGTCGTTTATTCTGTTACCAGTTACTATGTTTAGTTATTCGATCTAATATTCATTACTTTCGCATTGCATGTTACATCTAACGAACACATTACCGTTCAAGGAACATGCAATCAAGAATTACTAGAACCTAGAAGTTAATTAAGTAATGAATAAATCCGTGTGGAAAGTTACTAACTTGTATCAGTGTTGACCCTCGATGTAGTAATTCATTGTTCAATATTTATATACGAAGTAATTAATATCGAAAGAGAATATTTTTTCCTTTTGGGTAATTTTTTTACCATAAATTTATGATTTTCTTGTTTACACAGAGGTTTCTGCGGAAACTTGTAGAATAAAGTTTTCTTAGAGAAGAAACTTTGTTCCTTAAATATAAAAAACTAATTAAATGGTAGATCTGCTGTCCAACATTAAATATTAGAAACTATTAGACATAATTATTTTCTTATGGCAGTTTATTTTATGAAACGACATATTTACAAGCATTTAAAAGCTATTTAAAGAAAGATAAAATCAAAACTTAATGCTTGGAAAATATAGATAAGATCTTCACTTTAGAACAAGGAGATCACCGAGCTCCAATGTGAAGATTGAAATATAGCGGGTATTTACAAGAAAAGGAAGAGATTATGTGATAGCTCTCTGTTGCTGGTATCCGTTAATTTTAACGAAACACTATGGCTTCAAACAAAATACTGTATAAAGTAGTTGAATTTTACTACTCCTGTTTGTAAGCCATTGGATTTTGTTTGTCGGTGTTGGTCTAGTTATGATACTTGCAAGTTAATTGACACTCAATTGGGTCATGTCTATCGAAAAACCGTCCACAAGGAAATAAAATATGCGGTACATTTTCGACAGGTGATTGAGAACAATTTTATTTTAAAACAACGAAGTTAGTGAAGGAAATAACCGAGCATCAAGGAAGTAAGGATCAAACGAACAGCATAATGGCCCTCTGTGTTAGACTCAAAAACGATGGTGATGGATACTTATCACCAATTGACTATAAGTACCTATCGCCGAACGGCGAAACTTTTGGAATATGATAACCCACCTTAGAGCTATCGAAATAGCCGTTTCACAATGAAAATTTTAGCCACTAATTTGGCGATATACTGGTATCATGCTCTTGAGTTTTATCGTTCTTTAAAAATGTAATATGTATTGTTTGCATGAATAATATCTGTATTTAAGGCTACAAGTTTATCCCCAAAATTAATAAATAATTGATGAAGGAAATGCAATTATACTTTACTTTGTGAAGATTTTTCTCATTATAATAATTTATAATGTCAATAATAAAACTGATAATTATTGAATCCTAAAATACACTGGATGAGTTATCCTGGAATATGTATGTGATTATAATTTTAGGACATTCGCATAAATACTTTATTTCGAATTAATTTTACCATTCGATTTGATTCATCTGTGTAATGATGGAGTTATCTTGTAAAATCAAGCGTTTTATTAAATACCTGAATGAAGTTTAAGCGCTCGGTAAAGTTAAGGGATACCCAAAAATTGGAAACTTAAGTTTTAAATATAAAATGTCAATATATCAGACATACTATCAATTATGAAGCGGTTTTTGTGATTGTTTTTGTAGAATCCCTTTCAGAATTTTCACACTTTTTAAGCACAGTGTCTTGAGAAATTAACAGTAAACTTGGGGGTTAAATAAGAATAAAGATCCAGATATAGTTAGATCCGGATTTTCAAAATAAAATCAAAGATTGTAATTGAATTTATCTGTTCAATGTTCTATAATTTAACCACTGGATGAGGTAGGTTGTACCAGACATTGATAGGCTAAATCTTCTGCAATTTAGAAACTGGATGAGATTCCTTATACCAGACCATACATAAGTTCAATGTTCTATAATTTATGTCCTGGATTATGCAATTTGTATGAGAGTATGCATATATTCAATGCACCATTACATAAAATAATGAATATGTCAAAAGGTAACCAGCAAAAATTTACGTATAGCGGGTGTCCTGTAGATTAGCCCCTTCGATAGTACATATTACAATAGGGAATGCATAGATATGGATGTGATTTAAGGGTTAAAATAAGATTATCAAAAGTATTACCTATGACCACTGTCGAAACTTTATTATAAAGGTTCCCAAAAGTTTCAGATACCACTAAAGGTCAAGCTGATTGTATATCCGGGCTAATTTAATCTTACTCTCAATGCACTTCTACTTCTGGAGTAAGTTTAGGGCTCAGCTACTTCTCAAGAAATAAAAGGAATAAAACCAAGAAAAGCCAGTGCGGGGGACAAATGCCATTAGTTTCGAAAGTGGCCTGGTGTATGTAGCACTCTAGGGCAGGGCTCTGCCTGCTGGTAGGCTTGGGTCAAACGCTTCCGCTGGTCCTAACAAAGATTAATCGTCGCGAGTCGCTATCGTAAGTGGGGTCTGGGAGCGCGTTTGTAATAGAAAAGTTTTCAGTTCTTTTCGGGGGCATTATTCCCCTGGCTGCGTGAGGGTGTCTTGCTTGGCGAGGAACGAGGTTACGTGACGGCCATTTGTTGAACGAGGTGGTTTGGTTATTGTCTGGGAAACGAGCGCCACTGGTGGAGAGATAAATTAAAAATTCAAGCGAGGGAGGTCTTGGCGAGAACTAAGAAATGTTCGTGTAAACCCTTTGGGAAATATGGCGGTTTGGGAGTAATTTTTAAGTAGCACACAAGAATCTTAACATTGTAGCGACAATAGTAACGTTGTTGGAGAACCACAGAAATTCTTTCAGAGTTGAAAGACTAAGGGAAGATTCCTCAAAAGAGGATTGAAGACAAATATAATGATTTCAGTCTTACACTATTCATCACAAACTAAGTCTCAGCAGTGAAGTGACAACAGGAATACTGTCCAAGACCACAAGGCACTAAGTGGTACCCGAACTTTTTCGGTTTGGCAGAGCCGTTAGTGTATCAGGATTTTTTTCACGACAACCAAGGTCAGCACATTTGTCTATCTAACAGTTGCACACTACGTGACATTGGCTTGAAAATATTCATCAAAAGTGAAAAGATGCTGTTTTCATGTTACGCCAGGAAAGAAAGTTCTAAATACAGATTATATTTAGATGTTTCTTACAGTTGAAATAGTTTGACAAGAAAGTCACCGCTATTATAGTTTTATATAAAACAAATCAAAATAAAATATGCTTTATTTTGTGATCAGTAAGTAAGTACAACACTTTAAAAATAATTAGGCGTTTTTGTACTTTTAATAGACGTGTGAAACATTAGAATCAACTTAAAATACTTGAGAGTACAAATTAGTTAGTGTTAATTTAAAAAGCTATGCACATGTTAATTCACGAAAGTGTAGCACATCAGTAATTCAACTAGCTGATTTGCTATTAGCACTATGCTTTATAACAGACGACCAACTGGTCTAGTGGTTAAGGTGTTAGCCATTAGATCGGAAGGTTCCTGGTTCGAATCCCGTGTCAGGGCATGGATGTAAGTCGTGATGTCCTTTGTTATGGGTAATGATAGTCGCCCATTGGGTGCTCCTTCACAAGTGGCCATCACTTCTGGCCTTGAAATATCAAATGATTACAAATCAAAATAGTGCCCGCCATTGGGTAAAAAACAAACAAACTATACTTTACATATGAGTTAGGATTCATATCATCTATGAACTATATTGCAAAATAAGTGTTGGAAGGTTCCTGGTTCGAATCCGGGGTCAGGGTATGGATGTAAATTGTGCTGTCCTTTGTTAGGGGTAATGAGGGTCGCCTATTGGGTACTCCTTCACAAGTGGCCATCACTTCTGGCCTTGAAATGTCAAATGATTACAAATCAAAACAGTGCCCGCCATTGGGGAAAAAACAAACAAACTATACTTTATATATGAGTTAGGATTCATATAATCTATGAACTATATATTGCAAAATAAGTGTTTTTAATAACATCTGTGTAAAAAGTTCCTAGCATGGGCATGCCCATTATCTGACGATGCTTGCATCGTGTTTGGCTCAGCTTCGCCATATATATCACTTGTGCCATAAGACACTACCAACTAATGCCATGTGTCAAAAATACAAGTTATGAAAACTCAGGGGATTGCTGCTTTCAGTACACTTTTAAGATATATATGGATAACATATCTATACATCTTTATGTGCTTAAAAAATTTTCATCTTGAAAGTTATTTCGAAAGAAAATTTTGTGTTTAGCAAGCTTCTCACTACGTACACACAGCTGGAATTGTAATACTTTTAGGGGCTGACACATTGACTTAGTAAACAACTTTTTGAAAATTACTTATCAGTTATTTATGAGCAATGAATATATAAAATACAAAGGTATCATGGTTGATTATCATCTGTGAATGATAAGGTGCGTGAAATTTCGATAGCTATTCTGAAGTTTGCGAGGTTTTTATTGGAAACGTCAATGAAAGTGAGTTGCTTATATCGCCGATGACGCTTTCAATCAATACTCCGGTTTTCTTTCTGATATAGACCTGTCAAAAACGCATCACGGGAATGAAAAATATTAAAAACCGGAGAAAATGTTTTAAAATTCGACCTAATCTAAAGCAAGGAATGAAATAAATCTTTCAAACTGGATTTGCAGACGATTCGCTGATCGCTTACGGATTGGAACGAGGAAAAAAGGGTGGAAAATAAAACCCTTGTTCGGAACCGTAACTAAGAACCAATGATTCGTATTTATTTTTTTCTCTGCGTGAACAAACAAAAACAGGGCCGAAAAAGAAACAGAATGGAAAGCAGAAAAAGGAAGAATGATAATAATTGGTCTCATACCATAATGAAAAGAGAAGGGAAGAAAAAGCGATCGGATGATAAAAAATAGTTAAGAAAGTTGCCAAAATGGGAGACCTTCTAAGAAAGAAGTAAGACCGAAGCAAGAAAAATGGCCGATGGTTCTCTGAGAATCAGGTGCAAAGTTTGTCTCCGGAAAGATTTTGACAGAAAGAAAGAACAAAGGAAGCATGGGACCATATACAGAAAGAGAAAAAACTTTGACAGAGTAATCCAGACGAAAAAATAATAAGTATAAATGTCCTACTGTTCAAACAAAATGGATTACTTTTTCTTTTAGTATTTAGCAATGTGAACAATACATGCCATTACAGCGACTATAAGGATACTTTAAACAAAAATAAATACATTTATTTTTTAAAGATTTATTCTTTAATTAAGGATTTGCTCATTCGGAAAACATTTCTGAAACTACTGTTATTTTTGTCACTAAAAGCATGATCTTTAAAACCATTATTAAAGAGGAGAAAAAGTGATTAAACGGTAAATCTATCTACGATTGTTACGATAAGAAATTTAGGATAAGGATTGTTAATTATTTATTAGCTTGTTATTGATCTTTTATTAAAAACGTAACACCCATTTGAAGTTAAATAGTTTTGTTTACCTAGCGGTTTACACTGATTCCAAACATACATAACTTTTTTAAAATAGATGCCTAGGTGGCTGAGACCCTTGGTCCTTCTTTCAAAACAAATTTCAAGGTAGGCATTGCTTTATAACACAATTTACCGTGTTTTCCACAAATGAGTGAAGACAGTGATGCCTCATTGATTAATGCATTTAGTAGACGTATAATACGAAATAGTACATAAGCCCAGAAGTACTCGATGATCTTTAGTTTGATTGAGATTCGAAGTCACCAGGTTGCTAATCTGCTCTTCCAACAGGTATAAAGTGTCCCTTAAATAGCCCGAAGAAAGGCGACAGTTTGAGAGAATGTTTTTTTTTAAATCAGATAGCTAACAAAAAGGCCAATGATTGTTGATATGGAATTTGCGTAACAAGAACGAGACAACATTAAGTAACTGACATATACACATGAAAAGTTGAAGTATAGAGAAATATACCAAGGATAAGTTACAGGAATTGCCTCTGCGCCAGCAACTACTCGCTGATTGCTAGCTCAGTGGGTTTGCCTACTGAGCCACGATGACCTATAAAATAATTTGAAGAAAATCATAGGGCATTTCCACGCTTGAGTAAACCAGAAGTTATTAAAATGCGTTAAAAAATTAAAATGTGTAAAATAATAAGTGTTATACATAAAAACGAAGCTAATTTGTCTGGCTAATAGAATCAATCAACGAATAGTAATTTTACTCCGTTGTATAAATGCAGAAGTCATTTTAAGTTGGATAAAAAATATTTACTATAGCACTTGGTTTGGGCATATCATATTTATTACCATATTTCTGATTGTGGAACATATAATATCTTTTAAATCTCCAGTAATAATATGATTGTATACTATAAAAAACTGATAAAAATGGAAGTATTATTTATATTAAATTTTTGGGAAGGAGAGAACTTTCTATAACCTGCATATAATACGTCCGTAACAAATTTTTGGGAAATAGTTTTCTGACAACATTAATTGCAAGTACAGACGTTCAATATTATTGAAGTAAAGCAATAACAACAGGCATGATAATATATGATGTAAATATTTTTATTTAAATGTGTAACAGATGTATCATTGATATGTAACGGACGTATCACTACTTTGTAGAGAACACATAATTTGTATAACATGGACAGTGGTTCTACAAATTTGTTAGGAAAAAAGTTAACATATTGATTTAAGAATGAAAAATTGTAAAAAGAACAATAAATTGAAGTGAAAAAAATATATTTATAAAATTAGGAAAAACACAATTTTTGCCTTACCTTTACATGTATTTGCTAATATTTGTGTTGACATGTTGTCATTTTTTGTTGTAATTTTTATTATTTGGCGAAAAATTAAAATTATAAATATGGCAAACCCAAAAGGAATATTTATTATGATGATATTGAAATGGAGACACAAGTGCTTCTTGTTGGATAAGCCGTTGAATTAGTGACAAAAAGGGGGGTTATTTAATTTTACTGCGGTCACTATTTACACTGCTGGTTACCATGCAAAGCTGTTGAATCATATGCCATCATATCTAACTACATGCAACGTGATAAATATGCATTTCACTCTTTCAATGAAGCAATAATTAAAGACTTGAAGACAAAACTTTCAAAGTTAAAGGAAGTTAATAGATTTTCAGATGATGCTTTTCAACATTTCAAACAGAAGTTTAATTTGCTCAATATTATATATGGAGAAAAAGATTTTGAAGTTCAACTCAACTAACATTTCTTCGCCACATCCCATAGCAAAGCCACTCCTAATGGTGTAGGTGGCCAAGTGAAATTTCAAAAGTGGCAAAAAGTTAAATCTAGACAATTAACAATTTGAATGTAGAAAATTTTGTTACTGTGCTCAGGGAAAACAGTCAGAAAATAAATATAATATTTGTATGTAAAGAAACAATTAAAAGCAACATTAACAACTTGAAGGAGAGATTTAAAAGCATACAAACAATTCCAAAGACTCACTCAATCCCCCAGAATGTAATAGCAAATTTTAAAAATATTGTGCATGTTTCAGAAATTTCAAGAAAATCTGGAACTTTTTTCACTTTAGATCCAAAACATTTTCTGAAAAAGTTAACAAAAATGCAGCCGACCAATATAAATCTGTATCCAGTAATGACAGTATAACTTTCGATTCATGGGTCTTTATAAAACTGACTACAGAAAAGGGTAATAAAAAATAATTTATTGGACAAGTAATTTCATTTCATAGTCCAATCAGTGTAAGGTTTAAAAAAAAGGACTTGGGCAAAAAAAATTTTGGCCGGAAAATGATGACATTTCTGTTGTGAATATAGAATATATTGTAGACATAATTGATGAATCTCAATAGATAATAGATTTAGATTTACATTTGATAGATTATTTAATATGTACAATCTTTTAAACTCAAAAATGTTTTGTCATTGAGTAGTGCCATTAAATTTTGATAATTTCATTAAATTATGATTTTTTGTCCTGTCATTTATTAGGGTAATGTTTAATTATTATTATTTTTTTTATGGTAACCATTTGTTGTAACATATTTGGTTCAATAAGTAATCATAAAACAGTGTATGTATTTCAGAAGATGATACGTCCGCTACAATTGGAAATCTATATTAAAAATTCTAACTGTCCACAAATTATATAATTAATGTTTTTTAATAGATTTGAATCTTCTTCATTCATAAAAAACAAATTTTCATTATTTTCATTTGCCGATTTGTCATTTGTGTTCAGACAATTTGTCATTTGTGTTCAGAGAGATAAACTTTTTTTCCGTTTTCAGAGGGATACGTCCGTTACACCTCCATAGTAACTATTAACTATATTTCTGTTTTAAAAATAAAAATATTTATTAGTGATCCTTGTAGAGATAGTTATTCTCTATATAAATACCAAAAAACAAATTCACATATTTGAATTATATAATTGCGATAAATGCTTTTATCTTCCAATGATATGCCCGTTACATATGGAACTGTCCCATAACACAACCGTATTATTCCAGTATTATAACCCTTCAATTGTCAATATTGCATAGTTATCCCCAATTTAACATTTAGTCTGTTTCCCAAACGTCACATAAAAAGATTCTGTAGAACTTTTAAATTTATTATTAACTCCAATTTATTCCAAATAAAAATCGAATTTATAGCACTGGGCCCCAAATAAAATGAAATTCTGTGTATGCCTCTGCTAGCAAATATTTACAGTTTCGTCACAAATTTTGACTCACGAAATAAACTCGGAACACCTAACCGAAACTTCTAGTTAGAAGAACAGCATTGTTTCACTAAATAATTTGTGACGATTTTATGGGCGACACCAAGAACTATTGGCAATAAAACAGCAAAACAATGTTCAGTTGTAAAGCCCACGGTGAAAGAATGGACTCTGGTCAAGGACAGTACATCCAGAATTCTCCAGCAACGCAGACACAGGGGGGAGGAGGAGATGGATCTGCGAGGAGTGTAGCGTGTTTCATCTGACAGATAATTTGTCAGGTCAAATCATGTCATAAAAAAACCTCAGCGGGAAAGGTTTTCTCTTCGATGCATTATTTTTATTATTTCTGTATCCGCAGAGCTGTCATCCTCTGCCCGCGGGCTTTAAAAAAGACTAAGTACAAAAACCAGTACTTAGAAGGGCCACTATCTTCATCTCGCATCTCTCCTCCCACACGACAAATTGTTTCCATCGTTGTAAAAACAGGTATTCTCTTACTTTCTCTTTTCGAAGCAAAAAATAATAGAAAATTTATTTTTCATGTCCTCTTGCTGGAGGTGAAAGGTGAGTGGCGTTTGCCGGGAGTAGCCATTTAACGATACCACGAGCTATGGTCCTTAACGTGAACCTGTATCGTGCAGCGATGGGAATGGAAGAATGGAACGGCCATGAACCAGTGGGAGATAGCGAAAGAAGAAAATTCTGGGCTGCGCTTTTTGAGACGTTGGAGTTCCTTTTTTCGACAAAAGAAACGTCTTGAATTTCCGAGAGTATGCGAATAAATGTACTAGGTATTGGAGTCTGTGAATACATTTATGTTAATAAGGTATATAAGTGCTCAAAATGCAAAATATAATATATCTAGAAACTGAATATTTCAGGAGAGCAAAAAAACGAATCGTTTTCCTTATGATTTGAATCTATTATTATTATTATATACATTTGGTTGTAACGTTTATTGAATCGGCTGATGACATAAGAGGTTTTGCCAACAGGTGGAAATTACAAAATGCTACAAATAGCAATAATAAAAGAAAAAAATGTAATTTTTGACATTCGACCTTTTGCACATTGAACCACATGGTCTGAGGTAGCTATAGTTTTATGAAAATCGCTTTTCCTTCATTTATACGGTTGTTATTTGTGATAGATTAAAACAAATGAGTAGGCATTCTACGATACCGCTTGGTATCGTTAAATGCCTTTTCCCGGATCTTTCTCATTAGTTTTAATTAACTACCAAAAATTTTATTAGCCGTTTAAATAACCGATTGGTATCGTTAATGCCATCTCGCCGAATGGTCCTTAAGATGAGCTTGTATCATATAGAGCTGGGTATGGAAGAATGAGAAAAAGAGAGAAAACCAATGAAAAAATAGCAAAATAGAAAAATTATTTGATTAACTTTTTTGATACTGGAGTTACTATTTTTGACAGAGTATGACTTGAACTTTTGATGGTATTTAACTTCATCTGACTTCAGGGTTCAAAATTACAAGTTCACTTCGGGATTAATCCCAGACCGTCTTGAGTAGACCGTGTTTTGTTGCTCCCAGGTGCAATGTAAATTTAACTACCTGTCTACCAAGAAATGGCATTTGAATCAGTTGAAACTATGTGTGGGAATCTGGAAAGGTATTTACTTTTATAAGGTACAGGGTCTTTTATGTACGGATCATTATGATCGATTGGACAAGAGCATTAGGTAAAGCGTGCGTTACATTAGATAAACATTTGATTGGAAATGCGATTGACAAGAATGATTTACTTGATACACATTAACACCAACCATCTTTCAGTATAAATTTCTCAACTCTGTTTCATTTCCCAGTACTAAATTACGCGGAAAGCCATGTTACAGCTTGGTTTAAAAATAGCAATTGCTTTTAATGTCACACATCCGCCCACACTAATAAATCAATCGATTGCTCATCAAGACGACATTAGTGTCAATGGTGATCACAAACAACCCATCTATCTTGGGGATATAAATGCTAATGACATATATTTACTTAATGCAACTCCAATTCTATGGCCCTATTTCAGTTTGGCTTCTATTCAGAACCTCCAATGCGGATTCATTGAAACTTCATCCAAAGTCAATGGGGCAATAAAGCTTTACATTAGCAAGCGTTTGTATTTGGGACAAAGGGGAATAGATTTATCCTTCACTCCTGGAAAAGAAACACCAAGAAATCTCAACATCGTGGAAGGGGAACGAAATATTTTCTTGTGATCGGAAAACTTCAAAAGGGGATTTAACTTGCACCGAGTATCGGTAAAGTAATTAAGAAGTGAAATAAGTTCATTCTCTGTCTTGGAGAGCAGTGTTTGAAAAATCTTGAGAAAGCGGGGCCGAGGAAGCGGAATATTTGATTTTGAGAAGACACGGGATGTCTCGGGATAATGTTCGATTCATTTCTAATTACTGCGTTCAAAAGGAGTAGAAAAATATCAAGAATCCGTGGAAAAGCCAAGTTAAATGTATTGAGTGGAAGTGACATAATTTTATTCCTTAGGAAATATCTGGCAGTTTCAAACTATTCTGATTTAATTAGTAGCACCAAAGGGAATAACTAGTGCCATTTCGAATAGTTCCATAGCACCTAATATAATAGGTTTAAGAATAATTGAAGTATATTTTCGATTCACTTATAAGCTGTTAAAAGTGTTAGCATTCAGTTGATAATTAAGTCACGCAGACCAATAGAATGTTCTTAAAAACTAACACTAAATGCTTGTGTAAAAATTCTCAAAATATATTTTAAGTGCTACGAAACTATTTCGAATATAGTTTCGTAGCACTTAAAATAACGAGTTTAACAATAATTGAAGTGTTTTCGATGTGCTTATAAGCTGTTAGAAAAGTTAGCATTCATTTGATAATGAAGTCACGCAGAACAATAGAATGTTGTTAAAAACTAAAACAAAATGCGTTTGTGAAATTTCTCAAAATTTATACTTAAAGTAATGGTATTTAATTCAAACACACTCATAAATATCGGAATAATACACTTAGCCACACGCAATGTGAAAAAAAAATTGAAGTGTGAGAAATGATTTTAAAAACTACTGTATTAAATACAGATATCCTTCTACATTTCTATAGATTAAAAAAAAACACTGTTAAGGTAACACATATTTAAATTATCTTATGTGTGAAACCCTTACCAACACTTAAAATTTACTGTTTGCATATATTACACGACAATTGCAATCAGGAATATTTGGGTATGAGAGAAATTTTTTAAATCTAGCAGTATTTATGCACTTGGAAAGGCTTTGTAACCTAAAAACAGTCGGAATGGGCAATGGTAGTGTTACAATGGAAAATATATGTATTTTAGAATGAAAGACAGAAAATAGTCTTAACAATTTAATCGTAAATAATTCATACTCTCGCAGATTCTTAGGCAATAAAGGTAAAAAATATGCTTTGAAGAATGATAACTAATAATTAACAATACAAAAACAAATTCAATCGCATATTCTTCATAACCCACTTGACGTAAAAATAGCTAAGATGTGTTTACCCCTGTGAGCATAATTGCACACTTATTCTTACTTTCATGTAAGTGCATAAAAAAATTGCACACTTCAGTCACGTCACAACAATAAAATTTTGAAGATCCACCTCAATTGCATTCCCTTCACCAAGACGATTCGGTACTTTTTTTTTTGCATATAAATCTACCTTTCAGATTCACTCACATTAAATCTTCAGATTGGAGTGGTGTTTAAGTTTGGAGAGTGGGGTGCCAGCACAGGTTTGATCTGGTCATCAGACCGTGGTTCAAAACTACGTGGCGTTGACAGCAGATTTGTCCTCTCGGATTTAGTTTTAGAAATATTCCAGCTCAGATCAAGGACATTTAACCCCCTGGTGGCTGTCTCTACGAGGTATCTCGTTGTTAGCAAAACTGACCTGATATTGATGGACGAGATAGTTCGTCATTAGAATAAAAGTTATCAGATCTTATCGCGTCGTCATAAAAAAGAAATTAGCAATAACTTGATGTCAAGGAATCGCGATGAACGAGATATCTTGTACGAACCACTTGGAAAGCAAAACAATGAGGGAAAATCCCACAATGGTTGGTGTTACATAGTTTATATCCCTTTGCTACCATTAGTCAGGTAACAAATACCGTCGATTTCTGGACCTCAAAGATCAGTGAATACATATGAAGAATATAAGTGAGCTGATTGAGATAAATTGTTTGATATTTCTATGCTTAGGTTTTTAAAAATATCTCCTACAAACCTTTTTCATATTAGGGGTGCAACTGGGAGAGGATAAATCTCTCACAGCCCCATCGTTAGGTGCTTCCCTGAATCCCATCTCTCACAAGTTCCCGAGCTTGGCAAACTTTAAGTGCTCCTCGAAGCAAATTGTGGTGGCTTCAATTACTCAGTTAGGAGCTCGGTCTCCTGTTGCGGGATGATGTGGCATTTGGGGGGGTGTAGCAGAGGGATGACACAATCGTCCTCCTCTCTCGAGGCGCGTTAATCGGAGTGGTGGTCGGAACCCGACAACAGTTACGCTTCGCCAAGAGATGGTTACGGAATCAGAACGCAGGAATCAGTCATGGACGCGGACCGCACCAGAGGATGAGAGACAGTTGCGTTACATGTTGTCATGGATAACCATCTTAGATGGTGGGGAATAGTAATGGAATCTGACACATGCTGTCTTAATAGACTGGCGTTGAGTGTAGTGTGACTAGTGGGTCGTGATAGTGTTACGTTATTCCAGCTTTTTAAAGCTGGCCTTTTGCTATTTCAGATTGCTTATTGTTGTAAATTGCTTTTGAGTGTTTGTATTATGACTGTTGTAAATCAATGTTTATATTACTGTTTCCTGCATTTAGATTTATGAATTCATGTGTTCGCATTTATTGTTTCCTGTATACTTATTCTTAGTAGTCCATTTGGCTGATGGAATCCTTTTTATAATAAGCAGTGTGTTAGTTACCGCTGAGTATTTACGCTGTTCCTACCGCTCTTATATTTGTCTGTTGCGAAGTCTCCTTATAATTATTAAATGTCTTGTTGGACTTGAAGTTACACTCGTATTTCAATATTAAAAGACTTATGTCTTGTGTACATTTACACCAATTTATCAACTATTCGTATCAATCAACTATATACATTTCCACATTTACAATAGTGGAAAGGTAAATAGTTGAATTTAAGTTAACCTGGAGCAACACATTAGGATTTTAAAATGACAAGAAAAGGTATTCGAACAAAGCTTTTTCTCCTTTAATTCATGAGAAGTGAATGAATATTCACTACATTTTAGAGAAATACATATTTCACAACTAATATAGCAGTATGAGAAAACTAGTGAACAGGTAGTCAATGATAATAACTGAATATGAACACAGCTTTTTTCTAGGAGAAAGGGGTTTTGTTGCTCCAGTGTGACGTTACTTAAATGCCTACTTACCAATAGAAATGGTATTTGAAAATTTTTTACAACTCAAAATATAACACAAAAATTGCCTTAAAAAGTTTTAGACTTTAAAAGGTAACTATTATTGGAATATAACGGTGATTTAGTACGCTTTTTCTTTTCCCTTTTTTACGCTTAAATATTACTATTTATGTGTTCCTACAAAGTAACATATGTTTAGTGTTTCTCATTGAACTGTTTAAATATTTTATAGCCAAGTAGGCTTAAACTCTCATAGCAATATGAAGATGTCTACTGGTTCAATGAATAACCGGACAGGTAAAAACTATTTGTAATTTGAATATAAATGCATCAAAAATTAAATATACATAACATATGTTCAGTGTTTCTCACTGTGACTGTTTAAGTACTTTATGGCCAAGTAGGCGTAAACTCTCATTGCAATATGAAGATGTCTACTGGTTCAATGAATAACGGGCCAGGTAAAAACTATTTGTAATTTGAATATAAATGCATCAAAAATTAAATATATATAACATATGTTCAGTGTTTCTCACTGTGACTGTTTAAGTACTTTATGGCCAAGTAGGCGTAAACTCTCATTGTAATATGAAGATGTCTACTGGTACAATGAATAAAGGGGCAGGTAAAAACTATTTGTAATTTGAATATAAATGCATCAAAAATTAAATATACATACTAAGCTAGGTAGACTCTACCAAAAAAACATCTTTTCTCGAATTTGAAAGCTTAACATGTAAATTAATGTATCTCGATTGTCCTTTATCGCGGAATTCTAAAGGTATTTATATAGATAAAGAATTTTTTTTTAATTTGATCTATTTGCAGAACCATATGACTAATTCTTACACGTAAGCCGATGTAGCTACAACTTCTTAAATTTTACTCGTAGTTTAACTACCTTCTCGCTATTTAAGTACTTCTCATTATGACAGTTCCAATATATACCCCCTCGAAGCTTTGCATATCGTGGAATTTATCCATTGTCCTTCACTACCTGGATACCATTTTAGTGATTCATTTAGTGACTATTCAAATACTTTTCCCTTCAAAACACTACATAGCTAAATTTTATTTGTTGCTCCTAACCCTATCTGGTCATAATTTTAAATAAAAATTAGCACATCCATTATCAGCATTTCCATACATGTAGCATTTCCTATTTCAAAAATTAGTTAAATTGTATTCATTCCGAATAACATTTGATGGGGAAAAACTTTATTCAAATGCATCGGTGAAGAAAATGTGCCCTAAAAGAAATTACACTCTTGGATGTAAGTTCTTACATCTTTAAAGAAAATTGTTATTTAAAAAAGCGAGAAAGAAATTAGTTAAAAGATACATTATATTTCTTTATGACCCAACCCATACTAGGCTTCTAAACCAAATAGTCTAACCAAATGTTAGACAGTCCATCAAAACTAAATGTCCATTCACACTGAAAGACGTACAAGTTCACATCTAAATTCTATTATGACTTGAATGCATAACTCGAGCTACATTCTACACTATGTTAACCCTGTCAGATGAACTTAAAAAAACATGAACATTCACGAGAAATTCCTCGTCTACTAACGATCTCCCATGTCTTGGGGGTTGAACGAGGTCTCCATTGCGTATTCATATCAACCGCAGAGCGGCGACTTTCCAGGGTCAGAGTTCGAAGTTAAGGGCCAATTACTTCTTTCCCCGACCCCCTACTGGGCCTCCGCATCCTTCTCAGAAAAAAAACATTCCCCATAGGATCTTTGATGATTCCTTAAGGACCTTTCTGCAGACCCCCAGGATACCTGTTCCTTTACCCCCTTCAGGCTCCAAAGGTGCGGGGATAGAGAATCCCTGCCAGGATTCAGCGGTCACAAATCTCGAAAGGGACGACAACCCACACACTTTTTACGACTTTTTTACCTTGTACCGGCCTCTTTGTTCAGCAAGTGTGCAAGGGGAAGAAATGATAATCGGAATATATGGATGTTCCGACACCCACATGCTATGGTGGCTTTTGAGTGGATGAGTCCTCGGCACTATAAAGAGACATAAAAGTCAGTATTGCACGGTCATGACTAGATAAGTGCATCGGGAATATGTCACCAAGGTGCCAGTAAAGCATGTTCTATCACAGCTTTTAGTGTATGGTGCTGGGTAAGGTCATGTAACAGTATGTTTTTGGGTTGAAACCATGAGTAGATTTATAGAGGGTGTGCGTCTCAAGTAACTTTTGGATTTACTTCCACAATAGTTATAATGTTTAATGTATAGGTGATGCCACATCCTCTTCGATTTTACTTCATTAACATGGATTTTGTGCTATAGTCTCCAAAAGAACGACAACCCACACGCGTTTCACGACTCCATTTTACCTTGTATCAGACCTCTGTTCAGCAAGAGTTCAAGGTAAGAGAAGATGGTATTTGAAAAATAAGGATATTCCGACACCACCTTGCTGTGTTGGCTTTTGAGCGGACGTCTGCTCATAACAATGAAGAGCTATAAGATGTCATTATACTGTGTGATCGTCTTTCAATAGGTCTACGCTAGTTTGAGAATGTATCGTCAAGGGGCCAGTAAAGCCTGTTGTGTTATTTATTTTTTATTCACAAAGGATGGGCTTTATGCAAGGTTATGTAACCGTATATTTTCTGGTATAATAATGTGGAGCTTGGGTTCGAAGCATGATCCTATTTAAGGAGTGCGTGTATCCAAGTAAATTTAAGATTTACTTCCATGATTGTATATATTTGGTGATAATAGAATGTGTCACACGTCCTTTTATTTGTCTCATTGACCTGGATTTTGTAAATGTCTGCTTTTAAAGAGTTCACAAATTACTACTTTTAAAGCACAATATTCATAAAGTTCATAACTGAAAAATTGGCAAAACTCCATACAACCCACCTGTTTTAAACTGTTTTTAAATCTTTTAGAGCTCCCTATGTCAATCAAGTGTTCAAGGTAAAAGCAATGGTATCCAGAAGACAGATGGGGAATCTATCATCCATGGTGGCTTTTGATTGGATGGTCTACTCAGCGCGATAAAGAGATATAACAAAACAGAATTTTCCACTGTCATTTCTGGATGTGAACTATGTTGCTGAGAATATACAATCAAGATGCCAGGAAAACATTCGTATCACTTATTTTTATTACATAGTACTAGTTAAGGGGAAGATAAAAGCATGTTTTCTGGTACAATAATTTTTTCTTGGGATAAAACTGTGAGCATATTTACATTGGGTTTATTTCCTCATATAATTTTGAATTTACTTTCATATTAGTAATAATGCATAGTGGGTCACATTTTCTTTGTTTTATCTAATTACAATCATCCAATTTTTCTCGAAAAGTAAGACAATCCTTATGCTTAGCACCTTTAGTTTAATTCTTCTGTCGTACTCTTCCTTCATCAAATGTACAAGGTAGAAGTGAAGTGTTGTGGTGTTTACGGAATGGATGTATACAGACTATAAAGATACTACAGTCAAAAAAAGATACGCAAAATGTCAATTTATTGTTCTATGTAAGTGTGTTCGGTTATTGGGACTATGTAATCGAGGTGCTAGTAAAGCACCTTGCAAAAAAATTGTAATCATTTATATTATAAAAATTCATAACTCAACGCAATGTCTTTGGTTTAATGTGATATCGGAGTGAAAAAACGAGCAATTTTCTAGAGGATGTGTAACTGAAGCTTCTACAATAATAAATACTATATTCTCATGTTTAATCAGCATCACATTGATTCTCTTTTTCATCTTTGTTAGACTTTGTACAGAAGTTTTCTTTTAAAATTTCATCAATCAGTTCACAGTTATATTCATAAACAATCAAATAATAAATGGAGTATTGAAGTTTATTATAATGACCACATGTACTCCGTCTCCTTGAATACACAAGTGAAGCGAAATTGCTGTGTTGTAAAAATGTCGCTGTACAAGGATAATTTCATTTAGAAAAAAAATGCCTATAAAAATTTTCAAAATGCACTTTAGTTGATTAAACCATTTTTATTCTTTGTACTTCATAAGTCGAGATTTTCAAAAAATATTATCTGTAATCATCTAAGTATTCCGTAAGTTTAAATCGTTAAACCACATTAATTGAAATTTATCTTAAATAGTTTTAGTAAATAGTTTAGAAGTACATATTAGCTTATTTAATTTTTAAAAATTCCTAATTTTTCCTCGTTCAATAATGTTGGTATAAACAGCCACGTATCTACGTACAAGAGAAGAACGTACTTAGTTATAATTCATTTTCCAAGCCTGCACAAAAAAACAAACTTTTGCAGAGTAAAATAAGCATACTTAAAGCACAGAATTTGCATATCGGAAAATCCTGAATGCGCCAAAGTGAATAATCATTCCCATAGCAACCACAATAATCGAAAAATGAAAGGGGAAAACATCCGATCACACTTTAAGAGGATTCAAAAGGGGATTGTCACCCGATGATGTTGGGTACAACAAACTCAAGAACTCACTCACTAGCACGAAAGTCCCTAAACACTCAGAACGAAACCACATACATAGTTCTACAATCTGGACATTTATTGCATAAAATCGGACATATGGTTTGGACAAGTGAAGACAGCACTCAGTAAAATAGGAACGAGGGGAAAATCAATATATTCTAAGCGAAACTCGGATAGTTTGAGGATGGATTGTTAAATTGCGTGAAACTACCGAATTATTTTTTTCTTGCGCTTATAAATGTGGTTACTTGTTTATTAGAGGGAAAGCGTGACTGAAATTATGCCCTTTCTTCTGCTGAGAAGGCAAATCATCAATCAGTTTTTTATACCTCAATTTCCATAAAGATGTCTAGTTAGCTCTATCACGCTAGTTTATGACTTTATCAGTGGCATAGGTTTGGATTTTTTATTCCACTCTGCGGTATTTTTTTTTCGCCTTATGATGACTGCTCAAATTGAGACTTAATATGAATTCAGAACTTCTAAGAAAATCCACGCGATACACCAAAAATAGTGACAGCACGTGGAGTTAAGACATTATAACTACATTGAGAAAGGACTTTGAAATAGGAGTCGAATATACTTAAACCCACACAAAACTGACATATATTGCTTAACCCTGTGACAGGTTCACACACGTTATTCCATCTTGCAACCTGGACTCTTCCCGGCACGACTTCTAAACACTTTTGACCCTTTTGTCCATTATAATCTTTCCAAATCAATCTAGTACAAAGAAATGTGTAATGGAATTTTTACAAAAGTATTCTGTTCAAAGAAATGGACAGTGGAATCTTAACAGGGGATTCTGTTCCAAGTAAAGGAACGATAAATACTTTTCCAAAGGTATCGGTTCTACAGAAGAGGTCAATATGTATTTTTCGAAATGATTCCTTTCAAAGTCAATGAGAAATGTGATTTTTACAAATTAGTCTAATCAAAGAAATGAGTAATGGAATCTTTATACAAGGAATTCTATTTTAAGGAAAGAATCAATAGAATCTCTTCCATATCCCTTCTATAGAAGGGTCAATATAATATTTCCAAATTATTCTATTAAAAGAAGACGAGTAATGAAATTTTTATAAAGTATTCTATTCAAAGAAATGAGAGCAATGGAATCTTTACAAGGGATTCTATTCTAAAAAAAGACCCAATATAAAATTTTTCCAAAGGAACCTGTTCTACATAATAGGTCAGTAGAATCGTCCCAAAGGTCTCTGGTCTCTATTCCAAGGAAAGAACTATAGTCGTTCCAAAAAAACTTTATTATCTAAGGAAATCATCAATAGAATCTTTATAAATGTTAATAATAATCCATGAATTATTTAGAAAGATGTGGTTAGCTAATCATTAATGCTCGTGTTGTTGGATAAGAAAAGCAATGGGCTATTTGAATATACAGGGTGGTCCCGAATTCATGGTACAAACTTTAATGGTAGGTACAGGACATTGTAACAATGATTTATTGTATAGGAATGTATAGTCGCAAGTGACGCGGTGAGGCGTAAACAGGGGAAATAAAAGGAAAGAGAAATGGAGTGATCGGTTGGTATCATTGCCGGTAGAGGGCAGTAGATGTCTAGCCGATGTTGAACATGATGCATCGCAGTAGGGAAAAGCGCCATTCACAATTGTGCTGCCGTAGACGATGGGTGACTTTACGTATGCAGAAAAAGCAGACATGCATTACATGTACGGCCGTGCAAATGGTAACGGCAGAGCTGCGTTACGAATGTATCGCGCGGAGTATCCTGATCGACGAATGCCGGATCATAGAATTTTTCAACGGTTACATCGTCAACTTTGTGAAACAGGTGCGTTCGACGTCAACAGACATGGCGCTGGTCGAGTAAGAGCTGTACGCACTCCAAGGCTGGAAGAAAGCATCTTGAACATTGTGGCTGATAGACCCGAGTCAAGCACAAGAACTGTTGCGCGTGACGTAGGTGTGAGTCATCAGACTGTATGCAGAGTGTTAAACGAAAATCGCTTACACCCCTTCCATTTTCAGAAAGTACAAGCATTGAATCCGGCAGATTATCCTCGCCGCGTGAACTTCTGCGTGTGGGTGATGCAGCAATGTGCGTTGAAGCCGGATTTCGTAGATTATGTGCTATTTACAGATGAAGCGACATTTTCACGCGAGGGTGTCTTTAATGCGCACAATTCCCATGTGTGGGCAACCGATAATCCACATGCAACGCGTCGACATGCGTTTCAACAACGTTTCAGTATTAATGTGTGGGCTGGTATTGTGAACGACTTTTTGATTGGCCCATACTTACTACCCACGCGGCTCACTGGCGGAAGCTATCTTATTTTTCTGAAAGAAGTGTTACCACAACTGCTGCATGATGTTCCGATCGCCATTCGTAACCGCATGTGGTTTCAGCACGATGGGGCGCCAGCACACTTCAGCATTGATGTACGGAATTACCTGAATGCCACGTTTGGTACTCGATGGATTGGGCGTGGTGGACCAGTCCCTTGGCCACCCCGATCTCCCGATTTATCGAGCCTCGATTACTTTTTATGGGGACATCTAAAGCATCTTGTTTATGAGACTCCAGTTGACTCAGATGAGGATCTCGTCGCTCGCTTATCTGTAGCTGCTGCAGGTGTGCGTGAAATACCAGGCATCTTTGAACGTGTACGCCAATCGCTCCACCGACGCTGTCAAGCATGTATCGATACTGGTGGACGCAATTTTGAACAATTACTGTAAACTTTACACTTGTCAACAACGCTTTCAATAAAATCTTTGTTTTTCCTTTCGGCCGTTATTTCCCCTGTTTTCGCCTCACCGCGCGTCACTTGCGACTATACATTCCTATACAATAAATCATTGTTACAATGTCCTGTACCTACCATTAAAGTTTGTACCATGAATTCGGGACCACCCTGTATAGTATGAATTGAAAAGTCCAGGGAATAACTCAAATGAATTCAGAAATATTCGGTTTTTGTACATGATACATTTTTTATAAGCTCATTATACAGAAGGCTAGATTTCCTGTGGATGAAGTACTTTGTATTTCATTACACAAGCGAAATAACTTTGTGTATTATTCAAAATCAATTTTATTAGGCTCTTGATTGAACGAATCATACATTTAACTGTCTTTGGAGTTTATTATTCACGTGCACAATGCAAATGTCGCCCAAGTCTGCTTAAAGAAGTACTAATTGTCTGCCATGAAAAATTTAGATTATGAAGGAATTAAATCCCGATGGTAAGAGATCTGAATCAAATTTTAAGGTCTTTACGTGGTACATAGTTATGCCTTAGTTGTTAATTATGGAATGGCTACAACGGATCGAACAATATCAAATATACCTTACGAGATTAATCAATTTTAACATTTAGATTTGCAATGTCTGATTTTAGCTATAAGCTGCATAGTATTGCTAAGACTATGAGGGAGGGTTTACCACTTTAATGAAATTCTTCAACAGTTTGATTGTAAAAGGCAGTGAAAATCTGGTTGACAGAAATCAGCGTAGGAAAACATTATAAACGAAAATAGGTTTATCGAATGCCAAATCGTCTTTTTATAAAGGATCGAGATTAAACTGATGTAGACGTTCAGAATCTAAACGCGATGATCAGGGTCGTTCTAAGATGTTTGGCACATATATGATAGTAACAATAATGCGACCCTCTTCATAAAAAAATGCATAGAGGGAGTGGGAGAGGGGTTGACCAGTGAAGTTTTAAAAGTTTTAGAACTCTTGAAAAAGTCAATATAATCAATCACGGGCTGGTTTCCAGCCGTCAATCTGATTTGAGTGCAAGCAAAGTTACCACCTCAAAGGAATGGCTTCTCGGGGCTATAGCCCATTTAGACCTGTGATTAGGGTGGCTTTGGTGTTGATCATGACTGATGTATCAATTTTTTACCTCATTGAAAATGTGAATTATAACACCAGTAGAACATTTGAAACATGTAAACAAAATGCCCTTTCACATTGTTGACTCATTTAATTACATTTGGGCGTATAAAATGTACATATCAATGCTTATATTTATTATAAATGGATTTAAATAGGGTATAGAATTGAATAGCTGGCATTGCTATCAAGCAATTAACTATCCTGATGGTTGATTTGAATAGGCATCTCTCTCACCAATCTCGTCATTCATTAGATAAGGTTAAATTGTTCACATCTTGATAGATGGTAATTCTTGTCATTAGAAAACTCGTCGAAACACATTGGAGGGTTAAAAACTTGAGCGCAGATACTATGCAAGTTTCTTGTAGTAGTACCTGGTATACTTATTTGCCTTACAACCGTAAATTAATAGTTTATTAAATGAAAGGAGGAAGCTTTTCTTTTCCTAAATTGTTTTCGTTTGCATTGAAAAACTCGTTACCAGCACATGTGACGAGGAGGTAAAATAGTTTCAGCTTCAATCCAGTGTTTAGTTTAAAATTAGGGTTGACCCTGCTTCCGTGTGTGGTTTATAGCTTCCTGAGTTTCCAAGACACTAATTTTAATTCGAGTATGTGACTATGGAAATTTAATAATGCGACTCTTAAGGAGCAATTTACAGTGAGATATCATATCAAAACGGGAGTCCGAATTATCACATGAGAAAATAGATTAAGCTAATATTCTCAAGGTAGCTTTCAAGCCGAGAAAAAAAATTGTGTTGCATTAAGCTATGCATAAAATGTTATTATAACCTAAATACATATTCTCGAGAGAAATGAACACGGTAAATATACTTAGAAAAGCAAAGATTAATGTAACGTCTTCCAAAATTATGGCATGTCATTACAAATCAATACCTAAATTTTACATTTATAATGCATTTTTACTTAAAATGTTGTTTGATAATGACTTATTCTTCAGCACATAAGGATAACCTAATATAACTGAATTCAAGCTGTGAAATTGTATGATTTGTAGGAATGTGCATGCTACGAAACCACAATTTATATCACACTAGTATCCTTGTTTGATTCAATGCCCCAGAAGTCTCCTGATATGATTCAAAACCAGAACGGTATCCTGATCTGATTCAAAATCATCACGGTACCCTGGTCTGATTCACAGCCGCAAGGTATTCTTGTTTGATTCAACGCCCCAGAAGTAACCTGATTTGATTCAAAACCAGAACGGTACTTGATCTGATTCAAAATCATCACTGTTTCCTTGTCTGATCCACAGCCACAAGATATCATTGTTTGATTCAACGCCTCAGAAGTATCCTGATTTGATTCAAAACCAGAACAGTATGCTGATCTGATTCAAAACCAGAACAGTATCCTGATCTGATTCAAAATCATCACGGTACCCTGGTCTGATTCACAGCCGCAAGGTATTCTTGTTTGATTCAACGCCCCAGAAGTAACCTGATTTGATTCAAAACCAGAACGGTACTTGATCTGATTCAAAATCATCACTGTTTCCTTGTCTGATCCACAGCCACAAGATATCATTGTTTGATTCAACGCCTCAGAAGTATCCTGATTTGATTAAAAACCAGAACTGTATGCTGATCTGATTCAAAACCAGAACAGTATCCTGATCTGATTCAAAATCATCACGGTACCCTGGTCTGATTCACAGCCGCAAGGTATTTTTGTTTGATTCAACGCCCCAGAAGTAACCTGATTTGATTCAAAACCAGAACGGTACTTGATCTGATTCAAAATCATCACTGTTTCCTTGTCTGATCCACAGCCACATGATATCATTGTTTGATTCAACGCCCCAGAAGTATCCTGATTTGATTCAAAACCAGAACAGTATGCTGATCTGATTCAAAACCAGAACAGTATCCTGATCTGATTCAAAATCATCACGGTACTCTGGTCTGATTCACAGCCGTAAGATATTCTGGTTTGGTTAAAAACAATAACAGTACCCTGATTTGATTTAAAACCTTAACAATACCTTGATTTGACTAAAAACCAATAAACCAATATATCCAGGTTTAATTCAAAATTATAACGATACTTTGGTTCAATTTAAAATCATTGCAGTTGGTATAATCATGGAGATATGGATGAGTTTCAATTCTCTTACCTAGGTTTTGATCTTCTTGAATAGATTCTGTCCTTCTTTGAATCTCACTGCCTAGAAAAGTACACAGAAACCCATACACTTTGAAATTCAGTGACAACCATTAGGAAATATTTGAAGACTTTTTTCACGCTCAAAAACCCCTCTCAATTCTCCCTAAAACTACTTCCTTTAAATAGATAACACAGGGCAAAAGATAGAGTCGAAAAAAGAGGAGAAACATTTTTCCCGGCTGCATTGAAACGCAAATACAACTTTTATCTCAATTCACCCAAGGAAAAGGAGCACTTATAAAAAAAACTGAGATCCTTTCATAATGTCACGCTAGGCACTTGCAAACCCAAAGAATCAGGTGCAAAAAGAACTAAAAGTGTCCAAGAAGAAAGGCAAAAGGAAAGAAAAGAAAGAAAGAACGCAAACATTTCGAAAACTCAACTAGATTAAGATGACAAACGTTAGAGAAAGGGAACTTTTTCTTTCTTTTTTCCTTTCTTTTTTATACCCCATGAATGTTTTATTTGAATAACTGTGTGGTGGAAATAGCGTTGAATTCTGATGACTGCTTTACTATTCATAAAATATCAGCGTGTAATCTACCTCATTTCTGAGGTAATGAATATGTTTCGTGAATGCTAATGACTGACCTGCTTGACGTGCAGAGTCTGAAGTTGGCGCAACTGAAAATTGTTTCGAGTTGGTTGGCAGGGAGGTTATCTAGTTGATGTCTGAAGTGTAAAAAAAGAAGTTTGGTGTGTTGACTCCGCTGACGGACTTCGACATATCTTAGTGTAGAATAATGAAAGCAAATATCCGTCTGTGGATTTATAACTCCGATATGAACCTTTGGGATATGCAGTACTTCATTGACGATTATTATTTACTTTTAACCCTCGTGGTGGTTGTCCCGAAGAAGTTATTGAGATATTGATGGACTAGATAGATTAGAAGAAAACACGATCACGATTATAAGAGAAAAACAACCAGATCTTGATTTCGTCATCAGGAGAAAAATCGCAATTATCTGATGACAAGATATCTCGTCAAAACCATTGGGGTTAATCCATTCATTGATGCTGTCAAGTCTTGAATCACTCTTTTGGTTGTGGTTTTAATCTGGCTCCCAGAAGAAGACAGTTCGGTCACGTGGTTTTGAACGAGTATATTAGTTGAATTAGGGTATTGGTAGCAACGTAAACAAATACCTTCCTGAATTGGCGACTTTAGCGCTGATTCTGGCTTCGTGTTTACTGTAGAAAAACATCGATTCCTAAGTAGGCAAGGGATGCAATATGGCGATCGCCACACGTTTCTTTGGTTTTTGAGTAAGACAGCTCTTTTACAAGACCACTTTTCGCCCTAATTTCTTACCTAGCTTCACAAAAAATATTGACAGTAGCTTGACGACTAGATATCTCGTCATTAACAAAATTGGTCAAATCTTGATGGACGGTATCTCGTAGAAACAATTTGGAAGGTTAAAAGAAGTGTGACCATATTTTATATTATGTTTTAAATTATATTGTCCCATAGAAATAAATGAAAATTTGAAATAATAAATTTTTAAGGAGTTTATATGGAAGAAGCAGAAATGCATCAGCACAATAAAAGTGGAATTGGAAAGGAATCATCAATAAAGAATAATCAACGCTATATACCACACTAAAACTCGTTTGCTGTCTTGGGATCGGGAACAAAAAGCTTCTAGAAAATTTTAGGATGCTATAATCAAAAATACAAAGATGAAAGACAAATATACAAAGAAAAAGATGTTCTTTGTATCTTTAAAATATAAGATGTTATAACTTAAATGAAAAAAAAACAGTTAAGAAAAATTATCACCTGCCCTCAAAGCCAAATAGTATTTTAAAACCTTTAACTACTACTGCTTTTTACTGTCGGTACAGTTACCTGTTTATATTATAAGTGACTTAGAAAACCACATTCAAGTTTAGATAGTCTAAGGTTTAATGAAACTGATCTGTGAGTGGTGTAATTTTTCCTTTTAGTGAAGTTTAAGAAAGACACATGGAAAAAATGCTTAGGCACTTCATTAAATGAAAATTTGATGTTATCAGCTTCCGGAACTCTAGAAATAGTTCGGAATACAATTGATTGGAAAACACTAAGCTGTGTTGACCACGGCAGTTGCGAATTCGTTGGAGAACAAAAACCATATGTTTATTTATCTCTAATATTATAAAAGGAAGTGTTTGTTTCTTGTACGCGAAGTTTTGACGAATCTATGGCACTTATAGTAATGGGATTTGGGACACAGACAGTCCGAATTTTTTGCAATTTTATGGTCGCGGCGAATTTTAAAATTCAATCTAGAAAATTTAAAACTGAATTTAACGAAATTTGATTATTATTGTTTTCTTTGGAATGGCAACAGCCGCGCTATAAAAGATCAGATGCTAAATTTATTTTTTCCCTTTCCGATTTCATTATGTGTGGAGGAATGATTTTCCGTTAGACGATAAAAAACAAAGTTTCAACTTTAGTTATGCAGTTGGTTTTCTATCTCCTAGACACGTTAAAGACAGAAAATTTCAACGGATTTGAAATCTGCGAAAATTTTACATCAGATCAATACCTAAAAATATAATTTTCTTAAAATAAATAAAATTTTTAAATTTAATACATTTTATATGTGACGTCATGCCAACATTAATGTCCCAAAAATAAACAGATTACACTTCCTGCCCTCTTCCGATTTCAGCAAAAGAAAGCATAGAAAATAAAAAACATTTTGGCTCGCATAATTAGTTCTTTATTGTAAAATCGGGATCATTACAGATAGATTAAAAATTTCAATGGATTTGAAATCTGTGGAAAATTTGACTCCAGTTGCTACCTTATATGTTTGATATTCTTTTAATAAATAATTTTTCAATTAAATATTCATATTTTCGCAAGAGATTGTGACGTCACACCGAATTCCTGTTAGGAACCACGAACAACTGCGTTATGGCTGTTATCCAATTTGCGATGTAAACCATAGTTCATGGTATTCATAATTTGGTTTGCGAAGTAGCAGGCAATTCATTCCAATAGGCTTCGAATTAAATTCAATTTGCTACGCAAACCAACACCACAGGCAACGAATTCGTATGGTAATTCGTAGCAATCTCTGGGGGTTAGCGAGCAGTTGTCACACCTGCCCACACGAAAAGAACTGTCACGGGCCACGCCGCGCTGGCCCCGCAGAGACAAATGGCGATGAAAGGAATTGCATTTAACATCAACACACCAATACAGACGAGTATAGAAAAAAGTAACATGAATTCAATTCTGCTCAAGTATTTGGTATGGAATGTTTCTAGACGCGGAAGTAACGTCGTATGAAATGTAAACAACATCACGTGATCGAGAGAGGAGACATTAGCCAATCACAGCAAAACATATAGCTTTAATCTGTGGATCACTTAATTCGTGTTTTGTATGACTCTTGGATAATCTCTGGTTCAACTCTAACCCACGGATTTTCTGATACACGGATCAATTTGAGTCTTGTGAATACGGCCTTAGAACAACAGCAGTGACACTCTACAAGCAGGACAATTAAAAATGTCGTTCACATAATAGCTGACACTCACGAATGTTTTTCACATCCTTTGCTCGTCTCAATACCACTCAGCTATCAGTCGACAAGTAGCCGAATAGAAGTCTGAATAGATAAAATATGTTTTAAAAGCGCTATCACTTAGAAATGCATTGTTGAAAATCTTAAGGCAGTCCTTTAGGTGGGCTCCAATGATTTCGTCTAGTCTGTGAAGTGGACATATAGCTGTTATCGATACTCCGAGGAGACATAATTTATAGGTAGTCATGTCCGTAAAGAAGACGGAAGCAACCAACTCCAACAGCTCCGGACAAGAAACCTGGGATACATATAGCTTTATTTCTCAATAAAATATCCCAGTTCTTTCCTTCAGACATCTCTTGTAGATTGCAAATGTATTATTCCGTATAGACAGGGATATACGCCTCTTGATGTTTCTTTAGAGGAAAAGGGGATTTAGATTGTGGCAACTGTGCTTCACCTTCTTACCAATTCATCAACTTGTTTATTGCAAGTGACTCGGGATCTACTGCAAGACTACTTTTTATTGTTCCTCCTTATTGCCCTATATCTCTGAATTGGATTAAGTTTTAAAATATCCTTCCCTCATTTAAAATTTTTTAGAGAAATTTCGAACTATCCTGTGTATATCAAACTTAACAATGAAAACTCAAACAAAACCCCTTGAAAACAAAGCGCAAACCTCTGGAAGTCAACATCTTATCTCCACTAGAAAGCTTTCTTTGTCGTCACATGAAAAGAAATTTAAAATTTACAAAAGAAAACAGCAAAAACTTTATGAAAATAATAGAAGGGGAAAACTTCAAGCAGACATCGATTTTAATCGCAACGTAGTACCCAGACCATCAAGAGGCTAAAAGGCCACAAAAACAATACCCATTTCGCAACAAAGAATCCTTACTACCACCACCAATCGATTTCCCCATGTGAGTAATAGGAAACACGAAAATTCCTCTCTCGAGAAAACGGCAGCTCCCGCCTCGCAAAACATGTTCCTTATTCAACTCAAAGTAACTAAAACAGTCTTTATTTAACGCAAATTACCGCAAGTTCGGGAGGCGGTGGGTAGAGGACATTCCGAACGCGATTTCCTAATCAGTTACTGGAAATGACAAGTTCGTGCCTGCGAAAAGTTTCTGCTAGGCGTTGCCAGGAGGTAGTCCCTGTCAACACCTCACGCATTTGAAACTGAATGTCTTTATTACCATCGACATACGACTGCAGGAATTACGCTTTATGAACGTCTGCAAGGCGTCATTGTCGGAATTGACGCTCCCTTCATGGTGCTTGGAGTGGAAAGACCATTAAAATTATTGAGTCCTCCTAATACTTATTATAGTGAGGTGATTTACGCGTGTAAATGATATGCCAGATGGATGGTTGGCGATGGGTGCCCTTTGGTGGAGTGATTCTGGTTAAATGTGCGATTTAACCTTTAGCGTGTTCAGTAATTTGAAAAGTCCACAGAGGAGGGTTTATTTCGATGCCTAATTTATGCAACCACTTTTCTCTATGGGATGAATTTTCGTTTAAGGAGACCTTTAATTGTAACACTTAAGAACAGTCATTTTTGGCTTTGCATTTGCAACAAAATGCTTTAGTTCTTTTTTATGTGAAACATGAAATTGAACATCGTTTTTACATTTTAAATCGTTTTTACATACAATTTTTTTTTTAATGTCTCAATATTTTAAAATTTTTATTGTAAATTGGAACGGTCCAACTAATGTCTGCTTCTTCATTTTTCTTAAAGTGTTTATGATTTTGAAGATTTTTTTAACATATGTTTGTCATTTGTCTAAATCCAGATTATCAAATCGTTGTTACAGTTTCAAATGCGTCATAAAGGAAAAAACACAAAGAGTTTCAAATCTCTATATTGATTGTATATATAAGACCCTGGTCATTTTAAATACATTGCAGTCATGAAAATCTTAGAATAGAGAATCGCGTGTTTAAAAGTTAAACTGACATTGATGGAAAAGTATTGATAAATCGTAAAATAATGTAGCTAAATCTAGAATTTTACAGATAATCTCAAAGGCTGTACTATTTTCATAACTAATTCGACAATTTTGGTCAATTTAAAGGTGTCATGTTCATATTAGCTCTGCAAATTCTAGGACTTAATCCCTATACCGGACAACCGTCACAGAACCCCGCTTATAGATTTGCATTTCGGTGCGATATTCCAACGAAATCCTGACCCACACCATGACGCTTCCACCTCGGAATGCGTGATGCTCGATGATGTTCTGGAGCCGATTGCATGTGCTTTGTTCTCTCCAGACCCTAATACGTTTGTCATCTGGCTCCAGGGCAAATCTCGACTCATCCGTGAACATAAAATTAGTCCAATCAGACACAGTCCAATTCACATGTTGCCGACACCACTTTCATCGTGCCCCTCTGGATTGAACGGATGAAGGAGTACAAACTCGTGGTACCCGGGCGTACACTCCTTTCATGTGTAGCATTCGACGCACAGTAGTGACAATACCGTCTTACCAATGGACTCTGTAACCATAGATGTCACACGGGTGGAGGTTTCTCTTCGATTCCGCTTCGCTACAACAGCACTATATCGATCTTCCGCGGGGGTCGTAACCCTTGGGCGCCGGCCACAGATCTTCGGACAATTGATTGTCTTATTTGGAATTATTTCCATAGTCGTGAAATGACGGAATGATGAACGCCGAAGGAAAGAGCAACATCAGTGATTGATTGCCCTGCTTCAAGGCGTCCAACAGAACGCCAGCGCTCACTATCTACCATTCGTCTTCTGGAAGACATAGAAACACGCCTGTCTTGAAAACTAATCGAACGAAAGTTTTTAATACTTTTTATCAGCACTTTTTTACATGCAACTCCTCTAACCCTTTACAATGCTGGCTTGTTATACGACTGCCTTTCTTGCATATTTCCGACACGAAACCTGATTGGCTTTTACATAACACATTTGCATACTTCCATCTACCTCTTCAGCAAATTTCAGCGTCTCAAATTCAGATTGGCTACTGGAAATTAACATTTTTCTCTACCTGCTTAACTTTGGCAGAGAGTGTACCTTTCGTATTTTATTTAATCTGTTAAAGTTGTTATCTGGCTCTAGTTATTCGAAGATTACCTATATCCGATTTGAGTTAGTTATCAATATAGTAGCAAAAATTGGTACATTTATATTTTGAATAAATGTTTAGAACACACGAGTGTAATATTTAAGTGAAGACAAACGTTTCTCTATCCTAATTATATGAATGTATTTTTATCAAGGCTGACACTTTCAACGTTGAAAACCTTTCATAATCTATCCATTGACTTTTAGACTGAGGAAAAAATTGTAAAAACAAGACACGTTAATCCATCAGAGTTCTCGCATAAGTATTACAGCTCAATGCAATTTTTTTTAACATTTACTTTATGCTTTCTTGGAATCTGGCAACGATAACAGTTCAGTCGAATGTCTGCTTTCGTCATCTGCCATTTTAATCTGTTGACAGAAAGAATCAGCAGGCATTATAAGTTCCCTCCCAATACAGCTTAAGAGAAGAAACCCGTGGAAGAAACTTTTCCTCGACTATTTGCTGTATTTATCATTTTTCCTCTTTCAGTTTGTGCTTCGAAAATATTTTTGAAAGCAGGGATGATTTATTATTTAGAAAGATTTGCCTTCGTTTTGCAGCAGAGAATTTTTATAATCTGCTTTCGGAGAGAACTTTTCCCGAAGACTTTCTTGGTGATTAAAATAGTTTAATCGTATTCAGTGAGTAATGAAAAGAAACTGGGCGCACCGTTAGGAAACACGAATTTCGCTGTTTTTCCCGAAGTCGGGCATGTCGGAGGCAGGGAAGAGTGGTTATTAATTATACCGAAAAGTAAACGAGATGGGGCTTTCAATTTCTTACAGTGTATTTTCGTATTGTGATGGTGAAAAGATGCATAGCATTTGAAGCAAAAAATAATTTATACTCTCGGTCGCAATAGAGTGCGAGTTGTTTTACTCTATTCGAGTTGTATTTGGTATATGTGATGAAAAATTCAATAAATGATTTATGCATTAAAATATACTAAATCATGCATTAGTCGCAGTAGCTCAGTCAGTAGAGCGTCGGGCTCGCATCGGAAGGGTTGTGGGTTCTGTCCTCGGGGGAGCCTGCAATTCTGATGGTTGCGAGATCGGCGCTTCGACCTGGCTAAAGACCGTCGTGTTCGCTAATGGTGGCAGGGGCATGTTAAATAGGTCGTGGTCACAAAGTCCCCCATGTTCCCATACCAAATCAATACCTCTGGGGGTACCTGATCAGGGGGTTATCGGCCTATGATTGGGATCTAAATTACGATGTGTGTGAGTGAATGGATGTGTGAAAGGGACCTTCCTGTAAAACGGATGTGTCATCTATGAAGAAGTCCAACCCTCCGGGGCAACGGCAGCCCCAATTGGGCCATATATGGCCTCTCACGACAACAACAAATCATGCATTCATGCATCTTGCATCAAGTCACGTTCTTAACTGCGACACATCATTAAGTTAATTAAAAACTTACGGCATTATGGATTGAATCTTTAAACATTAACATTGATAAAATATATATGGTAAGCGAAATTCAATGTATGACCATGCATTCATGCCTCTTGCATAATGCATTCATGCCTCTTGCATCATGCATTCATGTCTCTTGTATCATGTCACGTTCTTAACTGTGACATATCATTCCTTATAAATATTGGCAAATTGGAATTAAAGTTAAATAAAACTTATAGCACTATGGATTGAATCTTTAAACATCAACTTTGATAAAATATCAATGGTAAGCGAAATCCAATGAATGACTGAATTTAAATATGTATTCATGCCTCTTGCATCAAGTCCCATGTTCAAAATTAGACATATTATTTCTTATAAATGTCGAAACTATATTAGAATCAAAGTTTAAAAAATGTATGGCATTTTAGAATGTATCTTTGAATGTGAACCCTAAAAAGATATCAATGGTAAGCGAAATGTTTAGTTAAGATAATATGGAATAAATCCCCTAAGTAATTTTTGGTAGTTAAGTTCGCTATGTCAAGGGCTAGCAACATGAGGATTGTGAGTTTGAAACTTCATCCAAACCTTCATAATAGAGGTAGTGCACGTGGGGGCAAGTGCACGTTTAATCTGTTGGGAACTCAAATGTCCTCACGTTGGTGTCTATTGATCCCAGATAGCCTCTAATGCCCCGTTGTGTTGTACCAGTGCAACATAAATTCAACTACCTACCTATCTTTCGACAAAATGAATTCAATGTATCATTTACGATTAGATGTGTTTCTTAACTCTTTATAAACTTAAATTTCCGGAAAAATAAAAATTTCATAAGAAATTTCAAAAGGCTTACAAAAAACCTAATGAAAATGTGATGACTACTCAACATACATCTGCTGATTTTTGAATGCAAATATTCTCTTTAGCAATAGAATAGAAAAAACGTGATAAAATTATTCATTTGAATTTTAATATCTAGATGCAATTATTCCATGAATCTCTTCACTAAAACATTTCTGCGAAACATCTATTCATTCAGTGCATATATGTCTTTTTTGTTGCCTCGTAGGAAAAGAATATCAATCTAGACAAATATGCAATTTTAATTCCGAAGCTAAGGAAATTAAAACATGAATAAAAATCGTTTGCAAAACATAAATCCAATTCAATTTTTTTGTGAATAATTATAGTCTGATAAAATATTAATATTTTTTTTTTACTTTTAAAGTAATATGTATTGAAGTAGTATGTGGTAAGATATATATATATTCCTGGATTCCTGGTACTTTTTATCATTACAAGGGGGCTCCGCTTCTTTCTAGCTTGCTCTCATAGACCCCCGAGGATTGCTACGCAATCTCATTTGGTTTGCTTCGCAAACCAACACTCCTTTCATAGATCCCATTTGGTTTGTTTCGCAAACCAACATTCCTTTCGGAGAGTGAATCTCCTGGACAGAGAAATATTTTAATAAATCGTATAATCCTGATTTGATTTTCCGGTCCATGACGTCACAGCGAGGGCTTCGTCCCCTGCTCGCCGATGCCCGCGGATTGCCACGCAATCCCGTTTGGTTTGCTTCGCAAGCCAGTACTCCTTTCGCAAGTGATTTCACTTTTTTTTTTAATTTAACACAATGCAGTCTAAACTAATAACCTAATCAGTAAAAAACCTTCTACATCTTGTTGCCTGTACAATTTTAAGTAAACCGTGTTAATTTTCTAACTTTACGATCTGTACTTCGTACTTTCTCGGTAAACCGTCTGAGAACAAAGTGAAAAAAGTGAGCCTTTTTTCTCGCCAAATAAAAAGAAATCGTTTATATGGCAATTGTTGCTACGATAAATTTGATATCTGGCAAACCCGATAGTCAAAAATACAAACCTCATCTGCAAGAGGAACCTGCTCCGCGAAATAAAAAATACGAAATTCGTGTGACCAACTGTTGATTACATCGAATTCATTTATGAACCAATTTCAAAAATAATTGTACCGTAAGAAAGAGTACAGTCTGAGGTATACTACAATATTTTCAAAATTAAAAACTAATAGTAATAAGATATAAATACGACAGTTTAAAGAGTAACGAAAATGTCCCAATTTTTCACGAATTTCAAAAAAATATTATCAAGAACCGAATCGAAATTTCTAAAAAAACGTGACGAGCAGCAAAAATTTACGTTGAGGGGTACTCTTTAAAAAAAAACTCACGGCTGAAGACTGACAATTTGTATGTGTTTTGCTCACTTGCGGAAAAAATTTCGCCTTTTCAACTTTGACACTTAATAAACCCTAAACTAATAACCGCATCGGAAAAATATCTTTACAATTGTCCAGGGAACACGAGGAAGAACAAACCATGTCAATTTCATATTTTTCTGATCCGTACTTTCTCGAGAAACCGTCTAAGAATCGAGCTAAACAACACAGTTTTCAATCCTGCGACAGCGGAAACTTTTTTTTTACCAAGAGAGATATTACTCGCCAGCCGTACCGACTTGTGAACTCAGCTTGTGACATTAAACTCTCGAGCAGTTTAACTCGCTATTTTTATGTCATAAAATAATATTTACTGTGGGCGAGAAATTTTTCGTTATAATATTCCATTCAATTTTAATCATAATAAACGATAAAAAGCATCGACTTTCTAATATGAAATCGATGGAGTATGTGTAAGCAGTTACATACTATTTCTTCCTATCGATCGGTTTGAAGATCTTTGACGTAATTGATGTGGAAAAAAGCATGAATCCTGATGTGTGACAATTTATTATTAACCAGTTTGATTCAAACAACAGGTCTGAGCTTCGATAGACAGCCTGTTCGTAAGCCACCGTGACTTATTTTTACGACAGCGATTCCGTTCACATACTCTGCCTATTTCATTAGTAGTTCGATTGTGAAAAGGTATCCACGTCGTCGCATGTCTTACCTTTAATAAAGTAGGATTGGGACTCATAGCCTTATGATAGAGATGGTAATGATGTGTATGCAATCAAAGACATTGATGCTGCTGGGAGTAGTCTTAATATTATTATAAAAGGAACTGTTTCTCTGTGAGTCTGCATGCACTGTTCTGACGAATCTATGGAACAATAATAAAATTTTGCACACAGGTAATCTAATTTTTTGAGAATTTTGTGTCCAGCCCGAATTCCAAAATTTAATCTAGATCATTTAAAATATTAATTTATTAATTTTTTCCTCTCCCGTTTTTTTTTCGGGAATGTCACGTCACAGCTTCCTCGATTGAAGAAAATAAAGCTTTTGCGATTATCGGCCTCGGAATTGGGCCAAGTTACGACATAGCTGACGTCACATTGAAGAAAGCAAAGGGAGATTCCTCTTTTTTCGTCCTATTTTTTCTTCTTAATGGATTTCCAATTTTAGCATATTTTGATTTACGTTGTTGATTGGTATAATTTTCTTCCTAGCAATTTCAACTTTGTCACGGGCAAAGACTATTTGAGGTTTTCATCTTCACCATCGTTGAAGAAAGAGTTAAAATTACAACGGATTTCAAATCTGCTGAATATTTGACCGATACCGTAAATGTGATTTTCTTTAAATAAATTATTATTTTTCAACTGTAACCCGTGCCATGTTGGTTGAAGGGTAGGGGGGGGTACTCATTCTTAAAATTATTGTTTTTTTTTTATTAAATGTTTACAGTAACAGTAAGATTTAATGTGTCCAGTCCGTTTTTTAAATTTTAATCTAAAATACACTCATGTCCATAAATTAAGGATAATGCCAGCTCCGGCAAATAAAGGTTCAGAAACAAAACAAACGTGACTTATTCACAAAGCCCATTTATTAAACAAAAGATAAAAAACAAAAAAAATGAGGTATGTTTGATACCATTCATAAAAACTACGATTTTTACTCACTGGAGCAATTACAAAAAATATTGACCTTACAAAAACTTAACATGACATGATTGGTATTCTGGTTTATACATTGTATGTCTCCCAGACGATGAAATACAGTACGTACAACGCATAGGCATGCTGAGGATCAAATGATCGAGCTGATCTTAGTGAATATCACTCCATTCAGCAAGCAATGCTCTCCGAAGTTCCGTTACACATGAAGGAGGTGGTTGACGGGCTGAAACTCGTCGGCCAAGCATGCCCCACACATGCGTTATGGGATTCAAGTCAGGATACAATGCTATCTATTTCATACGGGTGATATCCTCAGATGCAAAGCATTTGTTTACAATGTTCGCACGGTGAGGACGAGCGTTGTCATCCATAAATACAAATTTTGCGCCCATGGCACCCCTAAACAAACGTACATGTTGTTCCAGAATGTTATCCCGATACATTTGTCCTCTCATGGTTACGATTTGAACATGTAGATCTGTAATGTGGACGTATAATAAAGTATACTTAAAGTACTTACAAACAAGATTTTTTTTCTTTGCTACTTCGAGTTGGTTTCAGCTTAAATATCCCGGTCAGTATTAAAGATGGAAACATTCATTTTTGGTTGAGTTTGGCTTTCTGGCACTAGTGTTGTATTTGGTATAGCTGGGCTAAAGAACATCAAATTGACATACAAGCACTAAGAAAATTTTACCTATACAGTTGAGAGAAACACACCCAGGGTGGATTCCAGCCTGCATCACCTACAATGCTTAAGTTTCTAGCGCAGTGGCCAAATCCATTAGGCCACGGCAACCTTCTTTAACAAGAATGGTATTCAGAATTTTAAACACACAATTGATGAGAAATATTTGCTCTACAGATTTCGTCGAGCGTGTTTTTTCCTGCGCAGTCTTTAAAAAGGCTTCCAACTTATTCAAGGTGGCCGTAGTGGCTCAGTGGGTTTACACACTGCGCTATTAACCTGCGAGTTGTTGTTGGTGCAGGTTCGATTTCTGTCAGATGCGTTTACTCTATGGGTGCATTTCTTTCCTCTGTTACAGCAAAGCTTTCACTGTGTGTTTATTATGGCCGCAGAAGTTAGGTTGTAAAAGAAACGGATTATAAACCGGAGGATTGCTTGTTCGAATCCTAACCAAAGACCGTCGGTTACAAAGAGGGCTGGTGCACGTTGAATCTGGCGATGCATCAAATGTCCTCATGGTTGCGTGGTGTGGAAGTTTGTAGAGTGAGGTTCCAGCTCAAGTACGACCTCGTCATCTGACCGTGGTTCAAAATTAGGTGGCGGTGTTCACAATCTTTCCCTTTGGGATTCATGCCGGACCGTCATTAGCCCACTGTGCTGCTCCAGTGCGACGTTAATTTAAATACCTACCTGGTCTAGTCCTTTATATTGCATGTTTTGAAACTGGTGCAGCATGGCCGAATATAGCAAACCGAGCATCAAGACCTAACCAAAGTGAGCTTATAAACTTTCCATAAAGAAATATATGTGTGTATCAACTATCAAATAATATCACGGCAATGCGTCTTCAGCATTCGCGCATCCCTCACAATTTGCCCTCCAAGTGCTATGTCGTCCCACTTTCTGAAAACGGCATTCGACATCCCCGACTGCGGTTATCCATTTTCGGTAATTTCCCCAGTGGTTGATTAATGAATTGTCTGAAAATGAAATGGCAAACTATTTCCCTCTCATGGCCCTAATGGGTAGTTACGGAGCAAACTCATTCGATTATCTTAATAACACAATAGAATTCATTCCCTAACTTCTGGACGGTTCTTAAAACATTCAATAAGCGTTTTGTTTGAGCGTAGTTGAATATTAATGACTCTGGAAAGTGCGTAATCAGGGTTATAGATAGGATATCTTCAGTAAGATTCCATTTTATTTGATTGTTACTGCACCTGGGGATATTTATATAGGAGAGGGATTTTAAGTGTAAGCAAACAAACCAGGCGTAGATTTTACAACCTGATAACCTAATATTCAATGTTACATTCAGTGTAGTTTATCACCTTTTTCGTGAGGTTTTGGGTTTAATCTACTTGGCTTTGACCAATCAACTATCAAATACCAATTTTTATTCCGTTGTACTGAAATTTTATTTGGCGTCATGCTCAAATCATATTCGAAAAACAAGATGTAGTGTCTGGAAACTTATAGAAAACACGTTCATCTTCCAAAACACTATAGCTTTCTACATTTATAATATGCAGAGAATGCATTTGACCTTGGGCAGTTGATTTTTAAATAGGTGTGAGATATAAGGGCTGCTGTAGCAGAAACCAAAAAATTGCGTGTGGCGATCGCCAAAACACTATAGCTTTCTACATTTATAATATGCAGAGAATGCATTCGACCTTGGGCAGTTGATTTTTAAATAGGTGTGAGATATAAGGGCTGCTGTAGCAGAATCCAAAAAATTGCGTGTGGCGATCGCCAAGATGGTTTGTACTTTGCCAACTTTGGAATCGAATGATAAACTTGGTGCCAGAATTAGGGATAAAGTTGCCAAATGAGAAAGGGAAATGCTTACGTTTTTTTTTTTTTTAATCAAAATCTCTTGGTTCAATAAAAAGACAAAACCACGTTCTTGCGGGAGACAGACTTTAACGCGTAAAATCTCACATAAAAAGGTATCTAACGAGTATATTTTTTTATGAAACCAAAATTTGTATCCAAAGATAGGTGATTAAGATTCACTGATGTGCTGAAGTGGTTGCTAAATTAACGTTATCCTGATCAAATAAAAAACAATATCACCATTTTATCATAAGTGTGACATGCCTACGGATTTAACAAGTTGCATTCCTAATGAATGCAAGTTAGTTTTCAAGTATAAGTCTGAAGAAATTCATTTAAATACATGCAGTCTGCTATAAGAAAATTGACTATCTATGACTATTAGCAGTGAGCTGTTTGAGAAAATATTGAAAAACAATCCCCTCTTTGTTCTTAGCTCATATAAGATTATTACTTTCAGACTCAGTTTATATCCGATGTTTCACTGTTGTGTACTTCACCTTACATTTAAAATAACTTTTTAAAAATTTTATGTTTAAAATTAATGATAAATACTTTTAAGTTGAATGTCATCTAATCATAAAAAACAATTATCTACGAGAATGCTTGTCAAGGAGCATAAAAAAAGCTACCAACGATAAAGAACGTCTTCCAGATAGGAAAAAAAATTGATTTTTTACCCCTCAGGTTGGTTATGTTTATGTTAATTTTTAAGACAAGCGGCATTCTGATGGGTAGTTACATTCTTATAGCATACCAAATTAATCCAATAGTCACAAGAAATAAAAAAAACACTAGTTCCCTGCATATGTCCAGCTTTTGAGAAAACCCTACCAATGAGAACCTTAAGATTACCTTGAGAAACAGTTGTGGACTTCGTAAGTAATGGTTAAGTTAATTAAATTTTAAAGAACCCAAAACAGGAAACCTTTTAAAAAAGAAAATTTTCAAGAAATGTTTCAAAAGGAATGAAAAGTATCAAAACAGCAGTCATCAACTCTTATTAGTTCTGAGGCATACCTCTCAAAAACATCTGCCTGTTACAGTACTGTCAGAACAAATTATTTAATAATACACATACTTATCAGAATATATGCACCGGACATATTTGTTAACTGTTTACCATGCATTAGTCCAAATTTTATACTACGATCAAAATTTTACCGTGAACGTAATTTCAAGTCTCGAGTTCAAAATTAGCGCATTCCTTTAAAACTACACAGTAACTTTTAAAACTTAATCTTGATAAAAGCGCTTTTGGAAGTCGCAACATAAATTCGGTGGAGTAACAAAATTCTAATGCCTCGCATGAATAAGTAACACCACCAAACGTAGCTGCGGGAAGTCATATTTATCTTCCTCTGCACACTTTCTTCACGACTTTTCCCGGGTCATTATTTATTAAGAGAGCAATCTGGCAACGACGTTCAAATCTTAAAACATTCCAATTTAACCTTCATTGAATTTTTAACGAGGCCTCGGGAACTATCCATCCCATATTGATTCGAATGGGAAGTACGGGTAAAAGCTATCAGAAAGCGGAGAAATAAAACACCAAAACATCAACATGGTCTGTAGCGCATCCAAAAGATTAATCGCTTGACTGCCTATTAGTCTTTTTGCGTTTTGAGGAAATGAACAATAGAGGGCGCTTCGCTTCATTAATTTTGGGTTTGCGGCTTGTTCTTGTCAGTATTTTGCATTAAAAACTCGGCGAAGTCTCTTTCCCCTCTTCAGTTCTTGTGGCTAAAATGTTGTTTATTTCGCCGTCTAGGCGCGGAATTATCTCCTAACCGCAAACTTGATTCATTATATTGTTGATGAGTTATTTTTGAAGTGTTTCTGGCTCTTTCTTGGAGAAGTTTTGATTAACTTATGCTTCATAAACAGGAGAAGAGAGGAAGAAAAGAGGTATTAAATAACCCTGCTTTGGACCGGCTGAGTCAATTAGCTGGAGAGCTTGGAGTGATCAAAATAATTTTTCGGCTCTAGAGACAGAATAAATATAAATTTAATGCAAGGATGCTCGCATATTTCTGTATTCATTACTTCATTATTTTACCAGTAGAACCTTTCCGTAACCCACTGCTTTAAGTCATAGAAAACTGCTGCTTATAAAACAACGTGTAACAGAAAATAGCCATTGAGCGAAAAACCTAAACGCATCAGAAAATAGTTTTCGATTTAAATACTCCACACACACACATGCTGCATTCACTCAAACAATGAATGTTTCTGCAAAACATTAAACAAGCAAATTTAATAGAAATATTCCATCTAACAGGCAGGTGAATTTTAAGTGCAAATGAGCAAACCAGACGGAACACCAATATTCTATTTCCATTACCCAAATGCACTCGCCTGATACACATCGGGTTTAACTTAAAATGTAGTTTATTACCGTTTTGGGGTTGACGTTTAGTCTATTTAGTGTTAATCAATCAACATTTTTAAATTCGAAATTTATTTTAAGGAATTTTTAATGGCGAAGTGCTGATATCATTTCATATCATTGACGTCATGTTCAGAATGCGTATAGGAAACATGTATCACCAGAGAAACAATATACGTATTTAGCTGGATAGATGGTCTGTGATGAAAGTCACACTATAGCAACACAACGGGCTATTGGCATGAGTCCGGGAAAGACCAAGAACAACGCCTCGTAATTTTGAATCACGTTTAGATGGCGAGAACAAAGCTTGAGCTGGCATTCCACTTCCCAAACTTCCACACCACGTCAATGTGAGGAAATATGAAGCCACGACAAATTTAAAGTGACCAGCCCCTGGGTACATGACTTTCTTTCGCTGGACCGAGTTTCGACCTCACAACCCTTCGAGTGTTAATCAGTTGGTCTTCCAACTGCACAATCGCACGGCTCTTGCTTGATGGAAAATGTCTCAGAATCACATATATACTACCCTACAATAATGGACTGGACAACAAGACGTGATAGTATAAGGTAAAGAATACATGATTTAATAGGGGAATGGTCCCCACGTACTGCAATTACACTACCAACCCTTCTGGGCATACTTTCAACAAGGTTTCGATACACAGCTATGGGTATTTGTATTCATTCCTGCTGAATGACTGTCTCTAGCTCAGCTGTAGATTTCGGACGTGGTTCCCTGATTTTAAGCAGGCCAGGGAAGACGTTTTACCTCCATATCTTGATACCACTGCTTGACGGAGGCTGCAACATGGCATGAAGCCTAGTCGTTCTGGAAGTAACATTCGTTTATTCCATAAGATTGCCAGAGCGTAGGAAGAACCTGATTGTCCAAAATGTTCATGTAGGCGTCGGCGTTCAATTTACCAGGAACAACATGCAAAGGTCCCAGGCCATACCACGAAAAACATCCCCAAACAAGCAGTCGGATTTTATGCAAATCCGTTGGCGTCTTGTTCATTATTGTAGGTATATTAATCTAGTATTCCTTCTTTGGAATTTTTTAACCAAGTGCTAAAATCGCATTACTAAAACGCGCTCTTACGTCACGCCCGGAATACGTACAGGAAATACATTCTATCAATGAAACGTAACCATCACTTACAGTGCCGAACCACTTTGCTAGGCATGGGAACTAGTTGTAACTCAGATTTGGCCAAAAGTCTTAAGTCTTGGGTTAGTGCAGCAAGAGTTGACAAGAGTACCATAATTAAACACTAGATTTAATATAGGCCACCTGAAATTAAATTCTATATTTTACATCTTACTGCATTTGTACTCTGAGAAAAACTTAATGCACAGAGTGCAGTATATTTTGGAAATTTATGTCTAAACCTTTTTAAAGACATCTCTTCAAGGCATGTACGAGCTTTTTCTACCAAGGACACATCTTTTTTTTCTCGGAACCTTTTTATTCTTATAAAATCCTATTCAGAATTTTTCGTAACTTCGCAGCACTTTTTTCGAGTCGTTTCTTCTGGTGGGAAGACTTTTCAAGACGAGTACGCTAGCCATTTCCAGGGGACATTTCCAATTTCAATATTTGCAGTATAAGCGATGCATTCATTTTCCGAAAAAAAGTATGGATTCTGGAATTTTCAGCGTTTTTGTGTTTCTGGAAGGCAAATACATTCACGACGTAAATGATTTAAAAGGCCAGGCCATTGAGACAGATTAAATGTATTATAAATCTTTGGAAATGGAAAAGTATAACTAATTAGCTAATATATATTTCAAATTTCCTGTTCAATTCAAAATTTGTGAATGTAGAACTGTATAAGAAATGGCTGTGATCCGTGTAAAAAGAGGTTATAACAGATAAACGTAGAATTATTTAGATATCATATTTAGACATTCATGGTATTAATTTGTTTATCGAAATGTGAGAGGGATTTTTCAATGCAAAAACAAACCAGAGATTTTACTTTCGAATAATGGTTGCCTTATAACAAATTTTATCGATTTTTTGGCGATGTTTAGAGTTTAGTATTATTGGCTTTGACCAATCGATTTCCAAAAACCGATTCAAAATCCATTCTGTGGAATTGTGCTAGAAACGCGCTGAAATCAAATTTGATAAAAAAAAAAAGCTAAGTGACGACACGTCCAAAATACGTAGATTAAACACGTTGCACCCTAGAAACATTATCGCAATCTACCTTTAACTTCACAGGTTGGTCGAGTGTTTCGTTTATTTCGCATTGGAGCAACACTACGGGCTATTGACAACGATCCGGGATCAATCCTGACAGGAAATAACCCGATTTAACACCCTGTAACTTTGAATCACGGTCATATGACATGTTCAACACCTGATCTTGCACTCCTCTTCACGAATTTCCACACCCCACCCATGTGAGGACATTTGAGGCCACCATAGGCTTTACATATGCCATCCCCCTCCCCTGTTCATGGTGGTATTTTATGGGATCGAGTTTCGAAATCGCTAGACTCTACCAACTGGACTACCATGGATTATCCTGACAGGAAAAGCGTCTTATATATAGATTAATCTAAAAATTTATATGATATATGTGAACGACTAATATTATTCCAATGTCTATCCTCTATATGGTGTTGAATTTGAAGTGAGTTCTACTCAATTCGTTGACATTTGGTGGTAATCAACTTTAAATGAAAATTTATAGCTTTACCAATTTTGTATTTGCTACTTATTTTAAACAATCGTTTGCCAATGATATTTACTCTCATGTCCTTAAATTAAGGATCATTCAGAATCACACGGAAATCGAACTCTAAAGCAAAAATTTAACCTGTAGAATTATCGCAAACACATTCAAGAATAATATCCAAATTACAGGAAGCCATCAGATGACGCCGATAGTACGTCGCAATGAGGAGAGTGTAAGAGATGTGTATATAAGGAATGGTAGCAAAGAAGTAAAATTGTTCACAAGCGTTCTGTAAGCCGTTCAGTGTCACAACTGAATAGTTATGGCACAGAGGACATGTCGATGATTTTTTACGTGGTAGAATTATCGGCCGCCAGAAAGTGGCAAGAAAGTGGCTTACCCCGGCAAGAAAGTGACACAAGTCAAAAAATAAAAATTTTGATGTTATGTCATTGAAAAATATGTTTGAGTTGCTACAGTGTGCTATATTTCTATTCTATAAAGAGCTTATATTCTTATTTTATTCTATACTAGAATTTAAAGATATAAATACTTGCCTGAAAATTAAATTATTATTTCAATATAAGTTTTATAGTATCCTTTAAGTTGATTTTTTTCTCAAATGCTGCAATTTTGAGTATCGTCACTTTCTTGCCGGGTGCGATATGTTGTTTTGTTTTTCGAATAGTATTTCATCAGGTTCTCGGTAAAAATTCCTAATAATAAACTCCGAATACTTGTATGGAAGTTGATTTGTCAAAATCAATTCACTTAAACAGCAAACGTTTTCAAAACGGTGATAAACAACATTTTAAAGCAATCCTTATCGGTAGCATGAGAGAGTATTTCGTCAGCAGAAGTAAAATCTTCGCGGAACATCTGGTTTGTCTGCTTTCACTGCAAATCCCTCTCACAATCCTTTCCAATTAGCTAGTTTCAAGAATCAAAACTTTTGTTCGAAAAATAAATAAATGGGAAACAATTTGTTCCGTTAACATTCATCGATCTCGATGCAGTTATAATCAAGAATTCAAGACTTGCTCTATCAAGTCTTAAAATGAAGGCTCTTTTTAGTTTGCATGTAAGTTATTCGAATTCATCTGGGATAATAAAATCTGAAATACGAATGTCATTCAGTTAATTTCATTCTATATGATCCAAACGATCCCCTCCCTCCAAATCGGAAGACGAACATAAAACTGCACTACTGCAACATCCAGGGCAAACAAATTTTCCAATTCCGGCAGTCACGCAAGCAATTTACTAAAATCGCAGCAACAAAAGATAACGATAACCAAAGAAAGAAAAGGTAATAGGTTTAATGAAATCACCGATGTTTAAAAGTGCATTTGAAGTACTTTTTAGTTGCTTCCTATTCTTAAGAAATGGATTTTTCCCGTAAATGCATTTATTCAGTAATCTCGTTTTCGAATAAAACAGCACTCACGTATTCAAGCCAGGAGGGAAAGCTTCCATGCCGGCAATTTAGAACTTATAACCCTCTCAGAGTCATTTCCTTCTGCAAACATTTGTATAAATTTAGCGTGCTAATCGGATGAATAAAAATGGAATTGAGAAAATATTTTTATTGTCGCGCTGCCGGTTTAATCGTCTGGAACGATTGAGTTGAGATACGCTGGTGGACTTTTAAATAATCGTCTGTCGGATTCAATGTTTATTTTCGCCGACGTTTTGAAGCTGGATTCGTTCCACCGATTTCAGAAGAATTTATAAGTGAATATGACTAAAACAGTTTCGTAAATGAAGAGCAATACAAATAATGGTAATAACGTTTCAAATTGTTCTGTTTGATGGCCATACCGTTCTTAGAATAAATGAATTAAAATGAAATCTTTTGTATTTCAGTCTTGGGATCGAAGGCAATCGATGTTTGAAAGAGGCATAGATAATACTTGATCATGGTAGTGTATAAACTTATATTATTTGAGAAAATAAGCATTAAATTACTATGAATTCCTATCGACGTAATTTTCATTAGTTTCCTTAGAATAATGTTTCTAATATACTATGCATTATGTTTATTGTGAAATTAAGAAAGGTCGATTTTAACGAAAGAGTTACATATGAACAAACTTAACATCGTTAGCTATGAAAGCCACAACAGTTATTTTCGATTTAAAACAGTCCATTCTAGTTGTATGTTGGATTTGACAACAGATACAATATTTCAGGAAATTAATTTCTCTTAACATAGACTAGTCGATGTACTGATTCGTGAATTATAAGAATTTCAAAACTTTAACTCTTCCTAATAAATAATTCTGAACTTCTGTACTGCAAATTCTTGTTTTTTTATTAATTGGAAGTAGAAAGCACCACATCCAGTGATTAATTAAAGATAAAACGCAAAGTATATAACACCTAAAAATAATGTTGTAAGCAGAGCATAAGCAAAATATAATAGTACAATTTGGTTGTTGAGTGATATACCATCAGCTTTCATAATTTTTCCCACCCATATTTATTAAATTTTTCCCTATTAATAAGTTAATTCCTTTTTGTGTGGTTATTAAAGAATAAAATATCTCTTATAATAACTCTATTCTACCAATTCTAGAATCAATATCGTCTTAAGAGTAAGACTTAACTTGAAGCAAAAATAATTGAACTGTTAAGGCATTCACTCTATTCTCCTACAACGCTCAAATTCCGATTTCAACCTCTGAATTCCGATACAATCCGAAAAGAGACTTCGGCACCGAGACGTTGAAATAAAACCCTCTTCAAACAACATTTGAGGGATTCACGAAAGTCGAATCCGACTCTTTCAGCCGATCTACCCACAAAAAACATAAATACACCGCCAAGAACATTACGGCACAATGGATCGCCTATCTCGTTGCCACAATCAGCAGACAAAAAGAGTGAGAGAAAAATAAAAACCCATCGCCACCTTATCCACTTGTCTGCTTCTCTTACCTCTTCTATCCCGCGCAGACAACATGCCGGTGGATCTTGGAGGCAAAAATAATAATCGCAAGTAAAAAATGCATTAAGGAGAGAAACACCCTCCTCCACCAATAGCTGCGGAACTTTTTCATCCATCCATCTATCCCCATCACTACTATTCATCCTTCTTTTTATTCGTGGTTACCATGGCGACGAACACGTAAGCCTTACTATCATTAGCATAGTCCAGGAATTCATGGAACGTCCCGAAAAAGAATTCGATATGACGTATAAAGACGTACTTTTATATAGAGCGGAAGACGGCGAGGAGAGACGAAAGGGGTCTACAACAATTTTGTTGGAAAAGTATCTGGTGCTCTTATTACAGTGAAAAGTGGAGTCACTGGAGAGAAGAAATGTGGTTGGGATGACTTTTGGTGACTTATGGGATCGGAGGAGGAAGATAACTCTTGGGTGGTTAGGGTTTCATGTGGAGTAGTTAAAGCCTATCTAAAAGGGTGAGCCTGGAATAAAGATTCGGGGTCTAAGTACAGATGAGTATGGGTGAGTTGATTTTCAATTCTTCGGAGGGTGCGTATATAGGACAGCAGTGGAACCTCTTAAGTTGGATCGTACATTAAGAATCAAATAAACTTTTATGGAAAGATAAAAGAAAGCGTAATTTGTAGTCTTATGAAATACCTTATATTTTCTTTTTTCTCTTACAATCTATATTGCATGTCGCAGCAAACTGAATTGTTTTCAGTCCTACCAAAGAATTAAAAAAAATACTTAGTTAAGTTTCTATCTATAATTTGTGTTGTTCAATTGAAGTCGGGAAAAAACTACAAGTTCTGTAAATATGTAAGTAGTAGACGTAATTTGTAAGTAGTAATTACTTTTAGGTACTTACTACTGACAAATACTTTTACTATGCAACTTTTAGTCACTTTAAATAGGTACGTAGTTGACGCCTAATTGGGGTACAAATACTTTTACTATGCAACTTTTAGTTACTTTTAGTATGTAAGTAGTAGACGCGTAATTGGGGTACAGTTATCATAACGTTTGCTTGCCAACTAGTAGATTTCACTTCGTTTACAGGTTTTTGAAGTATAGATGTTGGTTATTATATCTTTCTCTCCCTGTTAGGATAACTTTTAACACAGTTAGGAGTTAGAATTACTCCTAACAGCGGCTAACTCACTGGATTCTCATTCTCGGAGCCCCCACATAATCTCTCGTAGTACTGGAGAATGAAGAGGTGTGTGGTCTGGAATTAAAAAGTTTTCAAGCAGTGATTTGCTCGTTTTCCCATCTAACTTTAGATTATAATTATCTTATTCGCCTTTTTGGCACGTTCTTTGTAACGAAACATAAAATTTGAGCTTAAATGTAAAATGAGAATCACTTTTGATTATTAGAAAACATTAACAGACTATTCGATGATGAAGGCTCTGCTGCAATGACCCCCCCCCCCTTTAATTTAAGTGGTATTACATTCAATATTATGCATACATTTAGATAATACTGGAATCCTATATGTACGGCTTATAATGTGTGAAGACTTTGGAAGTTCGAAAATCCTTCAATTGCAAATATTTTGCAATGTGTATAGGTAAATATGCAAAATACAAACATAGTTAAATATATAATTGCATCTAGATTCTTTAAGTGCCTCGCTTTGGTTAATAGATCTTGTAAAATTTTTAGCAGTGCTGTTTGCACGGTATTATTATATGCTTAGGTAAAAAAACGTTTTGGAATTTCTTTCTGAATTGGTCACATTTATGGGTTACCGTTCTCGCAAACATTGGTTTCGCTATGAGATACAATTTAGTCGAGAAATATAGGCGGACGTAGTGCTTCTGCTGTGATATGTGTGTCTCTCATATACATATTCTAAACTAGAAGTCATCTATAACTTGTTTTTCGATAACAACTTCAGCACTTGAATAAAAATTCAAAAGAATAAATTCCGAATTGAGATATGCTATAATTGATCAACACCAATTGCAACAAACATTGCCTGAACGGCGATAAATAACATTTTAGGCTATAACCGTTATGTGTAATGCGAGATAATTTAAACAGAAATAAAATATTCGCAAATCGTCTCGCGTGTTTTGTTTACACTGATAATCTCTCTCACAGGAAACATCAATATAGGGAAAATATTCCCAAACAAGTATTTCCATTTTAGTGGTACTTTCCGCCTGCATCAGTACATAAAAGTAATCCACTGACTGGTACTGCTTGAGTATAAAATAATGCAGAAAGTAGATTTTGTATCAACCTGTATCCCTTTAACAGACGCTCTCTTCAATAAAGTGTAACAGGCGTGAAATGATCAAAGCAGCCAACTACTGGTTACCATGGTGATAAGATATTGGGGGTTTAAGGCAGCATGGTCAAACTTCCAACGGCACATATAAAATGAAAGATGTAACTTTCGGGAGTATATCATCTGCGTTATGCACCAAGGAGATTGGAGTGCATAACACAGGACATTTTAGTTGTATAATGATTTATGACTTGTTTTGATAACCACTGCAAAAAAATATGATGTTAAGTTGCATGTACTCATTTGAAAATATAAGCGATTACGTATGCATTTAAAGCCGTCAAAGATATTTGAAGAGTAGTTTTATGAATGTTCCTAACAATTAATAATAATAACTGTTGCTAAGAATTTGGTGAGAAACAATACTGTTAAAAGTTAACCGTCATTGCTAATGCGTATCATGTTGTCATGACCATGAGCACATCGATATTATTAGTTAAGATTTAATCATGCTTCCTTTTACCATATCATTGAACCATCTTTATTAATAACTATGTAGTTTACTGTCATGTAATTATCAGTATTGCTGAATAAATCTGTACCTTGGTAGAAAAAGGCCAATGTCCAAATCAGATTATTTTGAGTTAGGTCCACAAATCACTTCAAGGTAAGGAAGGTAGTAATAGAAAAAGTGATCAATGTTACCCTGTCTATGCATTATGGAAGTTTCCAAACATCGGAAAGAATTATTTTCGCATTTTATTAAAAATTATGAACTAAAATTTATACTAAACTGGTGTTATCAAAACTTGCAAAATAAATACTGATTCTTTTCTTACCAAGATACATAAATAATAAATACAAACGATCTTATAAATCGGTATTTTAAGTCAACTGGCCGAATATACAAGCGAAATGAAACCATGCAAACTGCTCATGCTACATCGAATAACGTGGACTTAACAAAACTAAAATATTTCCTTAGTTTTTTCTAGGGACATGTTTTGCAGAAGCTTTACTAAAACTTTTTGCATAGTTTATTCACTTCTCCGCATGAATAATCTGTTGAAAAAAAGTAATTAACCTAAAAAACAGTTTTGGATCAGTTAGATGTAACACAAATTATTGAATTCACTTTTGCTTAATTCCTTGATTTTGATTATACTTCATTTGCATGATTGAACTCGCAAGTTGAGTAGGAAATTCCATGCTGCATAAACTTTCACTGCCTTTATTTAAAGCAAACTAGGGGACTTCAACCCATGCTAGCTTCCGCTTGTAGCTTCTTTCAGGGATGCCTAAAATCTAAACGATCGACAGCTATTTTGTTAAATACAATGTATAGATTTAATGCATATGTTCGACCAGTGAAGAAGTGCACTTTTCAAATACAATTTGGATTTCAAGACAGACTTTTGGATTTGTGGTAGATAGATGACTTTACTATGTATCCCGATGTCGAAAGGTTCGTTCCAATGAACTCGAAAACTATAGAAAATTTTTATGCTTTCATCCTCCGAGTGGTTACGACGAGATATCTCGTTCATCAAGATATGATCAATTTTTTAATGACATATCGTCGAGATAACCACAAGGAGGGTTAATACGCTGTTGCTAATTTTAATAACCTTTTCAAACTTTTCTTTCAGTTGAAACAAATTTGTTAAAACATCAGTACACTCCAGTTATGGCAGAAGCGAACCTTACTTCCTTGTGCGGTTTTGTGTATTTACAGAAAAGCTCCTGTAAATCCACTAATTCCACACAAATAATATGCTATGATATTGACACCACTAGCATGCCGGATCGCAATTTTAATTCTTCTGTTCTCTCATATATTTTCTATGAGTAGCAATGCGCTAATCGATTACACCTTTATTTGAGAATGTAATAGATACATAATACATTCATACTTAAAATATGAATCTGGAACAAATCATCGTATATTTCTGATTTAAATCCGGTAAAAAGTTTTTCCCCTTGGGTTGCCATAAAATTACTTGATTTGCGAGTCGAATAATGTAATTCTTTATTTAGTCGCTACCAAAAAAAACAAATAAAAATAGTCCTTTATTTTTGCCACGATATAGAAATATAAAAATATAGATATATTAGGTTGTCATAGGAAGAAGAGTTTAATCCCATAATTTTGAAACATGATTTTTTTAAAGTATTTTTGAATACTTTGATATTCTCTACTGTCATACTCATATCTTCGTGTTATAAAGTTTTTTTTGTCAAGCTTTAAATGTAGGTTTCTGTGAGCATGCGTGCTTCCTGATTATATTCAGGACACGATGCCTCTTAGCTTGTTCGGCAAAAAATAAATTCCACAGAATGAATAACGAATTTAAAAATTTTTGTTTTGGTTAACTCCTATAAGATTGATAACCAAATGTCGGCAAAAACGACAATGAGCTGCATTTTAAGGTAACTTTTTAAAAACAACAAAGCACATAAAAATGTGTGACAAAGCACATAAAATTTTTCCTACTGATTTGTTTGTTGCACTGCAAATTCCTCTCTTTGTCGTTGCCAATCACCCCTTCTTTATACTTGACCCATACTGCAATTCTCAAGAACACACTGTTCCCATCTTTTATAGTAGAATGGCTTGGATGTTAGAGAGAAAAGGGATCGTCACTTAGTTAAATAAGCAGGCCTCCATATTGCCACGGGAGTAGACCAGAAATAATCTTTGCAACCCTTCATCACCATGGTAACCCATCTACGCAACACGTCATTAAGAATCTGATCGTTTATCTAATCCCAAAGACGTAAACGTCACTCCAGCTTTTCTCAAGAGCATCCTCAGCCACTCACCTGGCCCGCCTTTTCTACACTTGAAGGGCAATTTAAACTCCAGGAAGTTAAGATGCTGTTCAATCTGACATACAGAAGAACCTCCGAGTATTTGCCTTTGATTTACGTATCTACGAAGGAACTTCGGGTAACTTTGCTATGGATATCGGATGTGGATAACTACCAGCAAAGCTTTGGTCGAATATGTGTGCTTTAAGAGTTGCGACGAACATTTAACTTTCTGGTTAATATATAATCTAAATGTCTGCTCCTTTTATCCATAACTGCAAGCATTTAGTTTAACTGAATATTTGGTTTCGAGCAAGAGCTTTTTAGTTGAAAGTTCTATAAACTGTTTTTCTACTTTTTAGAATAAAGTTTGTTGCTTATTCCATCTGTTTTAGCTTATGTACTAAAAAGGTTGTATATATAATGCTAGAGCAGTATAAGTTCAAGATGTTTATCCATTAGTAGCTATTTATCTATAACAGTGGTTCTTAATCCTCTTTCCTTCGGGATTGATCTAGGACTATAGCCAATAGCACGTTGTGGTGCTCCAGCGAGACGTAAATTCAGAGGTAGCTAAGTACTTCGATCATTTACAGAGAAGTAACCCTAAGGAAATTGACAGAAGCTATTAATAAACTTTAACTTATTTGTATTCGATAGTCCACCAAAAGTAGATAACAAGTTTTCTGGTAATCGTTCGAGAATCGTAGCAAAAATTAAGATCCAACAGACTAATTCAACTGTTCTTTCCTTTCAAAAATAAATTATCACAGTAAACAAAAATTGTGACCCAAAAATGCCAAAAAATAGAAGTACACAAGTTTATTTAGATAAGACCAAACAGAACACTTCACTGAAGCAAATTACTTATAGAATCGAAATCATTAAAATATGTCAACCTCTGAAAAAGCATTGTACAGTTTAAAGTATATTTATAACAAAATTGTTACATACATTCGTTCTTAAGTATTGATTAAAAAATAAGAAACAGTTTCTGTTGATATACCTGGTGACATTAATTAAAAGTAAATCCTATGTTTCATGTGGTATTGTGACTTTCTGAGAAGCTTAACTGATAAACAGTGGCTTAAAAATATAACACGGGTAAAAAAATATATATAATAAGTCTCTTTATTACGTAGAATCCGTAATTATTAGGATCCGTAAAATCATACTTTATTATTTATAAGTGGTTTGACAATGTTTATTTATTTTGTTTTATGGATCACGCGTTCTCTTATCTCATTAATTTTAAAGTAACCCGGAATTTAACATAAAACAGATATTAAAAAACTATGTAGAATCAACTCAACTAGTGAAATACGTTCTGTTGTAATTTAACGATCAAACTTGAAGTAGGAAGAACTAGAATGCGTTATTTTCATTTTAATCTTTTGAAATAACTTAGTAAAAACCAACACAACAGCCTTTGTTTTAAGACACCATTAAAACAATACTTTATATAACTCTCATACGTATTATAAGCTTTATTAGATAGTTAGATTTTAAAGCGCAAGAATATTTGACTAAATCATATCAAATGGTGTCAAGTAAATAGACCAATTTAAGTAAATGGAACATTTTTATTGACAATAAAGTACATATAGGACTATTATAATTAGAAGGAAAAGCTCACTGTCAGATACTTTACTAATTACACTTCTAGCTCACTAAAATAGTAGAAACTTCTACCTGCGTTACATTTAAAACGCTGTTAGATTAAGGTTTTTAGAGTATGAAGACCCAATGATGTACTTTTAGAAAACCAAATCACATTCAGTTGAGCGGTTGCTAAAATTTGAATTTATCTCCAACGTGAGTGGGATAAAGCAAATGCTACTGTATTTCGCAGTCTGAAAAAAAGTTGAGAATTTATTGAAGTGAAACTGAAATATTTATTACCATGTATTTTTACTAATGATGTTAAATGCGCTGAAGTTAGTTGAGTTACTGAATAAATACTCCGAACGAACGCAAATAGGTCTTTAGTCCAAAAATAAGGGCATCATTCTTCATAATTTTTTAGGCCGTCGTCGTGTAAAATATTACCTTTTCCCAACTTGAAAAAGTAGAAGAGCGGCGTTTCAGGTTCTGCCAAAATTTTTTGTCTAAGACGCGAGTAATTTATATTGCGCAGTGTCCTTTACCACAATTTCACGATATTAATCAAGATAATATCGCATGTAACTGTTTGGCGCGTGGGATACGTCTTTAAAATCAGACTAGGACGGAAAGTTAAGCATTACGGAAAAAATGTTCATCGAGTTTGGTCGAGAGAGAGAGAGAGAGAATAATTTTTATATTTTTAACGAAAACCAAGCCAACCTAGTGTTATTCGATAGTTGAGGGAACAAAGATTGTCAGTGACCTTGAGGTAGGGTGGTAGTGATGTTTTCAGAAATATCACTGCGCCGCACAAACTTCAAATCAGTATAACTCAGGATTGCAAAACGTTGTGACGTCGAAATTGGTCTCAAACGAAAGCTAACTTCAGTATTTGTCAATGTAAGACATTAAAATGAAATCGAGTATGGTTTTGGTTAAGAAACTTCGGGACCGCAGTTGAAAATGTATCAAGTTTTACAAGATTGACATACATTTATTTGTTTAAAAGCCAAAGAGAAATACATCGAAAGTATTATACGCGGTAGAGTTTTTTTTTACATATGGATTTGTTTGGAATTCAATCCATAAAAATTACAGGCAATATAAACAGGAACAGGAACAAGGAACATAAAACAGAGAAGAAAAACAAGAAACAAATTGCACAGTGCATATCGTTGGTTAGAGATGGTCACGTATGGGTGCACAAATTTCATAGGGAGTTCATCATATTTCTAGCTTCCTAGTATAGTTTGGAAAAGTCACCACTTGTTTGAGACTCTGAATCGAGTTCTTTGCATAATAGTAAATGTTCGGCATTCATATTGCCCGCTTTGCAGATTTGGCAATAACTTGTGGTTAAGATTCCGATCCGGTTTAAATGTTCTGCTACAGTCGTGACCAGTTTTTAGTTACCATAAGATAACAGGTCCTGTTCTGTTTTGTCTAATGGAAAACGTTGAGAGTATACGGTAGAGTAACTTGTCATGTTTTGAAAAACAAAATTCACCACAGAAGTCTTCTCTTTTCATTTACAATACTTAAATAAATACTATGTGCTTTTGAGACTTATTCACTTAAAAAATGCTTCGTCACAGCGAATACATTTCAACACGAATTCAGAACGAAAAAAAAAAACATGGTAACCGTTTATTTGCATTTATGAATGAATAGTTACATCGTTTCATGCTAAGCAAGCAAAAAGATGTTACCATGAAAGTTTGCAAATCCAAGCTTACTGGTACGATGTGTGTATTTATAACGTACATGGAAAAGAAATATACATCATTTGTATATCAGCGAATGACACTTTAAATCAACCGCAACAGGATTCATTCGCCCATGTCATTGTTTATGTTTTGGTTTGACCATGTCATAACGTAACCAATATAATCCAGTCGTAACGTTTCGGGGATCACATGATTAAAGGCCCACGTGGCCGATTTCATTTTGAACCAATTAATACCGGATTACCATTTTAAGTTAATACAAAACATGTGTTGCCTTTTCCGAAAAGCAGTGTAGTATAAAAATATTAGTTTATTCTCATGGGAGAATGAGAACATATACATACTTCTTATAAAGTGAGCTCTTGTTTTTCGATTCTAATTCTTCTATCTTGTTATAATTAGAGATTTTTGTTTAATTTTTAGATTCCAACTCTTCTAACTCTGGTTATTTATCGATTCTTTTATATTCTTAATTTGTGGGAAAACTCTAAGAATTTAAATTACTTGCTCAAAACTTTGGAGGATAATGACCTATAAAAATTGTATACATTCGAGTATGTTCGCCAGCGTTGCATAAACTTTTCAAGACACAGCGCCAAAAGCTATTCCAAAACAACTGAAAGCAGAAGATTTTATCCAACGCCAACCTACCAACCAAGAAAATGGAATATTTACAATCGCCAATTCTATCCCTTAACGAGTTCCCCTGACTAGTTACAGCTACGAAAATGGGTCCGTCTTATCTGTCTTCATAAAACGAATGTTATTCCGAGTAGTTTTGCGGACTAATAGCGAGGCGTGGAAGAGAGAAGCATCTCAAATGAACGCCATAAACGCAACCTTCATTTATTTCTCGCCAAATGATATTGCTCTCTGTCTGCCCAAGTGCCGGTATCGCATGACACGGTCGAATTAAGGCAAGCGGGAACCAAGATCTCAAGAAAATTCAATTTCTACGCTCTCCCCCACTACTTTCTACTTCCATTTCGCCATAGTTTTCCTTTCCTGCTTTTGGCCCATCCTGTGGCCCCGAGGGACCCCCTTAAAGGCTCTAAGTACATAACCCCAGGAGATACGAACGTATCTTTCCTTATTAATATAATATCACGCTGACCAGCAGATGCTTTGTAAATACGATTTGCTTTTGCGGTTATTTTCTGACCCGAGCACCTCGTTGATTGGTTCTTCTTTTCGTTTACTGGCAGTGACTATTGGATTTCCCCTCGGCCACCTTGAACTGATGCGAGGTGTGGAGGTTTTTTTTCCAAAAAAGTAGATGTTAGTGGTGTGTTGCCAGTTTTTTGTTGTTGTTGTTGTTGCAACAGACGATATTTTGCTAAGCGTATCATGTGGTGTTGGGTGAGGAGTTACACTAAAAGAGGAACAAGCGTAGGATACGAGATTGCAGATAATTCAAGTTGTCTTAAACTTCAACCATCATCCAATGAGAATTTTTGAAGCTCTGAGATTGCAATGCATACTCGATCGCCTTTAGAATTGAAGTATTTCTTCCAAGAGGTAGATGGGGGTATGTTGTCAGTTCTATAAATGTTTGTTTCAGCAGACGGTATTTTGTTTAACGTATCATGTGGTGTTGGGAAAGAAGTTCAAGCGAAAGAGGAACAAATGCAGTATACGATATTACGGATACTTCAAGATGCCTTAAACTTCAACCATCATCCAATGAGAATTTTTGAAGCTCCAAGATTGCAATGCATACTTGATCTCCTTTTAGGTGCGTTGTATCCCTTCCAAGAAGTAGATGGTGATGTATTGCCACATCTAAGGTTTTTGTTGTTGCATCTGAAGGTATTTTGCTTAGAGTATGTAGTAGTATTGTGTAGGGACAGGAGTTAAAAGTGAGGAAGTAAAATAGCTTTCTATGGCAGTAACACAAAAATGTATAACTTTAACATACCACTACTTTTTGGATTAAATCTTTACACACCGCTTCACTTTAAGGCAACCGAGAGTGCCTTACAATCGTACATCTTCGAAACATCCCACTTGTAGACAGGTTAATTTAAAGGTACCTTAAAATATCCAGTCTCATACCCTACGATTGTTCCTGCACGACAGGAAACTATCATTTTTTGCCGGAAATATAAGTAAATACGAGCTATACCATGATACGAGTATAAATTTTTAAAATTATAGCTGAACTAAACTAAATCTCAATTTTCGCGATCGATTAATAACACAAACTAGTGATCTATAATTGCATTGGTTTATCACATCCCCTAGTTTCCATTTCTCGTAATTCTTCCATTAAGTGAGCTGAAAGCCAATAATGTCTTCAGTCATAAGAAAAACTTTGAAATCTTTAAAAAATAAACTTGATGCGATTGTAAGAAAAATAACTAATTTAAAAAATATAATTAAATCCATAGTGTTCCTCAAAACAAAAACTCGTTGTTTAAAAGTCATAATTTTGAAATGGACCACATTTTTTGTGATATTCATTTAGAGTTTGTTAGAAAATATTGTATAATCTCACCTTCGACGAAACCATTTATACTCATAAAAACATAACTATCTTCATAACGAGTTCATTAGATATTGATTTTAGAACATCGCGATACGTATGAAACTGGTTCGGCATTCTAAGAGACCAATTGATGCTCTTCTCTATATTACGATTAAAAGACCATGTACTCGCATTTTGACACATGGTACATCAACTTCAGTCTAAAATGAACTCAGCTAAAGCCATATATATTGACAACTACAGAGAGATGCTCAATAAACTATATAAGTGACCTTAATCTACAATAGTGGTTTATTCATGATTTACCTCTCGGTTCAAAGTAATCAACCTTTTTTTAGTACATGGAAATACGTTTAGCAAGTTTAGATATTGCACTTAAATGCCTATGTGAGCAACAAGGAAGGAGCAAGAGTACATGTGTCAATCTCTTATGTATATATGCACGCCATTTATATTCTTCTCCAGGTGCTATTAGACGTCTTATAATTTTGATACTATTTAGGTACTAAATAATTCATAAATATGCTCCCTCATTAAACATTTCACAATGCGGAATTCCATTTAAGGAACAACGATCGGAATGCCGGAGTATCATTAGAAGATCCATATGTACGAGTCTCATTCATATTGAAACCTTCATTTATTAAAAAGTAGGTTATCTTACTTATGGAATTCTGATGCTTAGGAATAATCGACTAGGGAACAGACTATTGCGTGTATTCTGTGAACTATTTGCGTGACTTGAAATATTTTTGGCATAATTTATTAACAATTCCTTTCCTTAGGGAAGAAAGCATCAGATAATTTTTCCTGTCTATATTTCTCATTAAGCAATAGCAATTTTTGTTGTCTATATAAATCATGGTTAGAGATAAGGGGTATGGTAGGTAATCCCAACCAAGGGGAAAATAATAATTCTTGTGAAATTTAACTAGTACTTGCAGGAGGGAAAATAACACATTAAGTTTATTGTGTTTACTTATTGTGTAAAGCATTATATAGCATAATAATTTGTAATACTTTTATTTTAGAAATATCTTATGTACATTCTTCCTTCGTTAGCAATTGTTGGTAATTTTTTAATGTGGTAATTTTGTAATTAACGTCGTTCTTGAGCAACACAACGGGCTATTGACGGCGGTCCGGGATCAATACCTTAAGGGAAAGATCCGAGGACAGCAACTCGTAATTTTGAATTGATAGTAACAATTGATAGTAATTCTTTTGATTAAATAAAAATGAGAAAATTCAGACTCCTCTGTTTCTACATGATTTTCTAACATGTACGCAGCCTTAACTTTTCGATTTTATTCTAATATCGAATATAATTCGATTTAAAAAAACCAAAATCATGAAAATATCATATTTGACTTTCTATCTTTCTATTAGTTGAGAAAATGTGAACTCGATAAATGTAATTCTTATTGATTTTTAAAGTAATGAAATTTTTGAGATACTACAAATATATTTCCGTATAATTATTAAAAATATATATTTTTCGTGCATAAAAATAAACGAATGCTTTTCAAAGTAGTACTATTTTTTACTCTTTTGTATTAAAATTAATGGTATTCGTTACAAATAAAAATTCAAATAATGTCTCTAACGGTTTTCAACAAAACTATAACGACCACTTAGAAATCAATTTATTATATTTAATGCTTTCAGCAGCATTGATTTTTTATGAAATGGTGTATTTAATTCCCCATTAAGATCCCAGTGGAACTATTCATAGAAAAACAGTACAAGAGTTACCTAAAGTAAAACGTGTTTCTTAAAATAAAATTCAATTATGGTTTATCTATCGCAATAAAATGCAAAAAAAAATATATATATATTATATGTAAAAAGAAACGACTTCTAAGATAATTACCATTTAAATACTAAATTTACTTCTTCATTTGATTAAAAAAGCTCTTTCGTTCAGTTAAAGGGTATTGAATTTTTAGGAAACATACATTATAGTTATCAGATAATTTAGTTATAAGCTATTATTATAAGTATAAGCTATTATTATAGTTATAAATAATTATTTTATGGCTATAAGCTATTATTATAGTTATAAGTTGTTATTATAGTTGTAAGATATTATTATAGTTATAAGATATAAAAATTTATTACATTTATAAGCTATTAAAAACTCAATTTAATCATGCGTCAAACAAAATCGGAAAACACATTTCTTGATGAAGCATTTAATTTTGATTTCCTTTACCTTAATACTACGATTTGCTTTGATTTGCAATAGCGTATATTATTAGAGAAAATATAAGTAAACCAGTCACATCTTCAGAACTAAATCAGAGAAGACATAATATTCCGTTTCCTGGAATTAATATTGCGAATAATAATAGCCTGAGTACGAATGAATCCTCTGAGTTAACAATTTTTTTTTAAAGTATGGCACCATAATGACTGAAGAGGTTAAGGTGATCCCCACATTTTTAATTCCTTCACATCCGATACCATTGCACCATGAATTCTATATCTTATACTAGTTGATAGCTTATCTAACATTTTAATACAATACATCAATATACCCCTGATTTCGTAAAGAATGCACCAATAAGACCATGAAAAGCATTCACAATTATTATTGCTGAGAGCAAAGCCGAAACTAATATCAAGGTAACCTTAAATGTTATTTATATGGAGGATTTTTACGTTAACGAAATTTTAAAGTATGCTTGAAAATATACTTAAATCATATCAAAATAATTTACTTAATGTGAAATTTAAAAAGCATTGAAATTTGTGACTTCTGTAAAGAGGGGATCCTAAGATACGTTAAAGCATTGTTGTAGCTGACAAGACTTGTTAACATTTAATCAATGGTAGTCAGACATTTTAAGGAAAACAGAAGTGAACAGTCAATTTATGTGCACAACAATATCTAATAAAGTCAAAAACAAAGATAAAAGGAAAGCAAATATAGTCCTAAAACGAATCATGTAAAAAAAAGTATGATTACTTTAAAAGTTAGTTTGACAGCATGAGTAAGCGTCATACTGACAAGCTAAATTTTGAAATATGTAAGCGTTCATACATGGATGATAGATTAACTTGAGATACTGATACTAGGTTACGAGTTGCTTCAAAACTATACGAAAGTAAAGATATGAATAGAGAGATTTTTGGAAATAACATAAACATTGTTTTCTTGGTGGACAAGATATACCGTCCATCAAGATCACGTCATTAGAAGAAAACTCAATTGATTTTAATCTCGTCATCTTCAAAAAATCAATCGCTAATATATTGGTGACGTGGTATCACGTCATTAGCGAAATTTGCCAGATCTTGATGGACGCGATACTTCGTTGAAGCAACTTAAAAAATTAATTCATATTTCTAATAACTGACGGACAAAGAGTCATACCTAAGACCCGGTGCACACATCCGGATTTTCAACGTGCGGCGCCGCTGCGGCACCGAAGCCGAAATCTGCATATATAATTGTGAATTGACGCAAGTACTCATTTCGCGCCATTTGCGATAAATATTCTATCGAAGAAAACGTGTTTATTTCGCTTACTTGGTGTACAAAAAGTATATTTTGAAGCAAAATAGACGTTACTAGATGCATCCATTTATTAATTATTATTTATATTGTATTTATTTATGAAAACAAGGTACTTCAGAACGGAGACGCATGTGCGAGGAGCCGTGGGGAACTGCGGTACAAATTGCACGCAAGTTGGAAGTGCGTCGCCGCAGCTGTGCCAGAGTCATGTGTGCATTACTCCATTGGATCTAATATATCTCAGACCGCACTTGCGTTGCCGCAGCGGCGCTGCACGTTGAAAAACCGGATGTATGCTCCGGGCCATAAGTCGTTTTGCTTTTGAACGTTCACTTCAGTTTCGGTATTTTGGAATTTTTAACCAACGTCGTACTAGAGCAACACATCGACAACGGTCCGCAATCAATCTCAAAAGGAGAGATCCAAGGACAATACCACGTAATTTTGAACCACGGTCAGATGACGAGCACTTTAGTTTCATCCCATTCACTTGCTCAAAGGCGATTCGCCATTTTTTGACGTTAAGCCTATTTTGCACATATTTTCTTTTCAGTACTGTTTTCTAATTTACAGGTTTTCCATGGGACACGGGAGCCGGTTGGAAGAGTATAGGAATAGCCAAGGGAAGGTTGCGAGTTCGAATCCAACCGAAATAACGTCATGTTCAATCAATCAATCAAGTGCATGTTAAATCAATCGTGGCCTCAAATGTCCTCACGTTAGCGTGGTGTGAAGTTTGGAGAATGGAGGGATAGGTCAGGTGTTACCTTGTCTTCTGACCGTGGGTCAAAGTTACGGATTACTGTCTTCGGATAGATCCCTTAGGGTAGTTTTCCGTGTAGTTTGATCTCGTTTTCCGTTTCATCTCGGCATAACCCGTTGTTTTGCTCCAGTGCGACGTAAAATACCTATCCACCTACCACATTTCTGATTGATTGCCATGACTGAATTTTTTTATTTGAGGGGCGTACAATTCCGTGTAGTTTTAGTGATATTATGCAGCTCATGCATAAGCAAGTTCAAATCACGCATAAACTAAGTGACAAAATTGTATAACGAATGTCATAAGAGTTGATTTTATATTGTTTATATCCATTGTTGCCATTCAACAGTAAACAAATTACATAAATAAACAACACCTCGTAATTTTGAACCACTGTCGTCGTTTTTGTTTATTTGATGCAACTTATGTTGTATAATAGTACTGCTTTTTAATTCGTCTGCTACATGTTCTGTACATTGAATCTTATTTAACTCTCCAAGCGGTTTCGACGAGATATATCGCCCATCTAGATCTGACCAATTCTGTTAATGGCGATATATTTCGCCATTAAAATTTTGCTAATTTTTTAATGATGATGGGATCAAGATATGGTTAATTTTTTCTAACGTTGAGACATGTCGTGCATCAAGAAATTGTCAGTTTTGCTAAGATCAGTTGCAGCCATGATAACCTTCAGGAGGGCCTTGTAACTAGAGTAATCTGTTTGACAGAACGTATAAATGAGTAACGAAAATAAGAAAGTATTTTTCTTCCCCCAAAATTAAAATACTATCGTTTTCGAAAACCCTAAATTACGATTTTAAACTAAAAGAATGTCTTCGTTGGAATAAAAAAAATATTGAGAATATATTTAATGCAGGTGGTTGCTTTCCTGTCATCCAAAAAAGATTTCCACCACATTTTCAGAGTATAACAGATTCAAGCTCCGAAAGATTCAAACCGAATCCAAAAGCCACTTCCAGCGGCATCCCATTTCCTCAGCTCATTTTCCACGATCCAATTGGCGATCTATCTTCCCCGGAGATTCCGGCAACCCTGTCCCAAAACTTGGGATTGTAATAGAGATGATCGTTTGACTTCAAAGGGAAGTTCCTTTCTCTTCCCCGCAAACCCCAAAGACCCCCAGCGCCTGCAAAAACGCGGAATCACAATACAAAATAAAAACACACATCAAAAACTGCGGGGACGGGAAAAAAAGCAAAAGCGAGAAAAGTCATTTTCGATGAAAAGTCATCAAACTCGGAACATAATTCCGTCGATGAAGTAGAAGGAAACGGCTACAGAAAAAGAAGCATTTTCCACGCCGGGGTGTATCTAAAGGGGGAAGCACAGGAAAAAACCGCGGAGCCGAATACGATGAACATTCCGGCAGCGAAAGCTTTTATGAATGCATTACTGGCGTCAATCAAGTGCGTAAGCCCAGCAGAGAGAAACGTCATTTCTCAAATCGATATTAAAATGTTCGGATGATGAGAAGGGGGAAAGTTTTTCCAACTTGCAAGAGGGTTTTCCGCCACTGGATGAGGCGTTTCTGTCGGTGCTTTTTTTGTGCATAAAATTACGGATTGAGGAAATCGTCTCTTTTGCTTCATTGCGGTTGACGTACGGATGGAGTTGTGAGATTGGAGACCTGGCTCAATTATTGATTGAAGTTTAAATTTATTTCCTGATTTTTCATCTTCTCCAGACCTGGTAGCCAAGTGGTTAGCGATCTGACCGTTGGCAGGTGATGCGTTTTTGATGAGATGTTTAATATTGTAGTAGTTTAATAAGTAATTACTTTAAAAGTTAAAAAAGTATATGCCGTAGGTGTTAGGAGGATGAGAAAGGGGGAAGTTTTTGCAAGAGGGTTTTCCACTGCTAGTTAAAGCGCTTCTGTCAGTCCTTTTTGTACGCATAAAATTACGCAGTTAGGAAGTCCCCTTTTTTTTCTAAACTAGGGGGCTCCGCCCCCTGCTCGCTTACGCTCGCCAACCCCGGGGGATTGCTACTCAATCCCATTTGGTTTGCTTCGCAAATCAACACTTCTTTCACAAATGCCACCAACATTCCTTTCGCAGAGTTCAACTATCTGAATAATTCGTATTATCCTGATTTCACTTTCCAGTCCATGACGTCACATCGAGGACTTCGCCACCTGCTCGATTACGCTTTGTTTTTTTCCGATCAGTACTTTCTCGGGAAACCGTCTAAGAATCGAGCTAAACAACACAGTTTTCAATCCTGCGGCGTCGGCGGCAACATTTTTTTAATATAGAGAGATTGTGGTAGACGTACAGATAGATGGCTTAAGGATAGTGGAGACCTAGCTCAATTATTGATTAAAGTTTAAATTTTTATTTTATTTCCTCCTTCTTCAAAAGTGGTCACCGAGAGGTGAGTATTTCAACTCTTCGTTTGACAGGTGATAAATGTTTGATGAAATGTTTAGAATTAGTTACCTTAAAAGTTTTGTTCATTGCCCGGACAACTAATTTTCTTCATGATACCACAAAGGAAGATTCGTCCCCTGGTGCACCATTGGAAATGGGTTCATGTTACAACTCCCACTCTTACTGGCATTCCAGGCACATTCCGTTTATACAGATTCCTTACATTTATTCAGGCCTTCCAGAAATCTTTTGATACAAAAGCCAGCACCCTGACAAGGCCTATTGGTTAATGCTATCTCAAAAGTTAAAAAGTTTTTGGAGCTAAAATACGTGAATTTTTGCGAAATATATTTTTAGCTCGGCTCTAATGTAGACAATTGTGGAAGCAGAATTGACTACATTACAGTTTTGCCAACTCAATTGGCTACTTATTTCATCTCATACGTGACTTGCAGACAGACTTGCATTATGACTACTAGACAATTAATTCTTCAAACAACTACGTAAGATTCATGAATCCATTACTCATCAATATGGAAGGCAATAATTTTATAAAACCCGTTGATGGCAGTTGGTAATTGAATTAACGTCGGGGAATGATAACCCATCACCATGTAATTTTAAACCACGGTTAGAAAAATAACGTTAAAGGCATAAGTAAATCATGAGGCTGAGGTAGTTTAATTTAGGTCACAATGAAGTAATACTATGGGGTTGATGATGGTCAGGGAGAAATGCTGATGGGAAAAGATTCGAGATCGTAATTTTTAATCACAGTCAGATAATGAGCTCACCTAAGCTCCCTGGAACCTCACTCTAAACTTCCACACCACGCTAAAATAAATAATATGATCTCGGTCTTATAAAATTAATCTAGCACCAGTATATTTTCTGAAAAGTACTTCGATGACATGGTATAGATTGCAAGGGAATTGTCTGAGAAAGAAGTATGTAAAAGGAATTGTAATTTGAGAGTTACAGTTATAAGAAACCAGTAGTTAAGTTCTAGTAAAAACCGAATGTGGATATTATTTTAAAATGTGCACTGTTTTGCTTTTATAAGTTAATACTTCAAAAGTAAATTTAAACGGCGACAGTAGCGAAGATTCTGTTAGTATGAAACAAAATGACGCCATAAATATAGTTCGAACAGTAGTATTTGTTGGATATAAAGGATAAAAATATACAACAATATGGAAATGCTATTGTTTTTTATAACTTTCACGTGAACAAAGGACTACTAGTTAAAAACAAACATTCTTTTTGTAATTTTAACTACTTCCAGAAGATTAGTAGGTTTTGATAGCAGGTCATCTAATAAAATATTGCCATGATGATGATTTTATATGCAGTATACAAATTATTTTGGATTCTCTTTCATTTTCCCCCATATATTTAAAACGCTTTTTATTCAATGCTGTATGAAATACTGGTGAGTATTCTGTATTCACCTCAGTCAGTGACTTCAACTGGGAAAAAAGAGAACTATTAACCTTTAAATACCGATATCAGAAATTTTGTCAGTAATTTACGGATGCTATAAATAATGTAGCTAATTTTCAAACCCTACTTGATAATGGTGTGGGTGAGAGTTTATAGAGTTTCACGGATTGTTCTTCTGCAGTAAAACGTTAGGGGTATGTACTTGCACACTATATTCGTCCCCAGTCAATAATTTCTGTTACTGCTACGAAAATAATTAGAATTAAACTCCTTTAAATACCCGTATTGAGAACTTATATGAGCAATTTACCGTGGTACTGAGGGATGTCAGTAATTTCCAGCGCTTAGAATGGTGTATAAGCGAGTTTTGAGTTTCATACATTGCTCATTCTTAATAGAACTGTCTTATTGCCAAACTAGTAGTTGTTTAAGTGGACTAATTTTAACAATAAGATGTTTTTACAATTTTCAGGAGAAACTGCATTTCATTCCCTTGTCTCAACCAATCCGGGTAACAAACTTTTGAGATTAAAGTCAGTTGAAACTTCGATATACAAATTCAATACCAGAAACCTTATCTGTCCAGCATGGGAGAGCACAGCAAAATCGCATTGTTCCGGAATCATTTTCACATTATCCATAAACTTCGGGAAATCCGAAACGGGAAAAACAACAACAACAACAACAACAAAAACCCGCCAGAACAATCTCACGCGCTGCATCTGTGACCCAAGGCGTACACACACTATGCATTGCTAATGACTAAACTTTTCGCATAAAGCGCACAAAGAAGCGCCTTGGTGGGCCGTGAAAAAATAAAAACCCTTCCTTCGCAATCTTTTGCTTGCACGGTCTCCGCTCCTTTGGAAAAGATTAATTATCACTGGGACTCGGAACTAAGGCTTGATGAGTTCCTCAGGGATCCAAGGAGTAGGAAAGCGTGTTAGGCGCAAGATAAAGCGCACAGTCAGGCCCGTCCGTCTGTCTGGGCGGCATGTCATGTGATTCCCCCAAACCCCTTCCCCTGCGAAAACGTATCTTTTATGTCTGTCCGGTCGGTCTTTTGTATCTAATTTTGTCCCCTTTGGACCTCCGAAGGCCGATGAGTAATAATGGAAAAATGTATACATCTGCGACAAGATAGGGGTTGGGACGGTAATAAGAATTAATGAATACGCTTGAGTCGTTCTGGTTCAAGCGAGAAAAATGAGGCTTACCGTGGTCTGATATTACTCTTCATTGGACTGCTTTAATTTGGATTAACCACTGACCTTTGAGGTTTAGCTGGGTACTGTAGTTTTTATAAATTCAGTAATGCCCATGCGTAAGTATTTCACGAGGATTGCTCCACGTTCGGAAATCTCATTAGGAATATCTGAATATGTGTCTTCCGTGGCAGGGCAAAAGAGGTAATGCAAAAATGGCGACTTCTCAAAATCTTAATTTGAATATTTCTCCTCACAAGTATTCAGGAAGAAAAGGAAACATGCCATGTTACAAATAATTGTAATTTATACGTGTATTCATTTAGTTTTAATTTCAAGCAGATATTATTTTATAATTATAATGATGCACTTGACTCTTTTGGAGTTAAACAAAATCCCTTTCGCATTAGAAGAAAGATGAAAAGGCAATGCAATTTTTAGAAAAAAAAATGAGTGCCATAGGGAGAGAAGAAAAACAGAATATAAAAACAGATGTGGCGATTAAAATAAAAATTATTGCTTCAAAGACATTTCCATCATAACTTTTTTTGCCCTGAAACAGAAGATATACTCTGCGAATGATTGAGTAAGTATTTTTTGTTTCTTTGGCGGGCCTATATTGAAGAAATTTAAATGAAACTAAAAGGCAGTCGGTAATTTTTCACTGTCATGAGAGTCACTGTGTATTTAATTTTCCTAGAGTTATAAGATAAGAAAGGAGGGAGTTAAAGTGAAGGTATGGGGCTACTGAGATGGTGATGATAGAGCGAAAAATAAAATTGAGTTAAAAAGCATAATAACGGCCTCTTGGAATGACAGAAAAAGAAGAGTAAGATGAACTAAGAGTCAGAAAAATGCAGATAAAGAAAGCAACGCGGAAAAGCAGACAATGAAAGGAATGTGAAAATAAAGAGAAAAGGGTAAGCAAGCGAGATCCGAAAAGAAAAAGGAGGCAGTGAAAAGAACGAGAAATGTTAAGGTAATATCGAACAAAGAGGAAAGGAAAAATAAATAAGACAAGAATAGAATTAAAAGATAGGGGGAAAGGCAATACGAATTTTAGAAAAAGAAAAGAGTGCAATAGTGAGAGAAGAAAAACAAGGAAGAGAAAAATAGAGATGATGATTAAATATAAAATTATTGCTTCTAAGACGTTTCCTTCATAAGTTTTGATACAGGAATACATAAAGGAAATTTATCTCTGTGCAATGTTACAGGTTTGTTTTCCCAAAAGTGTAAGTCTTTATGTCCATCCTTTAGAACCCTACTAGTATCAAAACGGAATTTCGTGTCACGAAAACCTTGCGTACCCAAAAAGTACCTGAAATGCTGTCATAAATAAAAATATATCAATTTATTGGTCAAAATTTATTACTTATCCTTCAAAGTAACCTCCACCGTCTTCAACACACTTCTGCCAACGTTTTTACCAACCCTCAAAACAAGCCTTAAAGTTGTTTTTGTGAAATCCTTTCAAGGTTCGTGCCGAATTTTCATTTATTGTATCAATGGACTCAAAACGGTGACCATGAAGAGAGAGTTTCACCCGTGGAAATAGGGAAAAGTCACACGGTGTCATATCAGGTGAATACGGAGCTTGTGAAGGCTTGTTTGTTGAATGCTTTGTCAAAAAATCATGAATACTAATGGCATTGTGAGAAAGCGCATTATCGTGATGCCAAACCTATGAGTTATCTCGCCACAATTCAGGTCGTTTTCGACGAATTAGTTCACGCAAACGGGCCAAAAAATCATTTATAACCTTTATTGACCGTTTGGCCAGATGGTAGAAGTTTACAATGCACAACACCACGGTAATCAAAGTAAATAGTCAACATTTCCTTAATTTTTGAGCGAATCATCCCCGACGTATTCTCTACCTTCTTTAAACTTTTTATACCAATCAAATACTGTTGTTTTTGATAAACAGTCGTCTGTAAAAGCTTTTTGTAACATTTCAAAAGTTTTTTTTCAGAAATTTCACTGCGGAAACAAAATTTAATGCATGTTCTATGCTCAATTACATTCGACATTTTGGAAATTCAACAAAGTGAAAATTCTTCCCTTATTAAAACAAATAAATTTTCAGACGATAAAATTAAATAAATCCCTGATTGTTGCCACAGGTTTATAAAAGTCGTAAAGCTATATATAGATAAATAGATAGACAGATAGATGGATAGCAGATGAATAAAGGACAAGATTTTTCAAGAAATGTTTGTAGTTCAGGTAGACTAAATAGAAATATTGTGAAATCGCTCATGAGGTTGAAGGGTGAAAGCTCTTCTGTTCATCTTTTTCTATGTAATTGGTTGTGTGGCTGCATACATGCAGTCACTGTGTAACGCACAGTGGTCTACTTCCCTTAAAATGGCTACCGCGGAAGCCCTGTTGGACGAGTAGCAGATTATGTTCATACGCATATATCCGTTCTGTAACTTGCATGATTCCTTTCAAGTGTTAATTTTCTTGAACAATGGATTATGATAGCCGAATTGGAAGAGTCGTGTATTTGCGAGTTCAAAACTGGATTCAACCAAATACCTTCATTTTTGTGTGGGCTGCTGCACTTTAAATCCATCTGACTTCAAACATCCTCACCTTGGCGTATTGTGGAAGTTTGGAGAGTAGGGTGCCAGCTCAAGGTGTTCAGGGACTGTGATTCAAAATTAAGAGATGTTGTCCCATGACTTTCCCTACAGAATTGATCACAGGCCGTTACCAATAGCCTGTTGTGTTGCTTCAGTGTAACGTTAATTCAACTACCTACTTAACTTTATAAATGAAGTTTTCCACTTTAATCTAGATACACATAAGTTCTATGGCATGTACAAATGTGCAAACTTGTAGCCGTTTTCTTATAGGAAAATGGCCACTAAACTCAGAAATGTTACGGACGTAATCCAACAATGTGGTTTCTAACTCTTTTCATAATGAAACATGTAACCTTTATCGGTATTCATTGAATATTACTGTGTATATTGTACTCTGTAAACAAATATAAGGAGGAAAAATCAAACTTTAAAATGGATTAGTTTTACTGAATGTAGGTATTAAAATGTATGTATGTTGGCCAAAATGCTTTTCCGCTTAATAGGAAAAGAATATATTGACCGTCAAATACACACTAGTTGAAAAATTGTTTAAGGGATTACAATAATTTTCCAGATCAAATCTGTTCTTTTTTTTTTTAACTGAATGATTTTTTATACAAGTCTAGTACTTATACAAAATTAAATTTGATTAAAAATAGGTGTACCTTGGATAATAATTTCATAGACGATGCTGCATACCTTCTAACTGTGTGTGTGTAGTGCACTTAACCGTAAAATGAATATCATGGACATGGGATTTGAAGACAAAATTCAATTTTGGAACATATAGGGTACATCGTAGGCTAAGAGAAGAACTGACGAATAGCTAATTTTAAAATACAGCTGAATCTTAAGTCATTTATTTTTCTTAATCTTAATCTTAAGTTTAATTTTAAAATACACAAATCTTAGGTCAAGTAATAAAAATTATTACCATTTCGACAATGCTATATTTTTTCAGATTCCAATTTAACAATGTATTTGTCATTATCATAAGAAAAGTGTTTCCAAAATATGACTGAAAAATGTCAGTCAATGAGTCTTTTCTAAGCCTATACGATATATACTATTGATTTTTTTCTTTCATTATTCATTTTAAATTATAACAATGAATAACTATTTTCCGGGATGTAATGATTTTTACCAACAATTAATGCTGACCATAGCTATTATGATATTTATTAACGAATAATTTTTATTTCGCAATCTAGACCTTGATTCCACTTTTACTGTTTACTTTTGTATACATTAATTTTTCCACACAATTACATCCTAGTAGTATTGTCTACATGTTTACCACATTACTGGCTTTTATTTACGCACCAGTTACATATCTCTTTTTATTAGACGTTTTCAGTGATCAGCAATTCATGGTCTTCAAAAGTCAAAAACCATTTATATTCCGTAGCAAAAGTTCTTCCAAAACCGTTCAGAAAACAAAAATTAAGAAATTAACCGGTCTGTGGCGCAATTACCAAAGTTAGCCCACCTCGCAGAACAAATATTTCCCCTCGACAAAAGAACACAAAGGAGGTAAACATCGAGGTCAAATGTGGGAACAGACCCCACTGTGGACTTTAAAATTCCTCCCCTCTCATCAAACACGAACATTAACGCAAGTTTTTCTATATATATGCTGTGCAACCAAAAAAAACCCAAACACTCACTTCCTCGTTGGAGTGTTGTCAGCTGTAAATACAGAAAAACTCCGCTCAGTTTGTCCGTTCCACCTTCACAAAAGATTTTTAAACTTTACGGGGTGGATGTTGAGGAGCAATTAATTACGTAATGATGGATGGTTGGCTTAACGGGGTAGGGCACAGGGGGCACATTACGGGGCCCCATAAATGGTCCTCAAAAGAGGCTAATATGCGAATGCAGGCACCCAAAAGAGAGGATACTAATTGAAGCCTAATGATGTTAAGGGACGAGAAGCATCCAGGGAAAGAATATTTAATCACCATTTCTCGGAAAGCATGCGTTACTTAGGTCTCAAGATGGAATGAGGAGTTTACGGAGCATTCGCGCAAATTACCGCCGAAGGTATTTAATAATAGAGCTTTTTGTTTCTTTAGGTGGGAAGAGGAAAACGCATCATTAACAGCCCATATTGAAGGAAGACGTACTTTTTCAAATCTGACAAACCTCGAAGTGAAATTTCATTTAAGATATAGCTATTGAATGGGTGAATTCAATATGTGACTATTATCTGTGATTTAGTCAATTTAATACTGGTTTTAGTGAGACAGATATATCTAGTTTTAGAGTTCGGTTGGGGGGTTTGGTTAGGTTTCCTGGGGCAAGGACCAGTTTGGCCAAGCTGGGCCAAATAACATTAAATAATAAATATAAAAACGCACAAGGAAAGTTTTTACTGATACATAAAAAGAGAGAAAAACACAAAATGAGCCTGTGACGCATACAACTCGAAGGTTCCGTGGTTGTAAAAACACCGATTCATTTAAAAGACATTCAAAATTTAGTTAGGTATTATGCATTAGAAGCCGATCAACCGGTATAGTGGTTAAGGTGTTAGCCTCTAGATCGGAAGGTCCCCGGTTCGAATCCGGGTTCGGGCATGGATGTTTGTAAGCGTATACCAGCTCAGGTGTTGCTTCGTCATCTGAACATGGTTCAAAATTACGAAGTATAAATTGTTAGGGGCAATGATTGTCCTCCCACTGGGTGCTCCTTCACAAGTGGCCATCACTCCCGGCCTTGTAGTGGCCAATGACTTAGGTCAAATGTGCCCGCCATTAGAAAAAAAAATTATGCATTAGAAGTGTTAGTTGATTATCAGGATTTCATTCAGTTCACGGAAGTTCAATAGATCGCTAAAGAAAGGAAAACTGAAGTTTTTTGATCATTCGTTTCAATGTTGATTTGTATGTTATGGTTAGTAATTGACAAAAGTGTGCAATGTATTCTGAGGCATACACTGCGCATCTCATACCATTAATAGGTATCCGTAAAAACAAATATTTATTCCCGGTCCATCTGATATAAAGGCATAAGAATAACCAAGGGCACTACACACCAACATAATTCAGAGCAGTCCGAATCAATCTGAGTCCAGTAAAAACTGACTGACGAAGATTCTGGATAGCTGATTCCAAAAGAAATAGCTTGTTTACCTTAAAATCTTTTACTGTCTTAATCGGGAACAATCTTATTCAATGCTACGATAGTCAGTCTATACTGAATTCGATTGATTCGGATTGACTTGTATTCTGTTCCTGTAAAGTTCTTTACGTGAGTGATAATGATAATTCTAAAATATTCAGTTTCCAATGCAATAAACATGTTAACACCACGGAAGCAGATGTTAAAAACATTAAAATAATGTTGAAAACTATTACTTACTTTATTGACACGAATTTCAGAACTATTTTCAGCTTGTTTTGAGCAATCTGAAAGAAATAAAAATATAAGAACAGCTGAAAATATATAAGTTTGAATTTGAGTACCGCAAATTACATTTTGTACGAAATCATGTAATAATCTAAAGATCAACAATCCAAGATATTTAAAGCAAATGTAAACACTTAAAATACCGTTACCCAGTAACTATGCAAATTGTATTTACTTCAACATATCCGAATCATGATATTCTAATTTTAAAACGTTAAAACAATCAGTAATCAAGAAATTAGGACACTACTCAGAAATAATTAGATGGTTTCACAATTGATGATGGTAACTTCTAGAACATTTACAAAAATGAAGAGCATTAGATGCCTCAGTACACTTGTGTGATACACAAATCAATCACTAAGTGATTTCGTGCGTTATTTCATTTTTGTCAAGTTAGCCATTCAAATCGTAGCTTTACATATAAGTTAAGTAGACTGCGTGTAAACACACTTTCAATATATTGTGATTTAATTAGCTGTATATACATGCATTAATTAATATGAAACTGGCAAAGATAGAAAGGCTTGGCTTTTAGAAGGCTTGTTAAAGTTTACTGTTTGCGGCTCAATATTTCTTTAAAGAATACACTTACATTACCTGAACAAGTATGTCAAAAAATATCTAGATGCCAAAACATAGTTGGGAATATTACAGTTTTCTTTCTCATAAAAAATGTTACTTAAACTCCCAAATAATAACATTGCAATGAACGAATATTAGATATAATAGATCAACTTAAGCGATTTAGATTAAATTCCTATATAACTTCTTATTAATACCCTTTAAATAAATCTATGCATCAAAACAAGAAAGATCTGCTTCTTACGAAATGGTGTTTCCAACCGTATACTGTAGAATGCTTTGATACTTTATTATAGAACTTTTGATCATATAACATCCAACTTGCTGGACCACTATATCTCCAGATGTATATCCATTGCGAATGCAAATGGCTGCTGTGGGATGTGCATCAAATAAAGAAATATAGCTGGAGTTATTGGCAAAGAAATAAAAAATGTACCCACTCGGACAATTTATTTGTCCTCAGCCAAATAGAACATGTAGCGGACTTTTGGCTTGAATCGGAAATTTATTGCTATGGCCTGTTCAGAATGGACACTAGCATGAGCAGTGTGGCTCCCATAGTGCTTTTCGATAACTGATCCGACAGATGTAGGATGATATTTTCCCCTGTAGGGATTTTGCAGTAGGACTGTGACATATGGAGGGGAAATATCGCCCAGAAAAAAGTCGCCATAAAATCCCTTCAAAAACTTTCAGATAGCTGCTAGGGTATTGTGTAGTGATAGCGTGTTTATTCTACGATATATTGATAGCGAATGCATTTATTGTTAGCAATGTCCTTCAGACGAATGTCTGGTATTACTCTAAAAGGTTTTATTGTCTATTTCAATGTGAAACATATCCATAAATAGCTATTAATACTGAAAGAATTTTCAAAACGAAACAATTTTGTATTAAATAACAATATACTTGAAATATTTTACGCTAAAATGTTATATATGTGAACATGAACATGAAAAGTATAAAGTAATAACGTAAGCATTTATATTTCAATGACTAATGTTTTGAAATATTATAATAACTAATAGAAAACAACGGTTGTATTTGTAGGAATTTGCTGATAGTATTGGTGTTTCATGATCTGCAATAACAGTAATTGAACGATACTTGTACTATTTTTTCAGATCACTGAAAGACTAAAATAATTTGAAAAGATTTCGTTCGTTAAATTTATAATTGAGTCATCATAAGCATATTTTAATCTACTGAATAACGTTTTGTAATACCGAGCATTACAGTCTGTACCAGAAAATTATCACTGTAACAAGAGACAACTTTACAGAGAAATTGAGAAATTAATTATCTTTACCGGTGTACTTGAAGCAAACGCATTCGTTTCAATTAACAAAAATCTTACGATCTCATCTGAGTATTACTGATGGAATACTAATGTCGAAAACTGTTTTATATCGTATACACTATATGAACAAAAGCATTTGGACATCGCAGAAATTCGGAGGAGAAATATTAGTGTGTGGTTGTTTCCTGGCTAGGACTCGGCCCATTGCTTCATGAACCTTGTATCTTGATTGCTGACGTATACCTCAACGTTCTGTAAAATTCTGACTTGCCTACACTATGATGATGATAGTTGTTTCTTCCATCAGTATCGAGCTCCACGTCATTTTGCAAAACGTGTGTTAAACTGGTTTGCTGAATATTAGCTGAATTTGCTTGACTATCCTGTTTAAAGCCCCGATCTCAATCCAATCGAGAACTTGTGGGACAAACTGAAGCCACGAGTACGACACCGCCACCCACGTCCATCTTCACTACAATGTTTTCTCACAGTCTTGCAAGAGGCATGGTAAGTATTCTTGCCCAGACTAACAGATAACTTATATAAAGTATGCCTCAACGTGTTGCAGCTGTAATACAAGCACCGTTACTAAATAGAACAATAAAGCACTTTTTCTAAAAAAAAAATGCAGTGTCCAACTGCTTTTATCCATCTAATGTATATACATTCTATTTTCTATGCATGCCAGTGTACAAAATGTTCTTCACTTTTCAGAATAAATTTTAACTCTTTCAATTGCTAAGGAATGTATATCATCCATTAAGATCTGGCTAATTTTGATAAGGATGAGATTACACGTCATCAAGGTATTGATGTTTTTTTATGATGACGAAGTAAAGATGTGGTCAATGCTAAGGACGAGATATATAGTTTATTAAGGTTTTAGTTTTTCGAATGTGACCAGATACCTCGTCGACAACCACGAGAAGAGTCTTGTGAAAATAGAAAACAATATTAAGGGGAGTTATAGTACCTTTGAGACCTTGCGTTGCTCCCGAAAACATACTTTTTTCGATTCATCATAAATAATTGAGTTTTGTATATTGTAGTATAAAATTGATACAGTTTAAAGATAATTGTATGGCTTTTAAAAAACAGCAGTCATATTTGTAATTAAAAATATTTTTTTATATAAAACCTAGCAAAAATTATACACAACTTCTTCGTTTTGAAATTTACCCACTTAACTTTCCCACAAGATAACTTTTGAAAGATGCACTGTAAAACCCAAATGTTTGCACCAAATTGAAGCAAATGAATGTCTTAATTCTGTGAACTAAGGAATTTGTGATATTTGAAGTACAAATATTTATAAAAATTAATAGTATTAAAATAAGTCAACTTTGAAATTTTTTTAGTTATGTATGGATCTATAAATAAAAAACTATAGCTCTCATACATAAATCCATAGTTCAGAGAACTAAGATCTTCTTTTAGAATAACCATACAAAATGTCTTAACTCTACGTTTATTAGGTTTTTTTTTAAACTTGAGGGAAAGTTAAGTGGGTAAATTTCAAAACGAAGAAATTATGTATAAGTTTTGCTAGGTTTTATATAAAAATATTTTTTTAATTACAAATATGACTGCTGTTTTTTAAAAGCCATACAATTATCTTTAAACTGTATCAATTTTATACTACAATATAAAAAACTCAATTATTTATGATGAATCGAAAAAAGTATGTTTTCGCGAGCAACGCAAGGTCTTAAAGGTACTAACTCCCCTTAAACCAGTATTTAGATAGCGATTTAGATAGCATTCCCCGATGTAGTAGAGCAGAGATTTTGAATCTTTCTCTACCACGGAACACTTTACAAATCCGAAAATTTTAATGGAATAATTTTGCTAATTTTTAGGTTTGCTAGATATAAATAGTAAATAATGTAAATGTATGGGAGTAAATCTTAATGGAATGCCTTGGTTAGTTTGTAGGTTAGGTAGATATAAATAGTAAGTAATGTAAATGTGTGGGAGTAAATCTTTATGGAACACCTTGGCTAATTGGTCGGTTTGGATGTTAAAAATAGTAAATTCTATAAATGTGTGGGAGTAAATCTTAATAGAACACCTGGGTTAGTTTGTAGGTTATGTAGATATAAATAGTAAATAATGTAAATGTGTGGGAGTAAATCTTAATGGAACACCTTGGCTAATTGATCGGTTTGGATGTTATAAATAGTAAATAATATAAATGTGTGGGAGTAAATCTTAATAGAACACCTGGGTTAGTTTGTAGGTTAGGTAGATATAAATAGTAAATAATGTAAATGTATGGGAGTAAATCTTAATGGAACACCTTGGTTAGTTTGTAGGTTAGGTAGATATAAATAGTTAGTAATGTAAATATGCGGGAGTAAATCTTAATTGAACTCCTTGGCTAATTTGTAAGTTAGGTAGATATAAATAGTAAATAATGTAAAAGTGTGGGAGTAAATCTTAAAGGGAACACCTTGATTAGTTTGTAGGTTAGGTAGATATAAATATTAAATAATGTAAATATCTGGATGTAAATCTGAGCGTTAAGAAAATCACACAATTTTTATTCACATATTTTAGTTGTTTTTAACAAAGCACATGAAAATAATAAAATAAACTATCAGTGTTTTGTAAAGACTTCATAGGTAATGAATGTGCTTATCAGAAATTCCTTTTCTAATCTTCAGTTTCTAGAATTGTAGAGATTTTTATTTAATTTTGTATCCCTTTTAGGTCATAAAGTAATTTATAATCGTTAATTTTTACTTTAGGTAATGCTTTGATATTTTTTGATTTGAAGTTTTTAGCAGAGCTTTTAATGTTTATTTTTGCCATGGGTTGAATCAAACTTGAATGTAATTATTCTAAAGCCTCAATCCTTAACATGCAAAAAAAAATTCAGGAAAAAACACAAAAATCCACAATTTACTTCTTAATACAGAGTAAATTATTTTTACTATTCTTTGAATAAAACAAAACTGTCATTCGAAAACGTAAGAAAATTTTTCGTGTAAAAATTGGTACAGCTGAGATTGATCATAACAATCTCAGACCGAAACTCACAGTATTTATCTTACGAAAAACCTGTTTAGGAGGGAATTTCTGGTAAGTAAACTTGAATGTAATTATTCTAAAGCCTCAATCCTTAACATGCAAAAAAAAATTCAGGAAAAAACACAAAAATCCACAATTTACTTCTTAATACAGAGTAAATTATTTTTACTATTCTTTGAATAAAACAAAACTGTCATTCGAAAACGTAAGAAAATTTTTCGTGTAAAAATTGGTACAGCTGAGATTGATCATAACAATCTCAGACCGAAACTCACAGTATTTATCTTACGAAAAACCTGTTTAGGAGGGAATTTCTGGTAAGTGAACTACACTACTCTACGTTAACGGTCCGGACGCCAGCGGATTTGCATAAAATCCGACTTCTTGTCTGTTTTTTTTTTTTTTTTTTGTGGTAAGGCCTGGGACCTTAGCATGTTGTTCCCGGTAAATTGAACACCGACACCTACATGAACATTTTGGACAATCAGGTTCTTCCTACGCTCATGGGCAATTTTTTAGAATAGACAAATGTCACTTTCAGGACGACAACGCTCCATGTCATGTTGCAGCCTCTTTCAAGCAGTGGTATCAAGATATGAATGTAAAACATCTCCCCTGGCCTGCTCAGAGTCTCGACCTAAACCCCATACAACATTTGTGGGACGAGTTATAGCGACGCTTTCGGACCAAGGAAACAAATCCTAAATCTACAGCTGAGCTGGCGACAATCTTGCAGCAGGAATGGACACAAGCCCCATAGCTGTGTCTCAAAACCTTGTTGAAAGTATGTATTGAAGGGTTGCTAATGTAATTGCAGCACGTGAGGGATCATTCCCCTATTAAAGCATGTATTATTTCCCTTATACCATTACATCTTGCTGTCCGGTCCATTTTTGTGTGTAGGATAGTGTATATTATATGTATTAATATATAGAGAGAGTTAATACGAAAAGGGCACTAAAGAAGTTTATTTCACACCAAATGTGTCATGGATGATTAATTATAGATTATTATTATTATTATATATTATAAAATTTGCGTGTAAATACCATAGCTTCTCTTATCTACAGGGAGTTTGAAAAAGAAGTTATTTCGTAAATCAAGAGTTAGGTAATTTTTTTTCACATTATCAAGTCATATTTAGGTCAATGTCAGTGAAATCCAGTCTCCGAATCCTCACAGCTTCGACCTGACAGCAAGGCGTAATGGTGTAAGGGAAAGAATACTTGCTTTAATAAGGGGATGGTCCCCCACATGCTGCAATTACACTGGCAACCCATCTGGGGATACTTTCAATAAGGTTTCGGTACACATCTATAAGTATTAGAGTTCATTCCTGCTGCAAGAATATAGCCATCTCAGCTGTAGATTTCGGACATGTTTCCTTGGTCCATAAGCGCCGCTCTAACGCGTCCCACAAACATTGTATGGGGCTTAGGTAGAGACTCTAAGCAGGCAAGGGAAGATGTTTTACATGCATATCTTGATACCACTACTTGACAGAGTCTGCAACATGACATGCTGCATTGTCGTCCTGGAAGTAACATTTGTCCATTACATACGATTTCCAGAGGGTAGGAAGAACCTGATTGTTCAAAATGTTGATGCAGGCGTCGTCGTTCGATTAACCAGGAACAACATACAAAGGTACGAGGCCATACCATTAAAAACACCCCCAAACAAGTAGTCGGATTTATTATAAATCCGCTGGCGTCCGGTCAATTATTGTAGGGTAGTGTAAAAACTAATGCTCATTCATTATAGAATTACTCTTATGTTTATAATACAAATTCAATAATGCTTACACGTTTTGCCCTTCACTTTACTTTCCCCTTATGTGTACTGAAATGTTTATGTATGTATTGTGGATTGCTTAGCTCTCCCTTATCCCAGAATTTCCTCCGTAAGGCGGACTATACAGCTGAAAGCCGCACAGGTGAAACCAGCGTCCAATCCAATCCAATGCTTATTCATTATACAAAAATTGTTGAGTTTATATGTTATGCAAATACTTCCATTTGGTACAAGAACTTGGCAAACTGTTTTAAAAATGACATTTTACTGTATTTGTATCTAAATATTTTGTCGTGTCCCCCTATCACAATATTGCCCTCTAGAAAGGGAACGTGTCCGTGCTTCACTCTGTCTATCTGTTTTTCCCGTATGGCGTGCCGGATTTACGACTTCCTTAAATCTTGATTATTGGTTTCAGGGAAGAGTCCGGCTCCCTCGCTGACCGGATAAGCGAGGGAAAATAATAATAATAAAAAAGGCGCTCTCTCGGTAAAAGTGTCTATTCCGGAAAGATAGGGACGGAAATTTATAAGCCGGATATTTTAGTGGCGGAATGGGAAAAGCAGACGGGGTTAAAATGCGCGTTAGATGACACGGAGACGTTTGTTGGGATGTCGGGTTGCCAGGAGGTTTTAGTGAGTGCCATATAGGCGAAATCTCTCGCTGAAAATAATTCAAGTTTTTTCTTTCCCAACCATAGTTTAAATTTAAGAAGGGTTTTGGAGTTTCGTAGCATGGAACAGTTTTCCTTTTCATTGATAAGACTTATTTTTTCAACAAAAAGTCATGAGGAGTTGCAGAATCGTACTTCTTTAAGTTACTGAAATTTACGTTCACGACTGATCCGTATTGACGTCGATGTGACGTTATTCCTGTGTCCCTTCTCACTGTTCATTTGAAGGATGTCTCTTTCGTATTGGTGTCCTTGCATGAACCCAACTCGGTAGAGGAAACGTCAACATGGATTGGATTGGATATGGTTTTGTGGCATTGAGTCCTCTTGGGACATATTATGCCAAACTCCAGATAAAAAATCAGAAATATAATGTAATAATAAAGTAAAATGAGTCAAGTCATAGTGAATGAATACTATATGAAATTATATGTGATGGATAAAACGAATGTCATGTAAAAAGCTAAAAATATTTGGATGACGATTCTCTCCAATCATGTCTTCTAAGGCCAAGATATAAGAATTAAAATATTGTCGTTGATAATTAAAATGAGAACTTTCTATTAAAATGTGTTTTACTGTTAGTGGGCAAATGCAGCAATTACAAATAGGATGATCTTCTCCGAGGAGGAGGTGTCTATGGGTGATCCTAGTATGTCCAATGCGGAGGCGTGTTATTATTACCTGCTGCCTTCTTAAAGGTAGCGATTTACATTGCGTTACATTTGATTTAATAAAGTGAAGCTTATTCTCGGTTTGTTCATTCCATTCGTTCTGCCATTTTGTTTCTAAAAATTTGTAAATGCAAGATTTTATGTCACGATACGGAATGGTATGACTAATATTATTTACGGCCGATTTGGCAGCTTTGTCGACAGTCTCATTTCCTGACATCCCAACGTGAGATGGAATCCAACAAAATGCCAAGTTAAAATTTCTAGATGAAAGATGATAAATTGTTTTCAGTGACTCGAAACGTCAACATGGATAAGGAACATATCCAGCACTGCATGACACTGCATAAAGCTACTTGCTGGTGCAGGTTCAATTCCCACCTAGTTGTATTTAAGTCATGGAAGAAGTATGAAAGTAGAGTGTGCAATGGTAACCTTTTTATGCGTCAAGGTTCACTTGACCAAAACAAGCAGTAAAGTACCCCTTAGACTACTTCGTCTGCTGGGTGGAGCCTAAAATCCCCCGTCTGATTTGTCCATGGAATGAAAGAAGACGCCCATCCATTGATCCATCATTTGATTGGTCAATCGACACATGTTGTGATAATTGTAGACATAGGCGATTTCACCATTTTTTTGCCACTCTATAAAATGTACATTCCCATACCTACCTATTCGTACGATGCTATATAGCCAAGCGATGAGATAAGATACATATGCAATCTTACAATTTTTCATAGAACAGTCACGCCACTACCAGTCAACAAGTGCGTAATATTTTTGAAAGCTTCTCTCAATAGCAATGCTCACTATTTACATTTCATGTCTGTGATTTCCTCGCCGGTAAAGCTTGGCGCCGCTTGACCAAACTGTGGTCCTTACCCCCTGAAATTCAACTACAAACCACAGAGATCTCCTGGTAGAAAGCTGCTAGGTAACGAGAAGCCGAATAAGGCAATTACTTCCCTTTTATTTCTCTTTTTAAACATGTTTCTATTCGTGCCTTTAATGTTTCAGTTCATTCGTATTTGTCAAGCCTATCATAGGAAATAATAAAAAGTTTTAAATTTAGCCATGGATCAGACTTTAATGATTGATTGTTGAATTTTGTTACACTGGAGGGACACAACGGGCTATTGGCAACGGTTCGGAATCAATCCCAAAGGAAAGATCCAAGGATGCCTCGTAATTTTGAACCATTATGTATAAAAACAAAGTTAACTGCATTTTCACCAGATCCGTACCATATTTGAGCATATCTATTCATGTGGAATGTTTAAGTAAAATTATTTATCTTGTTGATTTCAACATTGTGTTATTTTCATAACATTTATGAGCTCTCAGCATCCTAAAAGTGAAAGTGTAAGAATTCTGTTCTCTAGTGCTTTAAAACGTTTGCTGAAAATCACACAAAACGTTTAGTGGTAGAAACAATCATTCATCGAATGTTGAGTCGTTCGACAACATTAGGGTCTTCAATAAAGGCGTAAAGACCGGAACATTTTCAACGAACTAATATAACTGAACTATAAATGAGATTCAACCATGTTTGTTTCACTTTATATTTATTACTTTTGAAGAATTCAAATATAATTAAAGATATAATTGCAATAAAATTGAATGTATGTCTAAATACATGCTACATAATATACATTCATTCCATTACAACGCATTCTTCAATTTGTAGCGTTATTTTTTTTTAACTTAACGAATTCACGGTAACATTTTCAGAACAAAACTCGGGAATTTCATTCACGAAAATTTCAGTTCCGGCAAGTTAAGAACAAATGCATTCGATTAAACATTTAAGAAAACACATAAATATTCAAGCTTATTTAAATTTTGCCATCTTTAATTAAGAAAAGCAAACACCAAAACTGTGGCTTTTTTCATGGGCTCCTGGAAGAAAGACAGTTTTTCCACCGTTGAGGATTTTTTACAATTGTTGTTAGAAAACAATTCAGCGGGTAACACTGTAGGGATATTATTTAAAACAGTTAATTAATACAAAAAAATTCTCGATTTTTTAAAAAAGGATTGAGTGAAGCTGTGCTGTTAGGCCTGTAATTGTCCTATGGAAAATTTTCTCATTAAGTAGTGAACGGGCTACCCCTTTCTGAGATCTAAACTTTTAATTAAAAATGGAGTATGCATAAATTTCTTTTTTACTATTTTGTCTTCTTTCTTGGTTGGTTGTATGGAGTAAAAATACAATATATAAAACAAGATTTAGACTATTAACTTTTTAATTTAATTTGTGATAGTTTTTTAATAATTATCAACATAAAAATGGTCTGTTCCCAGAGAGTTTTATAATGAAGCGTATAGTTATTTTCATATAAACCCCGCAACTTCTTTATTTTAAACGTCTTTATTTCTTGTATGTTCTTGTTGGGATATATTACTAATTAAATTACTTTAAAAATTCCCATTCTTCTGCATTGTTACTAAAAAGAAGCGCCGTTATGAGATGATTAATTAGCTTCGCAAACACATTTTGTAATACCAACACTGTTCACACTTTCAAAAAATATAAACACAAAAGAATCTTTTAAAATAATGGAGTATCACACACACACAACGGATGGGTTGCTAAAAGTTTTAAGCGATTGCGTATGGATTTGGAAAATTAGATTTATTTCAGGAATTTTCATGCAACTTTTAGAAGAAAAAAAAATCTCAACATCGTAAGGGGACAGAAATAGAATATCCAAGTGCGTGTGTCACATAAACGATAATCTTAAGTTTATTTATTAAAAAAAAATCAATTTGTTTTTCTTCAATCGTCAGGAATAATTTACATTTAAAGATAGTTAGACGTAATCTTTTTATTTTTGTTTCTATAATTGAATTAACTTGATCAAATGCTATATTTGTTGCACGTTTCAATAAAAAAATTAGGGAAGAATAATGTACATAATTTGATTATATTGAGTACAATTCAATTCAATGAAACATAAATTGATATAAGTGAAGTTGCATAATAAGTGAAGTTGTATACGAGGGATTTTAATCAAGTTAATTTGTTTGGTTTACAGTTTCCAAATTAATTGGCTTGTTCCTAAAATCTCATTAATTGGATTGTGACCAGAAATAAATTAGTTTCTTTGATTTAATCCAGGTCTTGGAGTGAGAGATTTTTCTCGTTATTATTTTGATTCGTTTTAATGAGATTATTGTTGTGGTTATCAATACACTGTTTGTTACTCGCTTATACATATTTCTGTGTGATCCATCTAGAACATTCCATGTATAACATTCCATCGAGAATATTCCTTACAGAACATTTCAAGCAAAATTGAATCATGTGAGAAATAAACAGACTAAAAAATATTCCTTGTGTGAGTTTCTTCCACGAGAATTGTTCCTTCCTAGAATGTGAGAAATAAAGAAACTAAAAAAAGCGAAGCGGATGGAATGAAGGCTTTCGAATTACTTTACAAATTATTACGATTAAACACTTTTGTTATATAAAAACAAAATATTGAGGAAATTTTTTAAATATTGAAATAACACATGGAGAATCACACGATCCGGGATTTTAATCCGATCCGGCGGATCCGGCAACATTTGGTTTCCTACCGGATTCTGCAACATCTATCGGATGCAGTCCGGATACGATAAACCCGAATTTAAAAAAAAAATTAAATATAGGATTATTCAAACCCAACTTTAAAGTCGCAAAGTCGTTTATTATGCATCTGATTGTGAATTAATCTATTTTATATTTTTCAATCATCAGTTTGAAGGATTCTAGCGAAAATAATAGATTAAATGATCAATAATATTTTTTTAATAAAGCTGATTTAGAAAACAAATTCTGCAAGAAATAGAAGACTTGCAAGAAGACAAACTTTAGAAAAGAAACAGATTTTAAGAAAATACAGAAGAAAGAAATAACTTTATATTAAATGGAGTCAAATGAAAATATTTGTCTCTTATGTACGACTACTTAATGACGGTTGAACCAACTAGTGACGAAGCTAAGAGGGCCTTCTCGGTCGCTGGTTACATTTGCAGTTCATTGAGATGTAGGTTGGGGAATGACACAATTAATACGATTTGTTTCCTTCCATCGTTCTTTCAAACTCAAAAGTGATTTTCATTACTATACAACTTCGATTTAAGCAATTAAGAAGAATTAAGATTTCCCTTTTTTGTTATGTTGACCAAAACCTGTCAAAGATTAGATTTTTTTGTTAGTATGAGACAATGTGAGGTACAATTTATGACATTTGCTCAACGACATTAGAGATAGCGACTACTTAATTTTAGATAAATAGAAAATTTCTACGTATTAAACAAACTAATGTTTCTTGATGAGGAAACTAGTAAGACTGATAATCATCAATAGCTTAATACTTAAACTAGTAGTTCTAGTAGTTACTATAGTTAATTGTTGGTGATTGATTTCCTACCTATGGATAATTATTAGTAAAATTGATTTTCTAAAGCTAAAATAAACGTTTTGTTCGTCAATTTGGAATATCCTTTTTACCTACTTTTACTCGGCTGATTTTGGAAAAATACGTACTGGTTAGATAGACTTATTAACAAAGTACCGATCCGTCCGCTGAAAAATAAGCTGATCCAGAAGAATTAGTGTCAATCCGGCCGGTTCCGGCCTGATTGAAAATCGTGCCGGATTGCAATTTCTAATCACAACATGGTTGAATTTGTATAACAAACTAGCCACGCCTGGTAATCTCACGAAAAAATAATCTAATTTTCTATTTGTTTACACCAAAGCGTAACATTGACATCGTATTATATATGGTATGTAAAAGGAATCTGGCAAGTGGCTCGTAAAGAAGCGGAAGCCTGCCCATGCGTTGTTATCAGTTTATGCATGTTTTCCAGAATGCGAGCTTGGAGATATCGACTGGGCACTTGTACATATTTTCAACCAGATATTCCCTAATAAAAGAGTTACTTTTTTTCATGTGTTGGCTTGCGAAGCTAAGACACATTAACACCTGACCCTCACCAAGACGCATGCGAAAGGAGTGTTGGTTTGAAAAGCAAACCAAATAGGATTGCGTAGCAATCACCGGCGGATTGGCGAACGTGAGCGAGCAGGTGGCGGAGCCATCTAGTGTGGTAAATTACAATATTTATATATCCTATGCCAGTCTTCAGACTTTTCACCATAACTCTCTGTCACGCACCCCAATGAAGTCTAGAAACAGAAATAAAACACATAACTCTATCTCGTCAGTAGTTTTCAGCGTAACTCAGTAAGATCAAGGCAACAACTGAGATGAATTCCTGCTATGCCTAAAAGGCAACACGCAGGTCAAGTTTGAGGGTTTTGAAAGGTAATTCTGTTTAGATGGTTTTACATGCAATCGTGTCCAGTGAAAACACGAAAACAAGCGTTATTTATAGTTTTTGATAGATCCTGTGCCAACTGAGACCTTAGAAAGGAGATCCAGTTGTTCGCTTTAGCTATACTTTTGTAAGAGTATGGTATAGAATAGTTCATTTTTTATTTATAATCCTTTTTACAGTATGGTAGTCAATGGGATGACATGTATAAGGGATACGAGAACCGGCCAATTCATTGCCTTGAATATCACAGTGACAGGGAATTCACTGCGGTGTGATCTCCTTCGTTCACTGACCATAATTAAATCCATTGTAATTTGGCACATGGAAGTGGATGCGAAGCAATTACGAGAGATTCATCTAATTAAGTACCTTGATTGTTGCTTGTGAGTCAACAAAAATGTTAATACTGGGGTAGTTTATTTACCTGATTGCCTCTATAGTCATGGAAACAGCAGCCACTTAACCGACAGAATTGTTGCAGTGAGTTACAACAGTGCTACTGATCGTGAAACGCCTAGAATACACTCAACACCATCATTATTTACACAATACATATAGGAGCAATCAGTAATATTTGCCAGGGCTGGCGTCTTCAAATCCGACTCCACAAAAGACTTATTACCAGCATTAATAACTCTTCTGGGATCCACCAGGTGTAGTATGAAGAAGTTTGTATTGCTAAACAGTGTTTGTCTGTCAATGGGTGGTATATCAAACCCAGCCGATAGGTCACCTTTCATTTATTTCAAAGAAGGTAAGTTTTAAATCTAAGTGGAGCTGGTTATGTGTCAAAAATACGTCCAAAACATAAAACCATGTTAGTTTGACTCATAAAAACATAAGATTAGAATATTTGTTTTAGTATTTTATTATTTTCTGACGGCTGAATGTTTTTGACGATGTAACCGAAGCATAAAAAGTTTGAAAGGAATTTTTTTAAATATCGTGTGTGTGTGCTTACACAATTTCAGAATTTTTTCATTCAAAGAGTTTTCAAAACTGCCTAAAGGAAACATGAAATTATCAGTTCATATATACTAAAACAAATATTTTGCGTGAGTATAAATAACACCTCGCAAAAATCATAAATCTGCAAAATCTTTTTCTCCACACAAAAAAAGTCGTTAAAAAATTTATTTCCAGCTCTTTTTGAAAGATTGAATTACATATTGAAGTCATCAAAGTCGAAACACGTTCTTTTTTGTCATGTAATAGCATAGTATTGAATACCATCGTAGACAATTTTTACGTGTGATTTACCTATTATATTTGTGTTTGAATCTGGTGCAGGCGAAATCTTGAATATACCTCTGCTTAATAATTGAAAAAAGTAGTGTTTCCAAATTTTCCGTTTAAAAGTTAAAAGATTGTGGCTTTAATGCACAGCAGCAAAGTTTTGGAGTCAAACTCATCTGGTTACTTTTCAAGCTATTTTTTTACTTATAAGATTTCAATTCACAATTTGAAAAATATCTACAACATTATGTACACTGAATTGTTCCTGAAAAACAAACGTTTCTCTTCACATTTTGATTTTTTACCGGTGTTTGACCTCACCGTATAGCTGTCTCGAGAGCTCTATCGTCCATCACTTTCTCCCGTGATTTCTGACTCTCCTCTCGTGAAAGGCCCACTATGATTCGAGGGTTGAAATCGTCTTTTTTCAAATGTCGCAAGGGAAATAGGGAGCATAAAACTAAACCGTATTTACAAGCGATGTATTTTAGCTAGCGCCAACGGGAATTTTTTACAGGGATGTTTGTCATCCAGGCCGTTGGTGAGTTTCGATCAACGTGATCTTAGGAGTTGGTTTAATACGGTTACCGGGTATCATTTCCCGATTAGCAAGTTGGATGACATTCACCTAGTATACGGATTAGTTTAAACTAAACGTCCGGCAACATGTACACGTGTTGACGCATCGTAATCCATTATATGCGTTGACGCTGTCATCCATCCTTTGTTGCTGTGTGGTTGGACTTTTTATAGTGCAAGAGCCATAATTGGTAAAGCTGTGCTAAAAGCAAGACAGGCAATATCAAGTAATAGACATATGCACATAAGGAAAAAGTTTTACTTGCAAAGAAGATATAAAAATACACCAAGGGAGGAATAGAACGAGAGCCGCTTACAACGTAGATGTGAGGTGCCTGGATATCGAAATGGAGTGTGTTCAAATCAGGTGGACTGTTCACACTGTTGTCGGATTAATGCATCACTTGTTCTTAATAGTAACTAGATACTTCTTACATTTTACCAGCTACTTTACATTAGGTTTAATAGGAATCTTTGAATCTGTGAAGCCGAACAACCGGTATAGTGGTTAAGGTGTTAGCTTCTAGATAGGAAGGTTCCTGGTTCGAATCCGGGTCCCGGCATGGATGTTTGTAAGCGTGTGGTGTACCTTAAATCTGTCGTGACTCTACATACCCACAGGCTCTGTAACATCGTTTTTTTAGGGCAGCCATATATTGGTCCCAAATCAAAACCAAGACTGTAGGTTTAGATAGATCACTACTGAGACTATAGGTCTGAGTATGTAAGGAAAACTTTTGTAAGTACGCATATTTACTTCAGTTTATTTAGCATAATAGGACTGAAGTTGGATCAATATCGTTTATTATTTGGTGCCGGAAACAATATAGCATATATATTTCTATTTTTTTACTGACAAATAAATTTTTCATGCACGAGTTCTGTGCTCTTATTTCTGTTCTAGTTATCAAAACTGCCTATTTAAAAATGGTGTAAATATGTTTAGTAAATTCTCTTGAAGCAAATCTCGTATCAGAAGGATTTGTAGCGTTTCACCTCGTGTATTTAATCTCCAACATCATCTTACAAAAATTTCTACTGGTCAAGAAGTTAAATTTGGTTAAAAGTCACGCAGAGAAGTTTCAAATGGACACATGCATACGAGCCCCTTTTAGATAAAATGCAAGAAAGAAGGCTTTTAAAGAAATATGGCAAACTTAGTGCTTAGTGCATGAAACTACGTCCATCGTCAGTATTCACAGACACACTAAGAATTATTCTCAATGTCTGGAACATCCCTTCACCTGGGGAAAAGAATAAAAATGCTGCAAGTTGAAAAAGATTTCAAAAAAGAAAGTTTAAAAGAAGTTAAACTACTGGAACTTGCATCTCGTTTTTCCATCCATCAGTTTTGTCCTAATGATATTAACTTTTCTCTTCCGATCTACTTCAGCGATTTTGCAGTCTTCAATAATCTTAAAAGTATTTAACCGTAATTTTAATCGTAAGTAAAACTTTTACTCGAGTTCGTTCGAAATCACCTTATCCCCGGAAGGTATCTTTTATTGCTGCTATCAGATTGAAATAGTGACTGAGTAACGTCATCCAATTTCCGCTCCTTTAAGCGACAAAACGAATTCTTTAATCCCGAGCTGTGGACATTGTTGACTCATTTGCTCTCGTTTAAATCCCTAACTGGCAATTTTTTGTCTCTTTTATCACTTTATTTCTCTTTGGATTCCAACTTTACTTCCAAGGGAATCGATTGTGCTGATGAAATGGACAGAAGATGGCGCCACCGTGGTGAGTGCAATTAATAAATTAGCAATTGTCAATACGGCATTGAAACTTTTTAGTTTGGCACTTAGAGATACACCGGATTAGATTTATTATTCTCCAAGTCCTGGGATCGATTCGTCTTGGGGACTCGGTAATTAATAATGCAAGGTAGTATTGGATGATCAAAGGGAGGCTGAGAAAGTTTGATCTGAAGAGTTCAGCGTGAATTAGAATTTAATTTGTGCGCGATAATGCAAGAATGCGTGAAATGATAGAAGGTTTAACTTTGAAATGAAGTAACTTGTTCTTTGTTAATCAAATTTTTAAAATGCTTTGATTGGAAAGTTCACTAACACAGCATCAGATCATGTTAGTTGAAAAAAAAAAGATTTAAAGGAAATGGTTATCTTTAAATCAATTAATTTAACTATATGACTAACAAAGGTACTCATACATGAACAAACCTAAGAATTTTCGAGTTGGATAGGCTTCATTTGCGAAATTGAGCATAAGTATACTTAGAGAAACAAGCTTGTAAACGGTATTCTTCAGTTTCGAAATCGAATCGGTTTTAGACTGTTCGCAAAAAATTGAAGAGGTAAAAATATTGATTAGTGAATTTCTAAGTACTCGAAAAAAAGAAGTAGGTTAATTGGCCTGACTTAATTTAGCGGATCCTACATCTAACTATCTCATAGAAACTAGATTCGAGCAGACTTTGACAAGAAATATTTCTTTGATTTACCGCTTATTATATTATATTACCGCTTAAGTAAACAAGAGACGGGAAATTCAAGCCCTATTACATATAAACATTTCAAATGATTGCTATACGGGAATAATTAATATTTCAAGTAAAGAACACTCGTTGAAAATATTTATTATTGTGAGAATAAACTGAAAGAGAACCACTTGATGAAACATTCCAAGGAATGAAAATGCTCCTTGGCACGATTCCAATAGCTTTTTTACTTCAGAATACAAAGTTAACATGATTTTGCTTTTACACACGAAATAGGTAGGCAGAAGATAACAAATTCTTACATTGCAATTAGTCTTCGTTGGTTTTAGTTACAAACGAGCCTTTTGTTTCTTCTTGAGTGTTTAATTCACCAATGTTCCTTAAAAATCCCATTGAATGCAAAGCTAAATTTAAGAACAGCAGGAATGGATGGTAAGCCTTGACATCCGTTTATCGAATAATTATTTCGTAAGAGCTTAGTTCAATGCATTAATCAACTCAAAATAAAAGCTTTAACTGATTTAAGAGCCCTCCTCAATTTACAATATGTTCTATGAAGATAATTAAATAACATATCGTGTATATTCTTTAAAGAGTACTTACTTCAAAAGATCGAAATTCCACATTCAGAAGATAAAGTACCGCCTGTTTACCACGAGAACTGTTCCCGACATCCAGTCTGGGTGGTAACGGTCGCTATAGAAACAGACGTGGTTCATTTTGTGTAGGGCGTGTCAATAACGAGATGATCAGAGTCATCTTGTTCCCCTGTAGATAGGGATTCTACACTACATACAATCAGGGTCCTTTTGTCGTAAGCGCTGCAAACAAGAGAAAATGGGATCAACTCCAGCGGCAGTCTCTAACTATCACCGAAAAAGTACATCTGCTCAGCTCGAGCTTTGCAACAGTTCTCTTTCTGAGTCGCCATATTTCATTGGGGGACAGTACAATAACAGGGTCCGTCGTGTACCTCTAAAATTCATCTGGACGGCAATTGGACCACCAAGGAAGACCACTCCCGATTATGATTCGGAACTTCCGGCCGTAGGTCAATGGTGGTGATTATAATCATCCGGAGCTGTTGTTAAGACACTGACTAGATGTGACAACGACAAGACATGCTGACGAGAGTTGAATCCCCAAATGTTAGCACATTTGGAACCAAACTTCTTGTGAAATCGAAAAGATTTTGCTGCAACAGCATGATACTAGTCACCGATGAAGCGTTCTTCTTCCTTGGAGGACACGTACCTGCATGTACTGATTTATCGAACATTAATTTCTTCATTAATATATACTCCAATAGCGTCGTGTGGGAAAGCCTAATTGACTCCCCATCTGATCAGGAGATATTCTGTAAATCATGAAAAGTTTAAATCAAACCTCATGATCGAGGCAAGTGGTACTTAATACGGACCCGGTTGTATAATATAGTTGTTAATAGATCTAGTAAGCAAGCTATTTAGTTTTTCATCAGTGCACTGTTATTGTGACAAATGTGGAACAGTTGAACCTATTTCTCTGACACACAATACTCCTTTCAAGTAGCTAGACGCGGAAATAAATCCCTATACAGAAGTACACAAAAATAGTTCTGACATTTGAGAGACGAGGTAGAATAACTACACAAATAAGCAAACATGAGCACAAAGACCAGAGAGGAATTCGATAGATATTTCCCTAAGATGTAAGGGGTATAGAGGATAGCGCATGAAAACTATATCATGAATTTTAGATTCTACTTGCAACTTATATATTTTCTAAAATAGAATCTATTCCTCTAAGTTGGATTTATTCAGTAATTTATTCAGTAAATTGGTTTCAAGAAGCTAATCCTCCAAGTAGTTTTGACGAGATAATTCGTCCATCAAGATCTGAGAAATTCTACTAATGACAATATTTTTCGTCATTAAGGTTTTGCCGATATTTTTATATTGACGATATCAAGATCAGTACTTTTGTTCTAAAAATGAATATCTCGTCCATATCAAGTTCTGTCAATTTTGCTAATGGCGAGATACATCGTCTAGACAGTTACCAGGAGGGTTAAAACTTTGTCTAAAACTCACAAACTTTAAGTTTAATACATACTTAACGTACTTAACTTACCCCGAAAATAAAAATAAATGCCATACTGAGCATAAATACCACTCAAAAATCCCACATCGGCGATATGGTTTGAAAATCTCATCAGTTCTTAGGAAGATCTCTGTAAAGTTTGACCTCAAAGAACTTTAAAAGATATTTATACAATGGTATTACACAATGGTGGATACTTATTCAGCAAGGAATATAAACTCATTAAATGAAAAATTTGTGGACAGTTCAATTAATGGGAGCAAGTACGGCAAAAGCCAAATTCAAAAGTTAGAGCAAAAATTGTAGTTATTTTGGACATTAAAATTAAAAGAGGCAAATGGTGTGAAAGCCAATTTAAAAGTTTTAAATATAAGCAGTTACCTATAAAATAAAATGATTAATTCCATGTTTAGAACATAGGTTTGTAAAATTGAAAACCATACATCGTTTTCGTAAAACGAAAATAAAAAGGATTTAAACCTGTCTGTTATCTGCGTTTCTTGGCCACTGGATCCTACAAAAGGACAAAATGCTCACGGTGTGCTCATCAAAAAATAGTAGAGGGAAGGAACCAGGAGATAACAGAAAATCCCTACAGACATCGCATGATTGAATCAAATAGTTAAATCTTCAAACTCAAACACATTTTCAGTTAAAACTACATCAGTATCAGCACCGTTGAAAACTATCGTGCATGCACTTGTATATGTTCACTAATAATTATGCACCAACTTACGTATGTAACGAGGAATAGTGATACACACTAGTAGTACTTAAGTGAATACAGATTGCATAATTAAGTCCAGGTCCTCGTATTCGCAGCGCTAGGAACGTAAGTTCGCATGGACTATGATCCATTGGATTTAAGGGGACTACATAGGGTACATTCTTAATTGCATTTGCATATTTTAACCATCAAGTCTCGAAAGTTTCGTCTCACGATGGTCAAATGAGTAATGATTGAGTGCCCTGTTCTTCAACATGGGCCAGTTTCCAGCAGTCTAGTTTCTATCAGACAGCAGTCGAAGGCCGTCATTGGCATTAATTGATGGCCACTTCAAGTCATCAGATATTATCATTTCCACGAGGAAGCAGATAAGACTGGAAATTATCGGTGCAGGTTGCATTTAGGAAGTTGGGACTCATCTCTGGAATCTTTCATTATGATGAGTTAATAAGGGAACCATATAGATAATTTGAATTTAGACATTAGGATCTAATATATTATCAAAATATTGTATATTTTATAATAATATGAAAAACTGCTTGTTTAGATTCACTTAGTTTACTTCCATAAACTGTTAACAAATGTGAAATATAAGATTAAATTAAGAGATTACATATTTTTTTTTTCTAATGGCGGGCACATTTGACCTAAGTCATTGGCCACTACAAGGCCGGAAGTGATGACCACTTGTGAAGGAGCACCCAGTGGGAGGACCATCATTGCCCCTAACAATTTATACTTCGTAATTTTGAACCATGTTCAGATGACGAAGCAACACCTGAGCTGGTATACGCTTACAAACATCCATGCCCGAACCCGGATTCGAACCGGGGACCTTCCGACCTAGAGATTACATATAAATTCATTCTATTTCATTATATATAAAGTGTATTGAATAGAGGAAGAACACAGAATTCACTGATAGTTGAAATTTTTCAGAAACACTGACGTTATACTCTTCAAAATTATATAGTTCTTTACCTTAGGATAAAATAACCATATTTAATAAATTAGAAGTTCAACTTGCAGATAAAGGACGGACATAAAAAACTCGTCACCAATTCGATGAACTACTATATTTTATTCAAGAACGTTCACATCGAGTTAATAGCAACGTATTTAATTTCTTTTAATACATTAATATGATTTGAATCAAGTGAAAAAAATCTAAATTTACAAACTAATCCTAATTTGTACAGTAAAAAAATTAAATTTTCTCAGGAACATTTTATTTTAAATTTTTTTAAAATGTGAATAAATACTTAAAATTTTATGCAAATAAAATATTTTAGCTGGGTTGAACATTCTTCTCAACCTAATATATTCCGAAAGAAAAATTCTAATAATATGGACATCTCTGACATTGTTTTATACGCAGTTTGAATTTTGTTATTAAATAATGTCCTAATGAAGAACTTTAAATAGATACTACTGAGAAATACTTGTTGAAAATATGATATATCCTTGTATAATGTACTAGATTATATAAATTTTTGAGTAGATAATGTTAAAAACATAGTATCATATCACAAATTAATATTAAAAGCATTGAACTTTCAAATGAAATCATTCCCTTCACGAATTCAAATCTTCAAAATGCAAAGATATTGAACATTCTGACATCAAATAAAATATTCATCCGACTCCAGCTGCTATGTTCGTAAAAATACAGCCTCACATATTTCTAAAATCCTTGTTCTAGAAGTCATTTTTCACAAAAAAAGTTATTTTCACATCGGCTAATCCTACACTACACCAGACATTTTTGATATCCATAAAAAGAATAACTAAGTCTATACATGATCGTAATTGGAAAATGTAATATTATATAAAAATGGTGGATGCCTGTCTGTGTGTTAGTGGATCTTCTTTTGCTTACATATTGTTAAGCCTAGCTGGACGAAAGAACAATTTTCCAGACACTTACATTTCTTAAATTGGAGTAACTACTAAAAATTTTGTGTAGTAAAAGCTCATATATATATATATATATATATATATATATATATATATATATATATATATATATATATATATATATATATATATATATATATATATTCATAAGTACGTATACAGTTTCCAGATGTTGCAAAACAGGAATAGTTTAAGACACGGTACCCAAATGCGAATTGTTAGCTAGGTATACTCATAAGGCTTGTGTCCCCCTCCAGAGCGAAGTGAAGTAGGCGATAGTGAACGTGTCACGGGACCAGTCAGTGGAAATGACTGATTCTGCAGTGGAGAAAGCATTTTGTGTTCTTGAATTGAGCAAAACGGAATCTGTCACTGTTGTGCAACGGCATTTTCGATCACAATTTGGAAAAGAACCTCCAACCAGAAAATTAATTTACGATTGGTTTAAAAAATTTGAAACTACGGGCTGTTCGTGCAAAGTCCCAAAGCCAAGTCGACCGAGTGTGTGTGTATCGGTAGATATCTTCAAAAACTTTATTCATCCAATTGGACAGTAAAATCTAAAAATTTTACTGTCCAATTGGATGGTGTACCACCACACTAGTCAGGTAACATGTGAAATTACCTCTATTAACATCTTCTTCACCGATGGATTGGACGAAGCGCCGACTACAGCATGCCACTAACTCAATGGTCACCCAGATGCCCTGATTTAACATCATGTTTTTTTTTTCTTTGGGGCTACATAAAGGATAACGTATTTAACTCTCCTCTTCCTGCTGATGAAGCGCAGTTGAAACAGCGTATCGCAACCACTGTCACTGCACTTGCTTCAGATACCCTATCATGCATCTGGGCAGAAATGGGTTACCTGTTTGATGTGTGTAGTGTGACTAAGGGTGCACACATAGCACATCTGTAACTGTCTCTAAAAAACTTTAAAAATTTACCTACACTTCTGTTACAGGTAGCATAAAATATCTTACACTGTCACTGTTATATAGTGCGTTTAAATTGTATACTTACTTATAAATCACCCAGTATATATATGTATGTACATATATATAGATGTGTGGAATTTTTTCGAATATTGTTATGGATGACGAATATAAAATTGATAACTGACGAAAATATACTGCCTTTTTGTGCTGTACTCAATTTTATTTTTAGCGAATCTCACTAAAACCATAATAAATCTTAAATTAATGTTAAATATATTAATTATAATTAAAAATATTAATTACAAGTATCAAATTGAATCCTTTTATCCCCAAAACTTATGTAGGTAGTTGAATTTACATTTCTTTGAACCAAACGAACGGGCTATTGTCAACGATCCGAGATCAATTCGTAAGACGTAGAACTACACAGAAATAGAACATTTCGACATCACATAAAATATTCTTCCTACTTTTTATGCGTAAAAATACAGCCTCTTTATCTTTCTGAAATGCCTGTTGGAGAAGTCATTATTAACAAAAAGAGCCCTTTTCACATCAGTTAATCCTACGCTACACCAGACATCTTTGATACTCGTAATAAAGAATAACTAAGTCTGTACATGCAGTAATTGGAACTTACCGGCGCAATAACAATGGGGACAAAAACCTCAAGCGTATTTTCCTCCTTTTTCCCTGTCCGGAAATTCTTTACCTCGCCCTTCTTCCCTTTAGGGATCGAAGTAAAAGAGGAATCGTAAAACAGGGTTTACGGCTCGGTATAAAAATAAGTCTCGAAATTATTCTTTCGCTGAGCCGAGTTGTGCGTAGATCCACTGACACGAAGACAGACATCCGCCATTTTGTTTTTTTCACAGTATAATATTATTATTACTATTATTTTAGAATATTCCATCGCAGCAAGTGTCGGGAATCGGGGAAAGATTCGCACTGCAATTTTCGAGGGGAATTTCTGTCTCAAAGTTTCCAATTTCGGATCAAGCCCTCTTTTTCACATAATATAGGGGTGTACGGTGCTTTTGAAATTGATAAACGATGTCGGGATCTGGAAATGGAAATTCCCGACGATTTTTTACTCTGGCTCTCTGTCGCAGCTTTTGCTTGTCAGCGGACGGTACATAATAAAGTGTTAGAGATATAAACGATTCGAGTCGGTTTTTTTTCGTATTTCCCTGGCAGCCGGCGTATCCTTCTGTAAGTTGCACGCTGAAAACATGGCGATTGATTGAACTTTTGGAATACTGGAAGAAGAAAGATGCGTTTTTGTGAGAGCTTCTGTCCGGAGTTGCTCTTCGACTATCGGTTGGCAAAAATACATTTTTAGAAAACTCATTTTGGATTTAGGCTTTGTATAAATAGGAATCAGTTAAAAAATTATTTACACAGTTAGAATAATGAACAAAATGCTTCTTTTTGAGTAACCCTCCATTAATCGCGTGTCCTTTTCAACAAATCGCAACCCGGCAAGAAAAGTGACACAAGTCAGAAAATAAAAAATGTGGTGTTATGTGATTGAAATATATATATGAGGTACTCCAGCAGGTTATATTACTATTCTATGGAATGTAATAGAGGTTAACACCATAAATACCTAAAATTTAAAAGAAGCTTATACTATTTCAATATAAGTTTTATAGTATCCTTTAAGTTGATGTTTCTAAAATTCTGCAATTTTGAGTTCTGTCACTTTTCTTGCCGGGTAGCGATATGAGAACGCAATGCATCTTTGATGTACTCAACGTTTTATTTCCTACTTACAGCCGTAGCCCAGTTGGTAGATTCTCGGATTAGCAACCAGAAGTTTGATAGTTACTGGAGCAACTTATGAGCTGTTGGTGACGGCCCAGGATCAATCTCTAAGGGAAAGATCCAAGGACATTGCCTTGTAATTTTGATCCTTGGTGCAAGTTGAATATTTCGTAACCAACAAACGTCCCAATTTTGTTGTGTTGTCGAAGTTGGAGAGCGGGGTGTCAGCGCAATTGTTGACTTCGGCATCCGACCGTGGTTTAAAATGACGAGGTATTGTCCTCTACCTTCGGAATTCCTGGAACGTCATTAATTACCCGTTGCGTTGATTCAGTGTGACGGAAATTCAACCACCTACCTGCTTACACAAGCATTAATGATTCTTATTTTGGATTACATGGTACATTATCGCGCATAACAAAAATCAAGCAACGTATTTAAATTTATAAATAAAACCTTTTCCAGTTATTTTTTTTATTCTGTTACATCGAAAAAGTCACCTTCCACATGTAAGGACGAGTGCGACTTACAGAGATACAAACAGCTGTATTGCTATTTCACAGTTCTTAATTTAGTCAAAAAGTATTGTACTTCAAAATCATGTTTTAAATTAAGCTTGAACCAATAAAGATAAAATAAAGGGGACACGGATTTAATGTGACGTTTTCCAATTATCGCTACGAAATTAAACTATTAAGAGAAACATGTAACGAATAGTTTAGTCCCCTATTATATTTATTACTAGTGGAATTACCCGGCGTTGCTCTGGTTTAATTAATTAAATTTTGATTGAAAATTCATTAGACTAATCACTACTCTTTCATTGAAGAATGTAAGCATCATTTAAGTGAATATTAATTTTACAATAAATAATTTTTTTATATCGTCTTAACTTTCTCATAGTTTATACAATTTACTTTGGACGCAAATATGCATACATGATAGATACATCCATACTTATAATCCATTTCATATTTATCGCATTTCTGCAGTAAGACAAATCATAATTTTTTTTCTGAGGTGATAACAAAAGTTGATTTTAAATTTTGGAGTAATTACGAATATCCACGTACGTTCATTTTCAGTAAAAATGGCGAAATTTTGGCTTATACATCTTTTACTTGTGGCACTTGCATCTGGTATGCGATATTTTCGGATTTCATTTCAATGTGAGGGGATGGTTAATTAAAGATTTTGGCATTGATGATTAATTTATTTTGATGCAAACACATTTTTTTCTTGAAATTTCCATTCAGCTATGAAATAATATTGCTTGTGTTAAAATATAGATGTCATTAGTGTAGCAGCATCAAAGTATAATTGAATAAGAATCGGTGTGGTTTGGTCAAACGGTGTAGATTTATATAGAGGACAAATAGACAGGCAGTAAGAAAGACTCTCATAATAGACAATCAGAAAGACAGACGCCAGCTATACTTTACATGTATAGACTGTGGAAAGGAATTTGTAATCGAGAAATGCAGAATAAACTTGTCTCTTTTGACCATAAATTTCTTCAAAAATATAATTAATTGGAAAACATCACATAAAATAGACGAGGCTTTGAATCGGTGACATTTATTTTCACATAAACATTTATTACTAGATGAACTTAATGCAATGTGTCCCAAATTTTCAGTTAGACATTTTGACGAAATGCTTACGATCGCAGCTTAATGACGGGTCTTACTTATTTGGTAGGTAGGTATGTAATTAACGTCGATCTGGAACAAAACAAAGGGACTATTGATTGCTGAGTTGGTGATATATATATACAATCATTTAAAATTTTTATGCGTGCACAATCTGTGAAATAAATTTCGTACCCGTCATTTGAACAATAAGGAACTATTTGAAATAGCATTCTTATTTTTCCATTACAAACGTTTAGAAAAAAGTCACGATAATATGAATTTTTCCGTATAGAATTAAGTTTCAGAACAATAAGACATATTTGTTTAAAGAACATCATTGAAAATGAGAGAAATTTATTAAATTGACTTTATTTTAAAATTAGCTTAGATAAATCTAATGACTAACTTAAATTATACAAATGTATTTATTTATACCATAAAATAAATCTTTTAAAGGACACCTATATAAAGAAACTAGACATATGATTGTCTTCAAAAATTGAGATAAAAGTAGTATATGACGTTCATCCGCCGTGTTCAACTTTAAAAGAAAAGATGAAATGTTTGAACTAGGTAAATGATCCTTGAAGAAATGTTGAACATTTTCTTTTTAAATTAGACTGTCCTCTGACTTTCCAAACTGGCAAGTATGACAGTTTAAAAACAGTATTATATAAATATTTAATAACATTTTCGAAAGATGTATTTAAATATTAATTGTAAGGAAAATTTTAAGGTGCGAAAAATGTTTAACACTCTGTAAAAGTACTCTCAGATGAATAAATGAATGTTTGCTAGCATGAACTATAAATAAAGAAACGTATTTATGTGGAAATTTAGGTCCTTTTTCTCGTTAAGGGACAATTTCAAAGCTGATGTGAAAGACGAATAGAATGCAGAAGGTTGTTAATACTAATCAGAATCTAGTGGTGCAATCGACAATCATGAATATCAAATGAATATTAAAGCGGCCACTTTAATGCTGCTTCACCGTCATTAGCCTGGAAAAGATAGATCTATTTTCAAATTCTGGACCGATTTACACGAAAGGAACATTTGAAAGAATTTCCCAATTAAAAATAAGGTCTTGACGTCATGTCGTAAAGTCTTGACACCTGGCTAGGTTTGCTTGTTGGGAAAGAAGCTACGGACACTCAGTAAAGCTTTATGATACAAAATTGCTAAAAAGTTATTGTTTCCGAAATCTCATGACGTTGTTTAACCCTACAGCTGTTTGATTGACATCTGCCAGTAAAGGAAAGTAATTATTGATGGCTTCACTTAATGATATTTTCAATATATCAGTTTCATATACATGTATTAAATGTATTACAACGTATATGGCATTTCAGATAGGTCTTTCAAAAACTTGCCATCTGTCCTACAAAAGCTGTAATGGACATTGCATAGATCAGGGCTCGAAATACCCGGGTGCACAGGTGCACTGTGCACCTGAAAATACAATTGTGCACCTAATTTTTTTAAGCTAGGTGCACGTGTTTTATGTTATTTTGATGTTTGAACAAAATATTAGCATCGATCTCTCTCGCTCTAAAGGAACGTAATTAAAATTACTAAACACACACTATGCGAAAACAAAATCACTGGGCCCTAACGGGTTTCTACAGGAGGAAGGTTTACTTGTGCCATGCCACCAGAACTTTCCGATGATCGAAACATTTTCCAGATAGCTCTATTGAAGCGACTGTCGCGACAGCCGTGCGACGGATAAACGAAAACTTAGGTGTTTAAATATTTTTAGTTACTATCTACTACTAACCTATCTAAACATACCCAACTAATAAAGCAGTTTACATTACTTTAATGCTCTTATATTAAGTTTTTTTTAATGTGCTCCTAAAATATAACCTGTGCACCTAATTTAAAAACTTAAGTGCACAAGGTGCACCTGTATTAAAAAATCTATTTCGAGGCCTGGCATAGATAGCTAAAGGAAATTTGAAAGAAGCAAATGGTGTTGGTAGATCACTACGTCAATCCCGATACCTGGGGAATTGATCAGGGAATGAAAAGCTAATAAGCAAAGTGTTTAAAAAATAAATATTTCCAGGTTTACAGTAATTTACCAGTCAGATACATATAGTCATATATACATACATATTCATATGGTAGTAAAATGTTTTGAGTTATGAAATAGAGGGAGGGAAAGTAAGGAAAGTTGATCAAAGATAGAAAGATAATACCGGACGAAGTAAAAAAAAGTGAATGAGCCAAGAGTGACACAAAAAACAAAAGAGAAACGGAGGAGAGAACCCAATAAATGATTAAGGTGCATAGCTGACATAGTTGTGTACACAATTGGGAAGATAGTTTGCGAGACACAACAGAATGTAAAACAAAACGTTAGAGATAAAACTAAAGCTAATAAAGCATATATCTTGTACCTGATAATCTGATGACTAGGCCAACTTTTTTGTTGCAACAAAAATGGGAAAAGTTGCATTTATGGCAATAAAGTTGCATTTATATTTGATAAACTAAATTCTAAAATAAATTATTCGTAAAAAATGAAAAAATTATAAATGTATTGACAATTTTTGTCGTGTACAACAGTATTATAATACATACATAAACACAGAAGAACGTTGAACGGCCGATTCTTGGCCAGAGTAATTTCTTTAACATTTAAAAACTGCGCCAACCGCAGTCATAATGTGCTGTATTGGATAGCAGAAGCGCAAAATCCTTTCTCTCAACATTGAGAGATTTTAAAACGCCATCTATAATGCGAACAACATATTGATGATCGACACTCGCCTCGCAAACTCTGTAGTCAATTACGCAAGTTTTCTCTGGATTATCAAGAGTGCCAACCAATAAGTAAATGTACTTTTTGCTATTTATTTCACTTTCGTGTGTTAGAATGAACACCTTCTTTCCATGAATTTTTTGTTTGATCCGCAATACTTCGGCGTTCGCAAGATCAGACACACGTGATCGAAGTGTTGGTTCAGAGGTTCAGAAATGAAAAAGTAATTTCATATTAATTAATTTTAAGCTAAATTAAAAAAGTTGCAGGTGGTTGCAATTATGCAAAAAGTTGCATTTGTGCAGAAAGTTGCGTTTATGTTGCCGTTATAGCTCACAATACCCCCCCCTCCCTGTATGAAGAGTTTTGGTTTTAGTACTTTACATGCAGTGTAGAACGTGTGCAAAAAAGTTGCATTTGTTGCAAAAAGTTGCCCTACTGATGACACTGAACCAGTATCAAAAGAGAAAGTAAAGTCTACCTTGGAAAATAAAAAACAAGAGTGAACACCAAGAAAAAAAAGTTAGTAAGAGCAGTATTGAAAAAAATTCATAGAATACTCAAAACTATTAAAGCGAAAAATAAAAATGGAAATAATTTGCAAACTCTAATGTAAGTACAGATGAAATCTTGAGTATAAGATTACGAGAATAATCAGATTTAAAAGGTAACATCTATAAAGGAGCATAAATATAAAGATATATACTATGTTCAGGAAAGGCAGTATTGTGTTGGACTGTAGAATACGTGTATAATTAAAGGAAAATATGAGAACTTGAAATGTATAGAAATAGAGAAGCACGAAAAATTATTTACGAGTAATTAGATGAATAAGCTGAAAATAACTATAGATTTAAGGCCGTCAAATTGGAACAAGTCTAACATGATATGGAAGTAATTTTCTTAGCCTTTTCAGGTGGTGAAAACTGAATATCCTTGATTTAATTAAGGTTTTTAATCCTCATATATTTTAGGGTACATTAAAAGTGCTACTCCTTTACCAGAGTGATAGAGCGATAGTGTGTGTAGACCACTGCAGACCAAAAGACAGTTCCAAGAACAGAGGGAACTGCAGACCAAGAGACAGAACCAAGAACAGAGGGACACTACAGACCAAGAGACAGAACCAATAACAGAGGGACACTGCAGACCAAGAGACAGAACCAAGCACAGAGGGACACTGCAGACCAAGAGACAGAACCAAGAACAGAGGGAACTGCAGACCAAGACACAGAACCAATAACAGAGGGACACTACAGACCAATAGACAGAACCAATAATAGAGGGACACTGCAGACCAAGAGACAAAACCAAGAACAGAGGGACACTGCAGACCAAAAGACAGAACCAATAATAGAGGGACACTGCAGACCAAGAGACAAAACCAAGAACAGAGGGACACTGCAGACCAAGAGACAGAACCAATAACAGAGGGACACTACAGACCAAGAGACAGAACCAATAATAGAGGGACACTACAGACCAAGAGACAAAACCAAGCACAGAGGGACACTGCAGACCAAGAGACAGAACCAAGAACAGAGGGACACTGCAGACCAAGAGACAGAACCAATAACAGAGGGAACTGCAGACCAAGAGACAAAACCAAGAACAGAGGGACACTGCAGACCAAGAGACAAAACCAAGCACAGAGGGACACTGCAGACCAAGAGACAGAACCAATAACAGAGGGACACTGCAGACCAAGAGACAGAACCAATAACAGAGTGACACTGCAGACCAAGAGACAGAACCAATAATAGAGGGACACTGCAGACCAATAGACAAAACCAAGGATAGAGGGACACTGCAGACCAAGAGACAAAACCAAGAACAGAGGGACACTGCAGACCAAGAGACAAAACCAAGAACAGAGGGACACTGCAGACTAAGAGACAAAACCAAGAACAGAGGGACGCTGCACACCTAAATTGGATATTAACATTTATTTACAGTATAACATATAGTTTCAAAATACACGCCGCTCCTTCAGGTGGAAAAACACGTCTCACTACTCTGAAGTGTACAACAATTAAGTCCTAATTCGTGTTCTTTTTCAGAATAGCACCACATATTTTATGTTCTTGATCGTATCAGAACATAGACACTGTTATCCATCGATGTTCGTCTACTAGAACAAGTAGCAACTAGAACACAAGAATAACTGTTATTGTAACCTGTGTTCGTAACCAACGTGGTGAAAGACAGGGAATCGTGACAACCTCCTAGTGGTTCATTTTCGAGTCGAAAGTGACCTGCGGTGGTAATTTCTCTAATTAGATACTATATCAAATATGTTAGAAACCGTCATCAGTACTGGGTAAGGCACAATACGTTTATCCTACTTGGATTTTCATTCCTCTTGGGCCGACCAACCGGTATAGTGGTTAAGGTGTTAGCCTCTAGATAGGAAGGTTCCTGGTTCGAATCCGGGTCCGGGCATGGATGTTTTTAATCGTATGGTGTAGAGGCGGCTGGTGCACCTTAAATCTGTCGTGGACGAAAGTCCTCACGTTGGGTTGGTGTAGAAGTTTGGAGAGTGGGGTGCCAGCTCAGGTGTTGCTTCGTCATCTGAACGTGGTTCAAAATTACGAGGTGTTGTCCTCGGATCTTTTCTTTAAGGGATTGATCCCGGACAGTCGTCAATAGCCCGTTGTGTTGCTCCAATACGACTTTAAATAAAAATTACCTATTAAATTACCTTACATTCCTCTTGGTGTAAAGGTCGGTTTTGTCTCTACGAGGGTCAATCTCGTTAGTAAAACTGACCAGTTGTCGATTGACGTGATAACTAGTCACTCGCAGATTCGATCATATCTTGACGAGATATCTCATTATTCTCGTTACATATGCATTTATATAAAGTGACAAGTGTTCCCTTAAAAAAATATTTTGACCTTCCAACCTTTTTGGTTCGCTTACCCCCTTTGACTCTCCATTAATAGTGGGTCTTTTTCAACAAATTTAGGAGTGCATATGCAAGGAACTCAGCCCTTTCTTTTTGTTACATGTAAATTAAAGCTGTAAAAATGTATTATTTAAATTTGTAAATAACACACATTTTAGTCATTCTTCTCAATGTAACACTGGAAAATATTGGAGGAAAATCCACAGTGCTGTTTGGGTCAGTGCGACTAACGGAGTTAAATGATTTTTCAAAATTACAAGAGACATGCATGGGGTTTCTTATTTTCCAAGTGCAATGAACGACGAATAACGACTAATAAACTTCCTTACGTATTCAACAACAGAAACTACCAACTTTTAATTTCGTTTTGAGTATTTTCATTGAAATTAACTGTACTCTCTTTCGTATTCATCGAAGTGCCATCAAGGAGCAACGTTGGAATACTTCCGATCTCCCCTCCCCGAATCGGAAACAAAAAACAGCCCCACTGATTCATGTAATATTAATTTTTCTCGAAGCTATCCGAAATAAAGTCGTTTCCGCAAAGTGTGCACGGGAAATAAACCAACACAATACACGACAAAAAAGAAATCTAACACGAACTACGCTCTCAACAATAACTCCAGTCAACCTTACGCAAACCGGGGCATTTGGAAATTAGCCATCCCCATCGCAACTACTGTCATATGCGAACAGATAAAAAAACCAATACAGCAACCCCCCAAATGACACCTGCGCTTTTCCCTCAGAACCGACGACCCCCCGGGGTCTCATCGGCAACACCGAAAGGCGCAAATGGCACAGCAAGGTATCCGTTACCCCCAAGTCTTTTATATTACACCGAGCACGCATAAAGGTGATACCATAGGGTACGCCTTGATCGCCGAATATAGATGCACTACTGTGCAGGGCTTTTTTTGCTTCTTTTTATGTATGGTTCGGAACCCATCCTGAAGCAGAGAGGAGGGGTTGACTAGGAGGTTGATACATGTACAATAAAAGATATTCATCCCTTGAGTGGATCGGTAAAGGGCTCTCTGGGTTTTGAAATGTTGATTCAGTGTTATACGAACTCGTATTCATTACTTCCTCTGCATATTCAATAACGTTTCAATAAAAAACCAGCCAGGTGCTCGCTTAATGGTAAAGTAGTTGTGTGGACAGCAAGGGACAAATAGGTTCGAGAGTAATGTCATAGTATTGATGTGAGAACTCTTCTTACCTACCTTAAAACCTACTTAGAAAAGACCTACTTAAAATCTCATTTTTCTTAGGAACCTCATTTTTCAATAGCCTTCAAAATATTCAATTATTCCCTACTCTGTTCTTCAGGAGTTTTATTTTCTGTTATATACAGGGTTGGTAGGTAGTTTAATTTACTTCGTAGTGGAGCAACACAATGGGTTATTGGAGACGATTCGAATCAATCAGGACGGCAAACATCCGAGGTCGACCAATCGTAGTTTTTGAAACATGGTCAGAGGATGAGGTCAATACCTGGGCTGGTACCCCACTCTCTAAACTTCCACACCAACGTGAGGACATTTGATGCCACAACAAATTTAATGTGCATCCTACCATGTACACGACGGTTGTAGTCTCGAACTCGCGACACATAGATTAACACATCCGCAATTCTACAAACTTGACTACCCCCTTAAGGCTTCCTAGTAGGCTGTTGATTCAAGAGGAATAATTTCAGAAATTGTGTGTATTAAATTGCCTGGAATGAGTATCAGCACCGATATCACTGATTTCTGAATATTTTGAACTTAATATACGAAGCTGAATTAACTATCCGAACTGCAGCAATACACTTTATGACAATTCAACTAGTCAGGTTACAGTGTTATCCAACTTTTTAAAATGGCCTTCTTGCTTTAGAACCCATTTGTTGGGCAACTTATGCCATTCATAAAATGGTTTAGTTGTACCGCTTGCGTTACTTTTTGATCCGTGGTGAATAACTAAATTTCCACTTCTCATCAACAGTTCATTTCCGTATTGTACTCAAATTCTTCGGATGAATTAAAGCCCTTGATACACTCTTAGAAACAAAAAAAAAGCTTCATAAAAGCTCTCCTAACGTATGGAAAGAGTAACGGGCATGATTAACATCATGGCATTGACTATTCAACTGCAAGATCAAGCAACTTCTAAGAAGAGTCTTCCTATATATATGTCCATGCTTGTTGTCTGCAATGTGTTTGAAGCAGCTTGGGCAAATATGTCCTTCACGCCCTAAGACCCAACAAACCTTCATTGAATCAGCACGCATTTAATGACCCTTCTATGTGAATGCATCTATAATGCATCTTCAGTGTACTTTTCACAACTCTCTTTCTATATATATGATTTCCTTTAAACTTTACTATGACTTTTGCATTAAACTTCTAAGATTTAAAGTAAAAGAATTAAAACAATAAAATAATGCTGCTATAGTATAATAATCATTCATCATATCAAGAATGGAAGATATTTGAAAATGCCAATAAATATAAAATAATTATAGCAATGTTCATTTTAAAACTAACACATGAAGACTTTCCCCTATTCATTAAAAATTTCTTAATATATGCTCAGAAGTCACTATCATTTACAGAAATACGAATGGTAACAAATTGCACAAATGCTAATCAACAGACATACTTAACGAGTTCAGTACAGGACCTTAGATATCCTATACATATCCAATAACCCGTTGTGTTGCTCTAGCACGACGTTAATTGAATATATACCTACGTACAAATATTCCTTTAATTCTCAATTAACAGGAAATAAGTTTCCTTGTAGTATAATGTTATCACTAGACTTCGGTCTATATAATTCCGTCAACATATTCTAAAAATAGATATTCCCGGCGTCATTAGAAATTTTCCATTCTTCCCATTATCTTAATTAGAAGGGCTTTTCGAAGTTGGCAGTTGTCAACTTCTCAGCTTCCAGAAATCGATTCTTTCATAAGTGCGATTCCCTTTCTGTAGTTTGTAGAGATGCCTTTTTGTCTTTTTCACTGGAAAGAACGATTCTTTGAGTCTTCCCCCTTTAAACCGTTTCCACCTCCTCTGATATAAAATCATTCATCTTTAGAAAGATAATTAACTCCGATCTTTTTGACGTCCGTTGGCCTGAACATTCTTAACTCTCCACTCGGGCAGTAATTAACTTAGTCTTAGGAGGAGCTGTGCTTTTTCCTTTGAACTTTTGCGCTTTTGCAATTGGCATCACCTCGTAGTGATTAGGTAAGGACATTGGGAGTTAAAAATTGTGAATAGAAGAGCTACATTTCCCGCCTTTTCCTTCGATTCTCTTGAAGATTCTCTTCAGGAAATCAATTTTTAATCACTGGTAACTTTTCGGATACTTAGCTAGTCTTTTGCTTTTGTAGCAATAGCAAGTGCAAATTAATTTGGATTTGGTGAAAACATGCGTTTGTGTAGTTCGTATAAATTATTATTTTTTATTAAGACAATTATTTGTAAGCATATTAATTACATCTTAATTATTGTCTTGTCAGTCTACTTTGTGACTTACATGTTCAAGACATATTTGTTGACACATTCACATGTATTACTTCAAATACAATGTATCTCGCGACTGCCTAAACTTTTGCAACTGGAAATACTTAGCATTGATTGGAAAAGGGCATTGTGACATGCAAATTGAGAATGGAAGAATTAAAATATCCTTTTTCTTCCATTTTCCTGCCAGAAGAAATCAATTTTAAATCGCTGGTAACTTTGAAATATCTCGGTAGTCGGTCACTTTCATAGTGATGACAAATTAAAAACTGATTATTTGTATTCGTTTGTAGTTTGACTAAGCTTTATTGTTTAGTTTGTGACATATACATGTGTACAAAATATCTTTGCGAATATCTTCACTTGTATTATTTCAAAAAAATGAATATGGCTGCCTTCGTGGGAATGAAATGAGGCTTCCCCAATCGGTGCCTTTGTGGCTAAATGCCATGCCTACTGTGCTAGCAACATGCTGCACAGGTTCAATTCTTCCGTGGGTGTATTTTTATTTTGTTCAAGTAAAACCTTCCTTGAGTGTCCTTTACTTGGTGCTACCAGTTTCGTGTGTGGCACATCATAGCCAAATATGGTCATTGAACTATAGAACCGAACCCAAATCAACCTTTGTACAATCATTAGTTTGAAAAATCGATTTGTGATTTTACTTCTTTGATAGCTAAAATATCAAATGTGTTCAATCTCTTAAAAGTCTTGAATGCTTTTGTTGATTTACAATGGAAATCTATTACGTTTCATTCTACATTGCAGCTACATAAGCTCGTATTTCGTTTGCTTTCAAATTATTTTAAATGTTAAGTGATTTTTTAAAATTATGTTTATTTAATTTTTTAGAATGTAGAAAATATAGTAACGCTAATAGGTAGGTAGTCAATTAACGAACAGTTTAAAAAATCGATTTACGATTTCACATCTTTGATAGCAAAAAAAGCTGATGTCTTCAATCTCTTAAAATTCTTGAATTCTTGTGTTGCCTTTTACAAAGTAAAAGTATGACATTTTATGCTACACTGCAGCTACATAAGCTCGTGTTTGGTTTGCTTACAAATTATTTTAAAGACTAGGGGGCTCCGCCCCCTGCTCGCTTACGCTCGCCAACCCCCGGGGATTGCTGCGCAATCCCATTTGGTTTGCTTCGCAAACCAACACTCCTTTCACAGATGTCATTTGGTTTGCTTCGCAAACCAACATTCCTTTCACAGAGTGAAACTATCTGAATAATTCGTATTATGCTGATTTCACTTTCCGGTACATGACGTCACAGCGAGGGCTTCGCGCCCTGCTCGCTTACGCTCGCCGACCCCGGGGATTGCTACGCAATCCCGTTTGGTTTGCTTTCTCAAACCAATACTTCTTTCGCAATTGATTTCACTTTTTTTTGCTTTAACACTTAATGCACCCTAAACTAATAGCCGCATCAGTAAAAAATCTTCTGTATCTTGTTCCCTGTACAATTTTAAGTAAACAGTGTTAATATCAAAACTTTACGATTGTACTTTGTCGGTAAACTGTCTTGAGAACAGAGGGAAAAAAGCGAGCCTTTTTCCTCGCCAAATAAAAAGAAATCGTTTTTATGGCAATTGTTGCTACGATAAATTTGATATCTGGCAAACCCGATAGTAGAAAATGCAACCCACTGCTGTTTGCGGAACCAGCTATGCGAACTGAAAAATACGAAATTTGTGTCACCAACTTTTGATTGCATCGAATTTATTTATGAACCAATTTTAAAAATAATTGTACCGTAAGAAAGAGTACATTGTGAGGTATACTGCAATATTTTTAAAATTAAAAACTAACAGTAATACTATATAGATATGACCATTTTAGTTTTGTATCGGAAGTTACGATCTGAAAGTTCCGAAAATTGTATGACCTACTTTTAATTGCATCGATTTTGTTTATTAACCAATTTGAAAAATAATTGTACCATAAGAAAGAGTGTAATGTAGTGTATTCAGTGATGTTCTCAAATTTAAAAAATAATGGTTTTTGCCGTAGACATAACGGTTTTAACAAAACGTAGCGAAAATATCCGAAGATTCCGAATTTTGTATCACGAACTTTTGATCGCATCCAATTTAATTATTAACCTATTTCAAAAATAATAGTACCGTAAGAAAGAGTATATTCTGAGGTATACTGCGATATTTTAAAAATTAAAAACTAATAGTAATTAGGTATAGATACGGCAGTTTTAAAAAAAAGTAACAAAATGTCCCGATTTTTCCCGAATTTCAAAAAAATATTATCAAGAACCACATTTAAATTTCAAAAAAAACTCGACGAGCTGCAAAAATTTACGTTGAGAGGTACTCTTAAAAAAAAACTCACGACTAAAGACTGAAATTTTGAATGTGTTTTGCTCACTCGCGGAAGAAATTTCACTTCTTCAACTTTAACACTTAATAAAACCTAAACTAATAGCCGCATCGGAAAAAAATCTTAATGATTATCCAGGAAATACGATGAAGAACAAAGCATGTTAATTTCATATTTTTCCGATCAGTACTTTCTTGGGAAACCGTCTAAGAATGGAGCTAAACAACAAAAATTTCAATTCTTCGGCGGCGGCGGCGGCGGTAACTTTTTTTAATATAGAGAGATTAAGTGTTTTGTTAAAATTCTGTTGATGTAATTTTTCAGATTATAGAAATTATAATAATGCTAATAGGTAGGTTGTTAATTAACGTCGGACCAGTGGCACAGCGGGCTATTAGTAACGCTAATAAGTAAAAATTTTATAGATGGGTTTCCGTTCGTACTAAAGATTGGCTGTCAAAATGAAACGTAAATATCAACCATGTGTTTTGATGTACTGCTTTATGATTTTCACTCGCCTTAACTACAACGAAAATTTTGGAGAATTTTGATGATTTGGTCTAAAGTTCACATTAATCGCTTTAAAGCCCTCCAATTTTACAGCATTTGAATGTACTATATAATTCAACTGAGGCCTTAAAGGTCCAATTTCTTCGATTCACTAAATATTTTGTGGGGCAAAAGCTTCCAACCCTCAGCTTTGGGTTTTTTCACGGCATTTTCCCGTTCTTTCGAATTTTCCGCACATGATTCGTTTTCTCAAGTGTTCGAAAACTCGGGGGTTGCATCACAATCGAACGCATTCGCCACTTCGTGAAGGACCTAAACAAATAGACGCTCGGAGAGACTGTCAGAAAATTCTAAGGGAAAAAAAGAACGAATAAAAGAACAAGAGGGAAGGACGGAAAAAAGAAACTCACACGAAGGCGTTTAGAAGAAAACATTCCAAGAATAACACTCAACTTCGAACACCGCTCCGGAAAAAAAAGAGCGAAAAAATGGCGAGAAACAAAAAAAGAAAGAAAATAGACTCACACAAAAAACCCAGCGCGTCCACCTTTTTAGAGGACTATATTTAACGCCTGCAACTGACGTTTGAAATTAACCGTCCGCCAAAGAAAAATAGTTCCACTTGAAACATAATTTTCAGAGGGTGCTAAGAAACGCGGCGCGCCAAATAGCAATAAAAAATATATTCACTGTTATGACATGGCAGCGAAATTGCGGATAAATTTGCCTTTTTCTCTCCTTTGGTTTTTTAACTATCTACGAGATAGGAGGGTTTTTCTTAAGCGAGCTTTAATCTGTCGCTCTGCGGAAGTAATCGAAATTTCTGCAGACTTCCGCAAACTGGAAGATTTCCGCTGAAAAGATTCGAAACGAAGAGTCCAGGAAATGGAAGTTTTCTTCTGTTTTCCGGCACTTCTCCCTCTCGTGTGTGGATGAGATAAATTAATGTACACCTTTCGCAGCGCCCCGGCGAGGAAAAACGTTACAAAGTGTCGGGTGAAATTATAGCTCCTTTCTTGTGGCCTCTTTCGGGTTCCGAGGTCTAATAAATAATGTTTTAAGAAGTGTAAGAATAAGGCTGTCAACACAGGAAGAGTGGTTTTGAAAATGAATACATGGACAATTATTACTAAGAGAACTGTCTTTTATGTAAGATTTATATTTTTGACAACCGTTTAGTGGTTGTAAATGTATACCAGGCTATTGATCACATTATACACCATCATATATGCAGGATTTTAATTCTTGAATACATTACAATCTGGCAGCACACTTGGCGACCCGAATCTGACAGAGCTAGTTTTTTTTAACGCTTCGAGCGGATTTCGAAAGCGTGTAAATATTCTGTTCTTGAAGAAAAGGTGGAGATTGGATTGATGTTGATAGTTGATTGATATTCTGAGATTTTATAACAATTACTTATAAAAACTGAAGTAGTAAAAAAGTAAAGAAATGTTGGTGGATCAAGGCGTCTTCAGAGGCCTAACCCCGACCACATAAAATGGTGTTTTGTATATCTGAGCAGCATTAGGCTAAAAATTACTCGTATACTCATCTCCTTTATAAAGAACAAAATAAAAAGATAAATTAGGTAAAATGTTACACACAGGACATAAGCCAGAGGCAAATATGCCTACTGCTGCTCATATGAAGGAAATACAATTTTAAATCTATCTGGGGAGCCTGTAACCCCTAGAGAGCACGTCGCCAGGCGGCGGATAGGGGAATGCCTCTATTGGTTTACCATTGGATGGTAGGAGTGAAATAAAATAGTTCCAGCGGACCAACAGGAAGGTCCAACCATTCCGGAGGCAATGGCACCCCTCTTCTATGAATACTGCACCTTGTCACCAAGGCTTTTGGAGGGCTCTAAACTTTTGCACTAGTACTGTATGCATAGACACGACAATAACAACAACCATTTTAAATTGTGTGGATCAGGTTTCTCCCTGATGACGCCAACATTTCTTCATTTTTTAATACTTTAGTTTTTTTTATTACTATAAATTTCTTGTGGTCTTGAAATTATATTACTGACCATACTATGTCTATAACTTCAGCGCGCTTTTTTGGCTAGTTTTATCTTCCGATTGACTTTCCTTTTCAGGATGAATACCCCTGCTGTTTACTTCTTTGCTTTATTTTACTTTTTTGCTCTATGCTTTATAGTTGATTTGAATGTTACATACATTTATAAACCTTGTAAAACTCATTCTCCCTAGCTATACCTTCATACAGTATATAGACAACATATTTACTACAAGTATATTTCACCGTGATTCAAAATTACGTTATTGGATCATTTCCTTTTGGGCGCATTGCGAGAGTGAATTAGAGAATTTATGTTGTAAAATCAACTACCAAATAATTTTCTAAAGTGTTTTATAAATTTCTAATTAACTATATCCCCATAAATCAATGCTAAGTGAACCTTACAAAAGATGTACTACTAACTTAAACAAAGCATGTATGTAAGTGTCAGTGATATTAAATTGTTCATTCAATGCTAAATCTATGTACTAGTAATATAAAAAGGCGACCTGAAGAGTAATAAAGTAATGTAACGGACTAGACTTATTTCAATGCTATGGCTTGCCAATTAGTATTACTAAAACTTCTTGCCTTTATTCAAAATCATTTTATTAATATTGTAAGGAAGATATAACGATTAATCTGATTCTGTACATATGCATGTAAAAGCAAAGTTTTCCTCATATTTTTTAGAACAAAAAACTGAAATTTTAATGTATAAATAAGAATGGTGTAGGAAATTCCATTTGAAAAATTTCGAATTGGGAAAAGTTAATTAATAATAATATCATTATAATTATATTTAATTTTTATAGAATAGAATTGAATATGTGTGTTGTGTCCCGCTTGCAAAAACGTGTTAATTTCAGAAAAATTTATTCTTGTTTGCTTTTTTTGGAATACAATACTTCTTCGAAAAGTCATTCAAGTTGATTAAATGCATTAATTTTCGTTATTCGAGATAAGTTTAAAAATTAAACTAAACTAACTTTTAAAATTACTTTGCTAAAAAACTCTTCAACTTTTTTTTTAATTTTTACGTTTTATGACGAATTTGTATTAATACAATTATAAGGTTAAATTGCTTTCTCATTTAGTTATTCTGGGTTATTTGAGTGCACCGTAGTTAAATTATCTTAATAAATACGTAAGAGCTTAGGGACTGATGAATATGCCTTATGCTGCTATACAAATTTTATTTTAAAAAACGTATTTGTAGCATACCTATTGAATCGGGGGCCTTTTGATTAATTAAAGTTTACTAGTTCACTGTCCTTTTTAACTATTTGTATAGATCATATTTTCTAACTCTTGATCGTAAACAAGTGCTTCATAGGCCTTTCTGAATCATCTGTCTGTACTATATACATTTAAGAAATACATGTTTCGCTGACTTTATTAAACGTTTTTAGCAAAAAAGATCAAGTAGATGTTTTTATGATATTTTACATGCGTTTACAAAAACAAATTGTCTTTAGAAATTAGGTACCTAAGAATTTAAAGTGTTGTAAAATAGTTTCATGGATTAGAAGAATGTACGAATAACATACTGAAATTATTAAAGCCTACTCTAGGGTAAATTTTATGTGTAATTACAATTTAATATTACGTTATTATTTCAATAGTTTATAAAATAATAGTTCAATAAATTCAAAATCCAGCGTATTGAATTCCTCAGTAATGATTTTTTTGATTTCTGCTTATCTTTTCTATTTATAAAATCCATGCATGTAAGCTATTAACAAATCATAAACATTAACTCTATACTACATCTAATTCTGTATTCTCACTGTCACCATATTTTATAAAACTTTAGGATTATATGTGTATGGCGTAGATTTCCCCAGTTTCATGTATTCTCCTGATTTTGTTTTTTTATACATAAACATTATTTTTGTAATTTTAAGAGATACAAGAATGAAATTACGAAACAAATTGCATTTAATTTATAATGTTCTCGAAATATTCCTTTCTGAATAAAACCATTTCCTCTCATTTCAAAGATGTTCTCAAATGAAAACAATAAAATGATTCCAATTTTTTCACTCTACATCTTAAAAGTAAATTGTGTTTCAAAGGAAAAGTGATAACCAAGTTAATTTTTTCCAATTGAGTATTGTTATATCGCATGTCTCATTTTAATATTTTTGTAGAATAATTTCCTTATCAATGCTTTAACGATGGGAATTTTTGGCAACAGAGAAGCGTTTTTATTTTGTAGAAAATAAAAGACGAATTAAAAAAATTTTATAAAAAAAAATGTTTATGAAATTTCTAACGCGTTTTTTCTTATTAATCATACATTCTATACCTATTATTTAAAAAAATTATATTTCGGTCAGACAATTTTTGCATCAAATGTTTCATTGTAATATCAACAATAAAAATTTTTGTTTGGAATTTTTTGAAAAAGAAGCAATTTTTATTTCAGTCTCTTAAACGAAGGTAACGGTAGTTAATTTTTTGCATCCCTCCTTCCTTCGTTGCTCAAAAATTCCCGTCTATACCTTCTGGTATCATATTGAAATAATAATTAATTTTACATCCATTTTAAAATAGTTTAATTGATTTTAAAATAGCTTATAAAAACGGCATTTATATCTATTTTCATATATCTCTAACTCTTATTTTTACATTAATCTTTTTCTACTGTTTGTTCAACACTATTTTTTATAGAAAGAAACTTCCCATGTACCACAGAAGTACAACAAGGGGATTACATAATTAAGTTAATTAAAAAAAACACTGAAAGGGATTTACCTAAAGTTACAAGATTGGACAAACTTGACAAAATGAGTAGAAAATCAGATTAGATTAAACAAAAGCATTGAGTTACACTGGCCATGATTTACCCAATCTTAAGCGATTTTGAAGGCACATTCTTAAATTTTCAAATGCAGGACAAATGAAAAACAAATGCTTCTAACTGGTGGCTGCTTTTTTGAACGCTCGCACATATCAAGTACTTCGAAGATGAGAAGCGGAATAAAACCGGGTATATATAGGAATAATTAAAAAAAACGTTGTTGTTTTGCTGCAGAAATATTTATTTACAACAGTAAATTAGTACAATGACTTTCCTACACTGATGAATATACGTGAGTTTAAAAATCACGGAACATAAGTAATTTTAAATTCAATATGTTTGGAATGTTTAGTAAATTAAGTAAATTGATCAGATATGTAAGAAGTTTAAGAACAGAAATCACAAATAAAATTTTGATCATGCTCCTCTGAATTGCTACAGGCTTTATGCGCCCATCCTTTACAGCTAAGACACTGTTTCCAACCTTCCAGAGATTTTGACCTGGCGTACAATTCATTACAATAGATTTAGGCTTCGTTACATTCCACGTCGTCTTCATCTGATGTCAAGGAGTCTGTTTTAATGCTCAACTTTTATTTCTTCCGTGTTTTCATAGTTTTTTGCTTAGGGGCCTTATACAGTTTCTGTTTTAAAGTTCTTCAGTGTTTTTAAGTTTTTCTGTTTTTTTTTTCTTCTTTAAGCTCCATTTTCTATCCGGTCCTGTCCGATGGCCAAAGTCCAGGTTTTATCCAAGTACGCCATTAATCAGAAAATAAGGTTTAGCATATTTCAAACATGAAGCAAAACGTGGTTTAGTAATTTCAAATAATAACTGAAAAAGGTGTTATCATCTGTTGTACTTATCTAAAATAAATTTTCAAGCAATTAGAAACTACAGAGTAAAATAGGAGGAGTAAAAAGCGAACATTTTCTACTCAGATTTTTGAAAACTTCGGCATCGACAAAAACATAATATACACTGCCTTTCATTCAACTCCAAATAACATGTTAGCTGTCTGCAACTAGTTTCATGTGTTATCCGACAGATGGCTGTAATAATCTAGCCAAAACTGCGGGTCCTGATTATATCCCACTTTCCCCAACTTAAAAGACTGAACTAGTGAGCTATGAGCAAATAATTGTGATGATGTACATATAGGAATAATGACTACGCGACGGAAACATACGAAAGCAACCGTGGAGATGTACTTACAGAACTAATGACTGAACGAGCTGAGCATGCGCGGGTAATTATGGAAATGTACATACACAGGACTAATGATAGAATGCACAAGAGCGTACCAAGACTTCCGGCCTAATCTACACTACGCGCAGCAGAGAGACGTCTGAGGTAGATAAAATCCTGAAAACACGATGATTTCAGTGATATCTTGCCGATAAGAAAGTAAACAGTATCATCCAGTTTTGTAAATACGTACATTTAAAAGTGTTTTTTCAATTGAGATCATTAAACTGCAGTTACCTTTCTCCGAAATGTCTGTCTGCGTGCGTATTGTGTGTGTCTTCTTATTTTTTAAATTATATTGTTACTAAGTATTGTGGAACTTGTTATTATCTGTTATTGCTATATATTATTTCTAAGCAACTTGTTAAGTTATGGAATTCATAATGCATACGATTTAGTACAAGTTGAAAAGAAAAATTTGATTCTCTTTTCCATAAGTATGCAGTCTGTCCAAGGAATTCCGTAGTGAGAAATAGATTCAAGAATCTAGAAATAAGTAAACCTCAAAACATTTAGACGATTTGAAGAAAAGTCATGAATTGCGTGTTGAAGAATATAAAGAGATTTTTTTTTTACAAAACCAGTTGTTTAGTTATGATAGTCATAATACAAACGATTTAGTATTATTCGTTTGGTAGAAAATTTTTTTTAATGCTTTTGCATGCAGTCTGTCCGAGGAATTCCACAATGAGAAAGGAATTGAAGAATCTAGAAAGTAGAAAACCTCAAAATGACTAGACGACCGGACAAAAAGTCATACGTTGCGTGTTAAAGAATATTAAGACATTTAATTTGACGCAAAAGAACTTGCATGAAATAAAGTTTTATCTACCTTTGTTGAACAATTGCAAGAATTTCTAGAACGTGAGATGATTTGAAATCTCTTGGTGAACGCTTTTGATTTATGCCATTAGAATTTGAATTTTAGTTTGATTAATGAAGGTAGTTTTCTGCAGAAGAATTATCTTTTCAACTTATTACGTGGAAAAGATTTTCTAGATAAGATAATGCTTAAGAAGCTATGCTAAATGGATTGAGAATTTGAAGGGCAAAGGGCTTAATGTATATGCACGTGGAAAATGTTATAATTTTTTACGCCAAGTAGTCTTTTAGGAGCCGGTATATGCATTAAATTTCTAAAATTTTTGTTTCAGAGTATCAAAATAGTAACTGATGAAAAATAATTTGGTAAAAATTCATGTACGATGCACTGCAATCCACAAATTGATTTATGATAGTGATTAATGCTTATAAAAAAACTGAGTAATCTGAATGAATCGTACATTGGTACTGTTCAAACAAGAACTTCCTTAAATTGAAGATGTATGAACACAAGCACAGTTCAAGTTTTCATAAAGAATAAGAGTATGTCCTTTGTTTGGACTAGCATCGCCAATTATAGCCCTTGAGTCATAAAAATGCAATCAATGAACCATGAAGAATAAAAAAATATATAATTTCTTACACGGAAAAAAATAAATTCATAACAGACACCCCTTAACTACTGTAGTAACTGCTTACCTACTAATTTACAGAATATCTATTGGGTGATCATAAATTAAAGTGAGGTGTTCAGTGCCCTCTAGCAAGTAATGTATTGGACGAAACGTAACAAAATTTTGTGGGGGTACACAATGAAACATAGGATTTCGATTTCTAAAAAAAATAATAATAAATAATAATAGTTTTAATTGTTTCCTTTAGGGGATATTTTGGCGCTGCAAAGTATATTAGTCTTATTGATGAATTAGTAATGCCAAATGAGACCAGTACACAACTCATCAATTTTGTTAGCAATGCATTACAATGTTTGTTGTTAATTACAAATGTGGTTCAATATGACCACCATTGTGATATTCTAAGAACTGCAAGCGTTGCACGACATTTACCATGGCGGATCTCAACATGTCAGAAGTGATTTGTCTCACGTGTAACGCTATTCGATTTTTAAAAGTTACGATATAATGGACATGTCATTGATGCACAATGCTTTCTAAAAATCTCCACAGACAAAAGTCACAAGGATTGAGATCGGGTGATCAGAACTCTCCTAGTCTTTTCTTTTATCCACATAATCGCTACACGGAACGCGATTATTAAAATTAATACATTTTACTCGTTACACAGCGCCAAACTTGCCCCTGGAAGCGACATTTGGAACTATTTTTATTAGAAATTGAAATACCATGTTTCATTGTGTACACCCACCAAATTTTGTTACGTTTCGTCCAATACATTACTCGCTAGAGGGCTCTGAACACCTCACGTTAATTTATAATCACCCGGTATGTTGTAACTAAAATATTTACGTATAGAGTAGAACGTTTGTTATCTTAGGTTATGTGGACAGTAGCCACTTCGGTTAAGCAGGACACTCGGATAATACGGACAAGTGACACATAACAACTTGAGAGGGATTTTCAGTGTTTGTTAATCAGGTGCCTGCGAAGATATTACATCCTTTACGTGAATGCTTTTGCACCTAAAACATCGGGATTGCCTTAGACAATAGTTTATCACTGCTTTGGCAACATTTTGCATTTAATCTAATTGCGTTGAACAATCAACTATCATACTTCAATTCAGAATTCATTCCTTGAAATGTTTTTTGATGACGTGATGAAATAAACAAACTGACGTTACATTCGGGTTATATGTAATAAAGGTGTTCCGATGCAGAAACAGCAGCACTACCTCCATTTAGCTTGACAGAATGAGTGTCTCATACGAAATACAAAATAATATTTACTGTACTGCATGATGCAACTACTACTTCTTAAAGATCCATAAAGTAAGTATTGAGAATAATCGATACTTGAATTTGCTCCACAGAATGCATTTGTTGTATATATTGCATATTTGCGGTATTGTGATCTGGATCTGAGTTACGTACCCCTTTCAAATTCTCTTCAAACGTCTATACCGTGTTTCAGGCAGTAATATGCCTCAAGGCTCTACTGTATAAGACTATAGAAAAGCCAAAGACGAAAAATGATGCGCTCGTATGAATTTCAGAAACATGACATTCAGTTGGACTCCAGTTTTTGTCATGTATTTTATCCTTATACCTATTTCCATATCAGGAACAAAATATACAGAGGAAAGAAAGTTGTTGTAGGTTTCGTAAGGAAACTACATTACTATGGTGACGAAGCAAAATTCTGTCACTTTTGGAACACTTACACTAGCATCAGAACCGAGCCTCCACGATAAAAAATTCCAACTGTGTTGGGCTAGGATAACATGGATAAGCGGATAATCGAGACTCTACTGTGTGAGGCTACAGGAAAGCTAAAGACGAAAATAATGCTCTCGTGTGAATTTCAGAAATATGGCATTCAGTTGGACTCCAGTTTTTGACATGTATTTTATCCTTATACTTATTTCCATATCAGGAACAAAATATACAGGGGAAAGAAAGTTGTTGTAGGTTTCGTAAGGAAACTATATTACTGTGGTGATGAAGCAGAATTCTGTCACTTTTGGAACACTTACACTAGCATCGGAACCGAGCCTCCACGATAAAAGAAATTCCATCTGTGTTTGGCTAGGATAACATGGATAAGCGGATAATCGAGACTCTACTGTGTGAGGCTACAGGAAAGCTAAAGACGAAAATAATGCTCTCGTGTGAATTTCAGAAATATGGCATTCAGTTAGACTCCAGTTTTTGTCATGTATATTATCCTGATACCTATTCCCACATCGAGAACAAAATATTCAGGAGATGAAAGTAGTAGATTTCGTAAGGAAACTTACTATGGTGACAAAGCACAATTCTGTCACTTTTGGAACAACACTTACACTAGCATCGCAACCGAGCCTCCACGATAAAAAAAATTCAAAATGTGTTTGGCTAGGATAACAAAGATAAGCGGATAATCGAGACTCTACTGTGTAAGGCGATAGGAAAGCTAAAGACGAAATTAATGCTCTCGTGTGAATATCAGAAATATGGCATTCAGTTAGACTCCAGTTTTTGTGATGTATTTTATCCTTATACCTATTCCCACATCGAGAACAAAATATTCAGGGGAAGAAAGTTGTAGATTTCGTAAGGAAACTTACTATGGTGACAAAGCAGAATTCTGTCACTTTTGGAACACTTACACTAGCATCGGAACCGAGCCTCCACTATAAAAAAGAATATTCCAACTGTGTTTGGCTAGAATAACGGATAAGCGGATAGTCGAGACTCTACTGTGTAAGGCTATAGGAAAGCTAAAGACGAAAATAATGCTCACGTGTGAATTTCAGCAATATGGCATTCTATTAGACTCCAGTTTTTGTGATATATTTTATCCTTATCCCACATCGAGAACAAATTATTCAGGGGAAGAAAGTAGTAGATTTCGTAAGGAAACTTACTATGGTGACAAAGCACAATTCTGTCACTTTTGGAACAACACTTACACTAGCATCGCACCAGCCCTTAAGCGAACCTGCTGGATCAAGAAAAACTGTGCCAAACATCCAACGAATGTCGTTAACGACAGACCAAGCCCATCTCCTCCATAAATTTCCTTAAATCTCGAATCCATCTAAATCAACCACGGACAAAACACCGTCGTGGCCCTGTTTAACGACGCTAAGCGGGATCCATCCCCTGCCACGCTAAATAGCTGTTTCACTGAACTCGTTTTATTTTTTGCTGCATCCAGCGGATTGACACCTTTCCTTACTGACGAAACCAACCCTGTTGGGGGTTGGGGAGCAACAGAAGGGAAAAAATTCTGATACCTGAATGCCGCGACTTAATAACGGCATTTGGCAGCTCTAATAACTGTTATGCGGAAGGTTGAAATTACACCCCGTGTCCATCAGACTTGATCGCTAAGTACAGGGATTAAATCTTCCGCATTGAGGAAGCGATTATTTTCCAGCGTTGCGAAGAATGCGGGGTATTTGAATGTGCAACAAGTGGTATAATGTGAGTGGTTGGGATCATGATCCAGTGATTTGTTTGAAGTTGTAATAAAAATTGATTGCGCTTTTTGCTATGAATCTGGGACGTGGTTTTTGTATCGATGTTGTAATCTCTATACTGTTGAAACTTAATTTTGGGTACTTGTGTAAGATGGTATTAAATTTATAGTACGAAGTATTTCGTTTGTTTTAATGGGAAGGTAATGTATAACGAGTTCGATTTACCTGATATATTTTTGGCTAGTCGGTCAGGGTCAATTTAGTCATCAAGATAGTTGATAGTGATTTTACTGAGTGAGTTTTGTTTGATCGTAATTGTTATTGGGTGAAGGGGGGGGGGTAAACAAAAATTTATGAAACGAACGGCATATTTGTCAAAACTAACAACAAGAAAAATTGAAAATTGTGAACATTTTAACTATTTCCGATGTATTTTAACGCCAAAAACATCGATCCAAATCATCTGAATTACTTATTGTTTACTAATTGAACTTATGTTTCAAGTTGGTCTGAGCACAAACATTGTGAATCCAGATAAAAAATCTACTCAACCTGTGTCTTAACTGAATAAAATCGCTTTGTGTACATGTACTCCATTATAAACATAATCATACCTAGGAATGTGCAAAGAAAATAGTGTTTATAGTACTATTATTTGAAAAAAATGCCCTAATTTTCTCTTAATCAAAAATTCTATATAATATGTTTAGGGGTCGTATGGATCAATAGGTTTGTCCACAGAGCTAGTGACCTGCGAGTTACAGGTTCGATTCCTTCCTGGGTGTATTTCTTTCTTCTATGTCAATAAAACTTTACTTGTGTGCATGTCCGTTTACTTGAGGCTTTTGTTTCGCACTTTGGCCATATATGGCCCTTCTCCATAAAATCCAACCCATCCGATAATCTGACTAACTATTTGATTTCTAAGGACATGCAATGAGAAAACCATATCCTCGTTAACTTGTAGGTAGGTAGATAGTTAATTAACATAGAACTGGAGCAACTTAGCTGGCTATTCCGGCATTAATTATGAATTTTCTGTACAAGCAGCAGAAAAATTCATTGAAATTTGCTCATTTGCAAATCTTAGTCCCGCTAAGCTGAATTTCATTCACTGTAACAATGTTTTAAAATAGAGTAAACAATTGTCAAGATACTTCTACCTAAGGAGAACATTCAGAGAGATTTTCTCTTACAGTTGACTTGAATTGCCAACACCAAAATCGTCTAAACCTGTTTACATGTTTACGGTCACCGAAAATGCACACACGTTTCTCTGGAATCAGGAGGATTAACAAACGCATTGTTCAGTCGACTCGATGATTAATTGCTCTAGTCTCCTTGGTTCAGCCAAATGTGATTGCTAATTATAATTAGTATTAATTACACCAGAAAACAATTAATGTTCGCGTTTTAGAGAAAGCCCTGGAGAGACCAATGTTGCTGCACATCTAGAAGAATACAGGAATACTGATGTCCTGCTAAGATCACAATACGGATTTAATTGACTTTAAAATAAAGTCATTTAAAGGGTAAATGATGGAAATGAGAGTATCTTACCACACTTTGTCAAGTACAAGAAGAGCAAATTTGAGGATAGAAGCTTGTCTAATAAATTAAGCCTTCATGACAAGTAGACACGTTGCATAGTCAATAGCCTTTATTTTAATCTGTTTCATGATGCCTTATTATTCAGAGTTAGATCTCTTAAAATATTAACAGGCAGTTAAATATGCAACTGATAGCTAAATGTGCAACCGATAGTTAAATGTGCAACTTTCTCCACGATGAAATTTAATTGAATTGGTTGGTCAATCCTTCAGCCCAAACTTGTATTTTTGATCTGTTTCGTAGTACGTATTCCTGATTTAGTGCCCTTTATATATTAACATTTGGTTAAATGTGCGACAGAGATTGTTTAAAAGTAATTATTGCAGTATACATTTGTCGTGATTTGTTTCTCCACGATGTTATTTATTTGAATCTGGTGGTAAAACCAGTAGTTATAACCATAACTTTAACATGGTTTACGATACCTAGTGCTCTTTATATATTAACAAGCGGTTACTAGGGCTGCATATGTTTTGAAGAGTAACTATCATATGATATTTTTGCTGTGATGTGTACTTCCACTATGTGATTTACTTCAATTGGTTAGTACATGACTGTATTTAGTATTTTGACCGTGTGAATTTTGGGCTTTATAATCGAAGGATTCCCACGCTTGAATTAATGATGTTTTTATGGAAACTGAAGATTTACACAAATATTGATATCCATTTAAATTAGTATGTCTTTGTTTACAAATAATCTCAAAATAATTATTTTAAGTTTAATTCTTTATTTATTCTTTTAATAGCAAGTATTGATTCTATGCAATTGTATAGCATTTTCTACACGATTCTGAACATGTATGACCACATTAATGGACTCAGACATTCCAATTACATAGAATAAACAATTGCTCAATGATTGTTTGCTCAATGTAAGAGGAGACAGGGAGCATATTTTATTTTACTTTTACAAAGAAACCTTTTATAGAGGATATCTGAGAAGGTTGTGCAATTCCCCTCCAGTCTGCTGTTTCTGTTTTATCAAATTCTCATATTATGATCATTTCATTTGAAATATTTTGCTCAGTACTTCATTTTGAATGTATATGTTTTGGTACAGTAGTTTTGTGGACATAAAAAAATAGCTGAAAAGGCATTTTTTCAAATTTAGTCAACGCTCATTTTCAACGAATATCACCGGACCAAGGAAACATTTCACAATCATGAATTAAAATTTTCTCAGTGATAATTAGACTGTATGCAATGTGATTTCGCAAAACAGAATAGCTCCAAAAAACGGGGTTCATCAAAACGAGCATCGACAGCATTACTTAAAATAAACTAGCAGACACACACATCTCTGGGGACAAAGCTTTTCTCAATTATTTATTATATCCATTGATGTCAACTCCCTTTTTATATCTTATTTTCATTAATTATGAATATAGCATTCATAGTCACGTAAATGGTTTGAGTAACTCTAAGTGACATAAAAATTTTCAAAAATATGTAACGGTACTTCTTTAATTTTAGTGGAAGTAATAATTATTTCCGATAAAATGAATGACAAAAAGCACACCTCAAGCACTCCCTGAAGGTCTACTTCAATTGCATATAAAAAAACTTTACTTGTTCAATTAGACATTTTTTTAAATTTCAAAGCCATTGTTTTGGTTGGCACAAATTTTCTTTTCTACAAATTTCTATCTTTCTACCGCAATCAGAATACTGAATAATTTAATTAGCTTACGTCCAGTTCTAACAATATCATTGACTTTCGTTGCTCAAATCAAGGATATTTAAACTAAGCAACAAAATTATCGAATGAATTCCGTAACTGAAAATTTTATATTGTTTATAACCATAGTTACCATTGGACAATAAAAAAATAACCTCGATTTCTGCGTGCGTACTTTAGTGAAATATAGTTCTATATTGCACAGACCAAATGGCCATTGCGCTTTTAAATCCAAAACCAACCAATTATCTTTATTGCAGTGATAGAAATAGAGATATATGTACAGATGTTGGAATATCTGTTTAGATAAAATATCCACAAATTTGGTCACTTGGTATGCTGCAACATCAAGTAACTTAGTTAATTGTCAAATTTATTCACATTAAAATCACTTGTTGAATCATAGTTTCGGATTAAACTCATCGTAGAACAGGACATTAAATCAATACCTCTGAAAGCTTAAGCCGAGTGCATAAGCCCTTTAAAAAGATACACGCTGTTTACGGATGGTAATTTCGAGAATTCCTGAGGCTTACACTCCACAAGGCATCAGCCAACCAAACTAACAAGACCCTTCTCTCTGAATAACTCCTTCCACCTAACACGCTCTATTACTCACAAACAGGGAACTTTACCTGCCACCGCTAAAATTAAATAAGCTAAGCAGACGATACAAGTCTTAAACCTCCACTCCATCACCCACTCAACCTAAAATAACAATAAAAAAAATCGAACGCCTGAGGTGCTTGGAGGGGGACGACCATACCGCCAAACGATAGACACAGCAGAAAGGTAGGCGCTTTTAGAAGAAGCCCCTTGCAGTGACCTGAATACTAATAAGGCTTCATATCCTTCCTCGTGCTGGCATTAATTCGGGGCGGTTCCGTGCTAACAGGAATGAAGAATGGTAGGGGTGCCCTCCGATACCCCAGGAGGGGGCCCCCTCAATTTTTAGGAGTCGTATCACGTGTAGGGCTACAGTTAGAGGTGCATGTCTACTGGTGGCTGATATGAGGCTCTGTAGGGAGAGTATGTGGGATTAGAAAGATTCATTCCAGGTTATAAATTCTGTATGGTAATGGATTCGGATATGAGTTCCATATTGGGAAGTGTGAGGAAATGTTTGGGTTTGGCAAGAGATTATGGTTTATGTAACTTTTTAAGTGATGGGAATCATAAAAGTTAATAATATACAAATAATACATATAATGTAGTACACGACATTTTGTATAGATACAATTCTAAAGTAAACTATAATTAAAGCAATGTGTTATAGATGCATGTCTGTTTCTGGACCTATAGAAAAACACGTATAGTGACTGACATGAGGTGCTGTAGAGAGATGTATGTGGGATTCGAAAGATTAATTCCAGGTTATAAATTCTGCATCATGATAGATTCGGGTGTGAGTTTCATATTAGGAAGCGTAGGGGGATATTTGGGTTTGGAAGAAGATTATGATTTATGCATCTTATTCAGTGATGTGAGGGAATCCATGTCCCAGAGGGTATGTCTATGATGCTAGCAATTTGCAGGTTGTAGGCGAAGCGGGTTCGATTCCTCCTTGAGTGCATTTCTCTCTTCAGGGTCAGTAAAATTTTCATTGGGTCTGTATGTTGATATTGTGTGTGCCTGTATGTCCATTACCTGATATTGTTTATCTCTGTATGTCCATTACCTGATATTGTTTATCTCCGTATGTCCATTACTTTATATTGTGTGTATTGTATCTAGAGTAGCATGGCCAAAGGTGACCCTTGCACCATAAAACCCAAACAAATATCTTCAGTGATGTGGTGAATGATAGATATTATAGTAACATTATTTTTGTTACACATAGCATTTTGTACAAATAAAATTACTAAAGCTAACAATTAACTTAAGTAATGTGTAAAGCAGCAGTTAGAGGTGCATGTTTACTTCTGCGCTTACAGTTAGAAGTGCACATCTAATGGCTGGTTTGAGGCACTGTATTGGGAGTGTGTGTTTGGAAAGATTCAATACACGTTACAAGTTTTGTATGACAATGGATTTGGGTATTAGTTTCATATCGGAAAGTGTATGAAAATGTTTGAGTTTGGCAAAAGATCATAGTTAATATTCTGCCCTACCCTGTGAAACAGCTACAATACAGGTAAACTGTACATCTAGAAATGACAACGCAAAGAATATGCATTAATAAAATCATTTTTAGTTAAAGTTATGCCAAAATATAAGTGATAAATACAAAATCGACGTTGAAATCTTTTTAAATTAAGATAAATATGAAGGAATGTTTCAGAAAACTGATTCACCTTCTTGAGACATTGAAATTTTTTCCAGCAATGCAGTTTAAGATAACTGCTTGAAACAAGAACTTTGAAACCCTCAATACTACATAAAAATATTGATATTTTCTGACGTTCGTGAACCAAAAACTTATCGACTACAAATGACAAAGAACCACCTAGCCGAACAAGATTTAACTGTATTCTTTAATGCAAGTTACTGTCTTATATATATATTACCTGAACATATAAACAAAAGTGCATTTTAAAGACTTTTGTCATTGAAATTTGGAATTATCTTGAAGGATGAGTTTAACTTATTTACATATGTCAATTTGTGTTACACTAGGACTATAAACCACTGGGTCTGGGACGAGACTGGGACCTATAGGTTAAAACGGATTCCGATTAACCAGAAACATCAATGTCATGACCGATGACTCAGGAGTAGTTAAATGAAGGCCAGAATGAGTGATGTACTGGATATATGAATTCTGTTCTGGTCTACCATCATCAACTTTGATTGATGAAACACGTGTAGTTACACGTTTGCATAAGAAATTGTTACCAGACTGATGATTCTGTGATTCATTTAGAGATTACTGTTGAAGTTATAGACACCATCTTTATATTTTAGCCGTCTAAGATCTAAGAAAAATTTAAATACAAATCAATTTCATTTGAAAGTCTTTGGAGAAAACTGGAGATTCATTACACGATTGTATAGTATAACTATTAAAATTAAAGCATTCATTCAATGCAGTTAAGTACAAATATTTAAAATTTTTTAAACATAAAACACGTAATAAAGGAAAAAACTTTTTAATGCTCGACCACTGACTTCCTTACCTCTACAATGGTTAACTGGCCGATATTTGTGAGGGAGTGCACACAGTGGTTAAACCACCGTTGCCGCTAAATGGGGCAATCACCAATATCAATGCTCTTATAGTTGCCCTTCAGGATTGATCCCGAACTGTCCTAAATACTCCAACGTGTTGCTCCAGTACGACTAAATCTCAACTATTGTGTCCTTATAAACAAGGATTCAAACCAGAGACCTACTGGGTGGTAAACAAAAGCAATGACCAGCAAAAAAAAGCATTTTCTTTGCTTAAACGGGGACAAGAATGTAATGAAATTTAGGCAGTTATCTTCCTACGCCTTAAAACATGGTAATAATTTTGACGGACACCAAGAATAAACTCCCAACATACGAATCATTGGGCTTTATCTATGTATTATATTTCACAACTATGTTAGGTCATATTGGATTTTATACTTTGTGCATCATATCAATGTAAATAGATTACAATGGGTGAACAAATCCAAAATTCATAAATACATGAGATTTGAGAAACCTAAGCGTTACTAGATCCCCAAAGATCTCTACCATTCGTTTCAGCCTAAAATACATTTAATGAATTAAAGAAAGCCATATCTTTGAATCATATAATTCTGAGAAACGTTTGATTGGTCAATAGAACTGATTTGAAGCAGACCGGGAAAGATTCAGATTACAGGGTGAAATACCTCACGCATTATTTTCAGAGGAGTAAATAATAACATGCACATGAATTCACAATACTCAGTAAATTAACATAATACGTTGGTAGGTATCTAGTTAATTAAAGTCGCACATGAAAAACACAACGGGCTGTTAATGACTTTATTATTTTAATAAAAACGTCATATAACTAAAATTCCTTAAAGAGGATTTGAATACAAATTTTTGAACTTCAGTAGAATAAATTTTATTTTCTGCATATATTTTCTATAGCTAATAATAACATAATTTCTAACTTGGTCGACACACAACAAAATTAAAGAAATATTGCTTTCTATTCCTACAGGATGCAGTTTTATGTGAATAAAATTGGATAATTATTAAAATTAGTGTATTGAATTTTATTAGGTATCAATGTAGCACCATAATGGAAGTGCGAAGCTTTAAACTCATTTGTTAAGCAGAATTCTTTCAGTCTTGATGAAGCCAAATATTCTTAGTTGGCTTCATGACTTCAAAGGTCTTTCGACAGAAGGCTTTGACCAGATGGTTCGATGCCATAGAAATACTTTTCAAAAGATTAGTTTAAGTCAGCGTGAAGAATAACACCAGTTGTCGTATTTTCAACACGCTTAAATTTTAACAACACCGACAGTACAAAGAATGTTAATGATGAGAAACAAAGAAAAAATATATCTAACTTCAAATTGATAATTAAAAGCCATAAAAATGTAAAATCCATTTTAATTTAAATGTGGGAGTATTTTACTTCAATTATGGGTAAGATTATTTTTCTTTGTTTATGTACGTGATTTTTACCGATAGTAGAGAAATGAAGCATAATTATTTTACAAAAATTTAGCAATACAAACATATTGAAACTTTTACAAAATTAATTTAAAATACCATCCCTCCGTAAAAGTAAAAAGAATATAAATTCATATGCAATAACAATTCTTTCATTCAAAGTATCCAGTAATTAAATATTATTTTATATTGAGCTCTGCAGCAGAGTATTGATAAAAGAATTAAGATAATTAAATACTAGTACATTTGTGCTTCCTTTGGTATTCTAAGAAAATTTCATCAGCAAATATTTGAGTTCATATAAGTATACGAATTGTAAAAAGTTCCTGGTTATTATTATAACAAATTTTCACACTATTTATTATAGTAACCTGCGTTGCAAATGTTTATTCTAAAAGAAATGTTAACTATTCTAGGGAAATAATATGAATTTTACATTACTAACGTAAAAATGTGTTCATTTTGCAAGTAACTTAAAAATTACAGAGTGACACAGTGTAATTCGTATGAAAACACATAGACAAGGTAATATTACAAAAAGTTGGTCTAATCAGAACACTCTAAGTCGTACCAATAATAAGGTTTATGCCAAAATGTATACATATATAGACTATTCAAATGATAAAAAAGAAGGAATCTGAAAATTAGTTCAAAACTCTCCGCTGTGGAAACTTTACAGCAATGTACATGAAACTAAACATAGTAAATAACGACCAACCAGAAATGGCATCTTAAACTTTTATTTTTGCATTTGCAAGCATCAAGAATAAAATCAGTAAAAACTATGACACTTATACCGCTTCAAGTAAAGGAAAAGCAATCTGATTTGCCTAATCTCATGGATTGCAGATGACTCTGGCATAAAAATGACAGAGTTTTTGTTGTGTGTTTTGCTGCTGAGTTCCCCCTAACAGATGGTTTTCAAAATATTTTGTGGTATTCCTTTTCAGCGTCTTTTGAAGTCTGAATAGATATTTTGATGTTGATCAGCTTATCTGTTAGAGATCTACAGATCACTCTGATTTGATCAACTTTAAATATGAGATTACCCTGCATGTATGAATAAAGTAATACTATAATTATTGTAACATAAAGTAATACTATAATTATTGTAACATAAAGTAATACTATAATTATTGTAACACTAGCAAAATACCCGACCTTACTCGGTTTGAATTCGTTTACTCTAGATTGAAGAGATAATCAAAATATATAATGACTTACGTTTTTTGTAGAATAAAAATTTGATTTAACACCTTTCGCCATCTTTATATTTTCTACAACTTACTTTGGACACAAATCCTACACATGCATATCCATTCATGTAATACATTTCACATACATCGCACAATTGCTGTATGACAAAGCTACAAAAAGACGAAAGGTGATACTAAGGTTACTACTATAAAAGACGATTTATAGGAAGATTTGGAATTCCCTTTCTTAAGTTCTTTTCATGTGCAACTCAATTAATTAAAATTACGATTTACGGCGAGTGCTCTCGCACTCATAGTCAACAAAACAATATTTTTTTACTTGTGGCACTCTTGCCTCCGGTATGTTACATTGTAAAATTTTGCAATCTTCTCCTGTCATTACTACAACGAATTTTTTAATGTAGGAAAAAGTTATAGTTTGGATTTTTAAACATTATTATTCTTTCAATAACGACATTATTCTTTAAATAACGGCATTATTGTTTAAATAACGGCATTATTGTTTAAATAACGGCATTATTCTTTAAATAACGGCATTATTCTTTCAATAACGGCATTATTCTTTCAATAACGGCATTATTCTTTCAATAACGGCATTATTCTTTCAATAATCTCATAACTACACTTAAAATTTACTGAAAATTTATACTGACTTACCTAACATTTTTAAGTCTAATACTTTGTGGTGCTGTTGCGTGTGATGAGAAGGAAAACACATTTATTAAAATAATAAATATTTAAAACAGGAAACAGCGAAGTAAAACAAAATAAAAGATGTCGTAAAAAATTGTTCCAAAGATATTAATTTGTGATTCAATTTTATCTCTTGATCTCGCACAGTTGCCACAACTTACAACTAAAAGTGTACAAAATTTAGAAATGTGAAATTAATTCAGAGCGAAAGAACCAGAAAAAATATCACTGCTCGCGCGATCGTGTTCATTCTCGTTTCATTGAAAAATATCGTCTGTCACAAATATTCGGAAATCGTTTTCATTGCGCAAAGAATAAAAATAAGACTCGAAATAAATGACGTATCAGAGATAAAATTCCATAAAAAAAACAAAAATTTTGAAGAATAATTACTTTTTTAGCAGTACTGGTAAAGCAATCGAATCAATTTTTCCAAAACTACCAAATTATGGTTGATTTAAGTATACTTACCCAGGTGTTTTAGCATGAAACTCAACTAAATATAACAATAAAGAAATGTTTAATATTGCATTCACTAAACTAATAGATAATGTATAAAATAAAGTACAATGCAATTAAATATCTGGAATACAATTCATGTGATGTCTACACAAACACACAAACACAAAATCGAGCATAGAACAGAAAGACGGACAGACAGTTTTTCGCAACCAATGCCACTCACTAAATGAAGATAAGTACTCACTGTATGCAAATTTTCATGAAAATATCTCAAACCGCGTGGACGTGTATAGGGCACAACATACAGACAGACAGACAGACAGACAGACACCAAACGAGAAAAAGGCGGATTCGGCATCAGAAGGGTCCAAAACGGATAGAAAACTTGAAATGGGTCGAAAATATTGAATGTACAAACAAACACTCCATTCTTATTTATATAGATAAAGTAATACTATAGTTATTGTAACATAAAGTAATACTATTTTAACTATACATTTTATGTGTAAAAGAAACTTTCCGCTTTATGCTGCATAACATTAATTACCGAGTCGAAAATATTAAAAGTAAATGTACTTGATTCAATGTCATTTAAAGCTTTATAAGTATTGCCAATACGTATTGTAAAATGTGATTCGAGAAGAAATAAGACTAAAATATGACATTATGACAAGTAATTGTGATATTATTTTTATCGTGGCAATTTGTAGAAGGTAAAATCAACATTTACCTAAATTTTGAAAATACTATAAACAGATTTTTTTGAAACTTTTAATATATACAGCACTTTAGAGTTCTCTGTATCAAGAATTACTAACTAATAGTTTGCAAATCATAGAAAACATTTCATTTTGAACTTATACTAAAAAATGGGTAAATAAATAACGAAATAACAGTTCGCCTTTGATTTATTAACTTAATATACATTAAAAATCGTTTACATTATTTCCAATATACCTAACATATTAGTTCTTTTGTATTTCTTTCTTCCAATAAGGTCATTTCAAAATTCACTAAATTTCGATACACTTTTTAAAATGTCCTATTCTTATTTTTTTAAAAAGACAAACGTATAATTTATGGTTGGTGACATAAACATTTATTCCTTTAACTATGTAAAAATTAAAAGTTTAAATTTTTCAATAAAAAAAGATAAATTTATGACAGTTTCAAATTAGAATTAATATTCCTTTCTATCAGACTAGTAATTTTTATCAGGTAAATAATATTCGAAATTTCAATTTTTTCTAATAGCTTTAAATAAATAGAAATTGATATCATTATTTTATTCATTAAGTGAAAAAATATAATTTTGCATTTTCTTACTTATGCAGCTATGTGTGCAATGTTTAGCGAATTTACAAATACATTTTGTGCTGTGTTAATAAAAACATGTTTATTCAAGGTGGCTCACAATGGCACCAGCATTTCCTAGACATAATGGATTCAACCGTACATAGAAATAAAAATTTAATAGTAGTTATCTCTCTCTCTCATTATATTTACACTACAAACATAAACTTATGCAATTATTTTGTACAAAAAAACCCTTTCCCTAAGCCTTATTTGCTATTTATTTAAGCTCCTTTGTGCTCTACCAATAAAATCAAGAATAATTAAATTTAGGAAGAAATATATTTTTGTACATTATATGAGGTTAAATATTTAAACATGGCTGACTGATAAACAACTATTAAAACAGCATTTAATGCTTCCTTTATTCAAATTTTTTACTCTAGATGGTTATTATGCTTGTAGGGTGGGTCGAAAAAAGTTTTTTTTTTTGCTATCACATTCTAGTAGTGTGGAAAAGTTGGCTCAGGCAGTAAAAATTATTGTGTAAAAATTTGATCCCTATTTATTGATATCTTTTGCTACCCCAAGGGATTCAAACCCCCGGAATAGATCAAAATTCGGTCATTTTTAATAAAAAATAAAAATGTTTACAAATACATTTAATATTAAGGGTAAAAAAATTGCTTGGATCAGTACATATCTTCTGCCACCCAACGGAGTCCAAATGGCAAAAAAAACTGATCACCAGTTTTTACCGTAATTGCAAAAGTCGATATTTTGCAAAAACGACATTTTTTTTTCAGTTTTTTTCTATTAAAGAGGGTTTGAACCCATTGGGAAAGCAAAAGATATATTAATAAATCGGAATGAAATTTTTTACACATTAGTATTACTGTATGAATCAACTTTTCCACACTATTAGAATGTAAAAGCAAAAAAAAAATTTTTTTTTGGCTTACCCTTGTACAGCCCAGAACAAAAAGTATCAATAGGCGTTCACAAGTGATTTCACATGAAAAAAACATTTGATTTTCTGATTGTCATATTTGGTATCAATTTAGATGTTTAATGCTTTCCAAGTATTGTCAATTAGATTTTAACCGAAAATGGTACAAATATTTATTTCTGACACAAAAGGTGTTTGATAATTTTCTTTCATCATTTCAGATGGTCAATTTTATTTTCAATTGAATACGATTTGTTTCATACATCATACTTTTACTGAATTTGCAACTGGGAGCTTCAAACTAATAACAAATTCTGCAAAAAGTATTTTCGTCTAATATTCACTTAGAGTATACGCCAATTTAATGTATTTAAAGTACAAAATTATGTAGTCAATACAATTTTGTTTATCTATACGAAGATGGAACATAAGTTTTTGTCACCACTATTTGTTAAAATGTGAATTTTGCTTTTTATCAAACATTAACTCTATGAAAAATATTCTAGACTTTTAAAACATGACTTGGTTTACAAAAACTGTAAAATTGCAATGATCGTTTCCATTCAGATTTATTTTTCACACATATTCGTCATTTTGGGTAACGAATTAATTTTTTCAAAATATTTCAAAACTAACCGAAAAGATAAATATGATATTATTTACAAATCTATTCTGGTCAGACGCAAAACTTGCGACAACACTTTTATCAAAGAAGATAATACACAGTTGAACACAATGCATTGCAGGAACGAATATTTTCGAAAGCAAGGATCTAATGTATAAATCCTCCGTATTAGAATGATTTGCTCATACATTAATTCTGTTCCCATGTCTGCAACAACCCACATTGCTGCTTTGCTTATTCAATTTCGATGTTTAATGCATTACAACTTCCGTTGCATCCTCGTTTCTAAAAATGGAATCTTTTGAATTTGCGTGGGGGGAATTCCTTATTCCAAAGACAGATAATGCAATTAATCATGACAAGCTTTCGACAGATACATAGAACTCTTCTTCAATCGAATTGTTACCAGTTTCAATTTGTAAAAGGTCCCTCTTCTATTTGGTTCTGCCTTTCCAATTAGGATAAGTTTCTACAAGGTATGATGGAGCCTTTCCATGTAAATAGATTAGCCTTGTGAGGAATATTCGAAAGATCAAGGTTTATTACTTTTTTGCCGTTCGTCTTTTTTTCATTCTTAATTCTTAAAAGTTTGCTTGAAAATTGTTCTTTTTTTGTTCTTCCACACTTGTTCTTTAAATTATCTTGATGTTGCGAGTCAAAGAAAATGCTAAGGGTTAAATGCTCAATAATCAATTACGTTTTAACGGCGTTTTAAGTGTTTTGGAACAGATTGTTTTCTCTAGCAGGCAGGTTGTATTATCGCAATTGAAACTGGGTTCTTCCATTTTCTCTTTTCTTGAATCCTTTTGGTCTTTCCCCCGAATCAGAATATAAATATAATGGATAGAATTGAGAAGAGAGCAGAATTGTAACAGAAAGTGTGAAGGAAATTAGATTCTTATTTTTAGTGACGTAGATTATTGATTGTAATCTCTGTAATCACAAAATGCTAGCAATGAGAGAGAAAATTTATTTCTTCAATATTATAATTGTTTTAAATGTATGTATCAAGAGTTTGATTAGCTTTTAATAAATTCACTTGAGGAAAGTAATTTTATATAAATAAATAACCATGCTTGCCTCATTCGAATTTTATAAGAAAGAACAGATATACAATATTAAACGTGGAATCTGCAAGTAAAGTAGAAGGGCAAATCTTTCGACTTTCATCTTAAAACCCCATGAAAAAGTTCTCTCAAATAATTATCTTAATTTAATAACTTAAAGGATTTAAGGAACTTTTTTTTGATCAGTAAGATTTTGATAAAGGAAAAGTCAGGCAAATAAATGTTGTATTCTTTGGTAAGGTTACTGTAGCAAACATAAAATATAAAAATCTATATAAAATCTTTACAGAATTTTATAATTCATTATAAATCAATCTTTAAACAATAATTTTGACTCATTGCAGAGTAAATATATGTATTAGTGGTGCTAATCCTCTGAGACCTTGCTTAAAAAATGGAGTTGGAGAAACAGTTTCAGAATCTCTGATTATTTTCTTAATCGAAGTTAATTTTATCGTTGCTTAAATGACGGTAAATTTTTTAAATAAAAATTTGACGCCTAAATTAAGAGGGAGATTAGGAGTGGCTTAAATCCTCCCTGGACCTGTTGGATGGTATTGCATTTTTTTTGTTGACTTAGTGTATTCTGCTGACATAAGTACATATTTTCATATTTAAAGCTAGGAATGAAACATAATAATTCAGTGCGTTAGAATGTGAATGCCAATTTATTTTTCAAAACCCCTCCAGTGGCAGCTGTTGCTCGTAGTATACCATAAACTAGTATTTGATGTAATATGTAGCTGTTCCTGAACTTAAAGTTAGCCATATATTTTTATTTTGAAGGCAATGAACGGGAGGTTTAGATTAGAGTCGTCTTTTCAGTTTATGTCGTCAATCAGTTAGTCATTAATTATGCAATCAATTACTTTCAAGTTTGGAGAGTGGAGTGTCTGCTCAGGTGTTGACCTCGTCATCTTACGGTAGTTAAAAATAACGAGGAGTTGTCCTAGGATCTCTCCCTTCTAGGTTGCTCCCGGATTGCCACCGGTACCCGGCTGTGTTGCTCCATCGAAATCAACTATCTACCAATCATTATATTTATTCACGAATACGTTAACTAAATTCCTATAGTAGATGTAAGCAAACTATTTTGGAGATATCTTTATTTTCAATTTGCATGATGTTTCGAATCACGAATCATTTCAAGTTCATTACCATGAAAACACGAAGTTGTCTTAACCAACATGTTTGATCCTTATTTGACTATCTTTTTGGAATTGGATTTTATGTTTTTTTTTACGCTGTAAAACACAAATTAGTCAATAATTTCATAATGTTATCCTTTTTTTCCATTTTAATGTGGTTTTGTTGCATACAGGTATTTTATATAAATTGTGTGATTGTATAGGTATTCACACACACTCACTATGGGAAGATAGGTATTTCGTTGCAGAACTACATAGGTGAATATTATTTTTACTGATTTCAATCTGTCAAATAGAGGCACAATTTTAGTCATGATTACTTGATTAAGACTAAATCAATCATCTGTTATTGTGGAAGGATTAAAATCAATCAAATGTTACTCATTAGTCGTGATTAATATTTTAGTCATAAGTTTTCAAACGTTAATCAGATGACGTTTCACCCGATCCTTATGTATCATATGTGTTACTTTCGTGGGCTTATCTATCATACGACTAATGATAGATACGATAATATAGAACCCAACAAGCTGTATGTATGGAAATATATAAGCGCAAACTTTCAACATGCATGTAGAAATGCATGTATTGTGCACTTTTCCATCAAGTTCTCTTCCTTTTGTAAGGTTACTACATGTTGCTAGGCAGAATGCACAAGTAATTCAAACATTGAGTTAGGTAGACTAGCTATTTCATTCCGTATATCCGTCTTGACTAAAAAGCAAATACATGTAGGATTTTATAAAGGATAATATAGTGGAAAAAAATGTTCAGAATGTCTAGTAAAAGTGAACAAGATTCAAAATATATCCGACATGAGTATGCCGAAAGGAAGAGAACGAGAGAAAGAGAGGAACACTTCGAGAGAAAGATCAAAGGACAGAGTAAGATTTATAAGAATTCTGAATAGGCGTATAGAGACAGACAGAATGAATAAAAATGAGTACAAGTGATTTTGAATGACATTTACAGACACCAACTGAGAAAAGAATAGATTATTAACCCACCAAGGTGGTCTTGACAAGATATCTAGGCAAAGCAATCTAAAGATCTGAACAAGTTTGATAATCAAGAGATATTTCGTCAACATTCGTAGTCAGTGATATATCAGTCAGAGATATTCAGTTCAGATAGAGATATAACAGTCAAGAGGTATTTCGTCAACAGAAGGGTATTACCGATTTTTGATGATCAGATCATGATCTGGGTCAGAATTAAAAATATTGGCCATCAAGGTCTGGTCAGATTTACTAATGACGAGATAAATCGTCGAGACTACCAACAGGTTCAGAACTATAAAAAAAGTAAATGAAGTAATATTAGCAGAAAACGACTGCTTAAATAAAAAAAAAACAGGTTAACCAATAATAAACTGAAAAGATTCATGGGTATTCTACACCAAAAGATGCACATGTGGGGCATACAAAAGAGATAAATTAAAATCATAATAATTTAAGGTTTGCTTTACTCTCTGGATTAAGAAAAAAATATTATGTTAAGAATTACTACACAAATAATAGATCTTCTCCAGTTTTCATTTCAGCTAGTGTATTTTAATTTTAATTTTCATATTTCGTCTTGTACATTTCATCATTATCATTTCCATGAACTAGGTGTCGTGTATGTTTAATGTGATCACAAATATATGCAAGCGTCTTTTCAGAGTATAAAAATTTCAATTTTCTACTTCTAGTTAACACAATCTAGAAATTTGTAAGGATATAACTAGAATAAGAGCACTATAATATCAAGGTTATTTCTAAAACAATAGACTGATCTTTCAAGTCTCACAGAAAGTAGATAAATAAAAAATTGTCTTTTCAAAACAAAAAGCTCATATGTAAATAAACTAAAAAAAAGTATATGGCTAGTTTCCCTTAGAGCCAGTAGTGATATGGCATTTATAAATTTGCTTTTTATAAGAACCCATTCGTTATATGGTGAGTGTAGTAAGTAGATAACCTGCGTGCAAAATGCTATTCAAAAAACAAAATATCTAATGTTCCTGCTAAATGAGAACACCGAAGATAATGTACAAAGTGCTGAAACTACTATACGTAAAAATGTTACAGCGTTATTTATTTATATAATATTTTAACATATGTCACATATTTAGTTCGTCAAATTAATACTTTTATTTATAGACTTCTATTTAAAACTTTCTTGTCTGTATTATTTTCCACAAAAATTAAAGTCCTATCTTTAAAGTAAAAACGGAATAACTCGAATGTAACAGTATTATCTAAAGTGGAATTACCAAGGGTAAAAGACGATTATTAAAATATGATACACATGCTTCCAAAACATTTAATTTCAGAAGAAGTTTTACCTAATCTCCTTGATGGTATAAATATATTAATTTTCCAATGCTATTCAAGAACATTCAGTATCAAATGCATCTAAATCAATGCAAGTACCCCACTATATCTTTAATCCATATCCTCTTCCAATAATAATAAACGTTCAGTATTAAATCTTCAAATGCCGACATAATTGTTCTTAAATCCAAAGTTTTCACACTCTTCAATCGTTAACCCCACACGAATGCGTCGAATCACGAGATCTTATTGAATCAATCGTTACTCACGAATCGAAACAATTCAATTATACGATTATTTTTGAAAAAAAGAACAATAACAGCACAAAATAATCCCCGATTTCATAATTCGGAATCTAGAATTCAATTGAGTTTCTGCATGGGGGCAGTTTATTCAATCCCATGTACAGTGATTTCGAAGCGAAGCACAGTTATTACTAAGGAAATAAATTAAATTCCGTTCTTTCCTCTCCCGATCCGGTGTGGAATTAACAGAAAAATGGGAAAATAATGAAAAAATATTCTAACGAATTCAATTTAGAGACGGCGTTGGCCATGATTAGATTTCCTTTGCTCCTTCTCTCCGCGAGTAGTAATAATAATAATTATAACAATAGTAACACATTAACTAATATAATGAGAACATTTCGTACAGATGAAAACTTTCCCCGCGTTTTCAGGATCTCCTTTCGGTATCTTATTATCAGAATCGAGATGATTTAATCGAAGGACGGGAGTATTCGCTCAAAGAGAGGAATTCGGAAAATTGAATTCGAAATTTCGATGGAAGTGGAAAAGGTGCTTTTTTCCTTACAATTAATTAAGATATGGGCGCGTTCGGCGTTCTTGGAATATTTTGTAATAATTCTAAATGGAAACGAGAGGAGTGTAGTGAAAAATAAATTAAATAATCTTTTAAGGAATCGGATACTTAAATGGATATGTTCTTCGTTATAATTTATTATTACTTCCTTGGAGTTGTGGAAGAGAAGGAAAATAACAGAGTAGTCGGTTTTAAATATTTTCTAAAATTTCAATATTTTATTTATAGAATTCCAGGAGTTGACGGGTTGTTATTCTTGAAAGAAGTAAGAACTCATAAAATGTTTTCTATATTCTCTATTCAGATAGAGAAATTCTGCAGGATTTAGAGAAAGTAATTAAAATTGAATATTTGATAGTGTATTGTACAAAAGTAATTTCAAAAGTTTCATTTTGTTATTAAACACTAAAAATAATGCATTAAATCCATCTATGAGCTCAATTTCGATGAGATAATAGACACATAAAAGTATTCTGGATAGCTCTGATAAGCATGTAAAATTCAATGAAAATAATTTTCGAATACATAAACATTTTTACACAAAATGTTTCACATCAAATGATTATAAATAACATAAAAACATTAAAAAACCTTTACAGAAATTCTCGAGCAAATAAAACTAATTAAAAACTGATATTATAGTATCTGTATCATTGCAACAAATTGTGTGTATATTGAGACTAAGTTTTAGCGACTATTTTAGGAGTCACTAAAGTAATTTTTTAGTAACTTTTGTTATTAAACATTAAAAATGAATCGATTTAAATGGATGGTTGAAAATCTTAAATACATATAATATTGCCAGGGGGAGATTAAAAAATATTTTAGCATGCAGAAACACTTTAAAATATAATATTTTATCTATTCCATTTAAAAATGATTATAAATATAGTGACAAAAAATTTAAATTGATCCAATACAATTCGAGTTATACCTTGAAAATAACTATCGTTATGTTAAATAAAACATCTGCTTCCAACCAACAATGAGTTAGAGTTTCTGTCTTGGAAGTGATGTTTTAGGTGTATCATCCCAGGTAAAAGAACATGACATGCTATTCAAACTGTCCACAAGCTGTATACAGAAGTTAAGAAAAGTCCATGTATTAGTATTGACCACTTAATTTTATTTGGTCCATGTATTACCATGGGCTACTTAATTTTATTATTAATTAAATCCCAATTTATTGAACTTAGTTTTTTATTATTTCTTTGGTATTGCAGTGTACAGCAAATTCTTCAATACTTATGTTATTAGATTTTATCAATCCGTGAAAAGTTTTATAAGAAAGTAATAAAAAGTGCGCAAAATACACTCTATAACAAAAACTCAACACCTTATTGAGTTCGTTACTGTAACTTTTCATAGAATAAATTTTAAATAATCATTAATTGTTCTGAAATTTTAATCATTTTCTATCCTGTACATAATTTTCCTATCCACCAATTTTTGTCTCCATCAGACAACCCCTTCTTTTCTTCGATTTTTTTTGTTATAGAGTGTATTTTGAACCATATATTTTTTGTCCTCAACAGACAATATTTTTCTGTAAAGATGACAGAATTAAATGAAGTGCAAATGCATGTAACTTTAACTGTAATAAAGAAATTTTGGTCCCATTGACAGTGCAACTATCATACACAATACAACATAGTTCCAAGCCGTAATATTTTGAAGAAACGTATGTCAGTATTAGCTAAGCAGAGTAAATTATGCTGGCAAAATGTAGAAAGCAAACAGTAATTTTCTGAAATGACGAAAGTAATGGAACTAATTTCATTACTTCAAATTGAAATGAAATGCTTCTCAACAATGTATTCAAGCAAACCTCAAGTTATTAGCAAATATAATTTTTCAACTCAAAATTAATCAATATAATTTCACTAATAGATTTCTCCTTTATGTATAAAAATCTACAAATCACATTAGTTATATGAATTGTTTAAAAACTTATCTATTTCTTTAAGAAACGCAACCAAACCACTGAAATATTGCTTAAAGCCATTAAACTTATGTCTGAAGTTCGGTACTTTTCATACCCCTTCTCAATAATTTTCATTCTTCTCAACTTTCCACAAAAACCTTTAATCATCTCAAGGAAACTTAATATGAAGAGTAATACTCTATCATTATGAACAAAGCCATTATTTTAAAATCATTAATATCTATTTTGAGTTAAATGCAAGACATTCTCTAAAATTGTATTGTAGAAACATTTTCCTTGAATTTTATGTATGTCTTGAACATTGAAAAATCCAATGCTGCACATTATTTTATGAATTTCTAGGAAATAATCGCTAAAATTGCGATGTAAACCCTTCACTTACACAACCTTATTCTGGACTTGTGTTCAATGTATTCAGAATAATTCATGAATGAAGAGCCTAAAATATTTGTATTTGAAATTCATGGCATTTACTACAGTTTTTTTAGCAACAAGCAGTGAGATTGTACTGCTATGTAAACGTATCGCTAATTTTCATTTCTCTGTAAAAACAGTTTTTGAGTGGGATAGCTTTTATCCTTATTTACGTTCCATCTTCTACTATTGTTTTTTGTTGTACCTTGGAGGTGTTTGCTGTAAACATTTTCATTTCATAAAGAGAGATATTAAAATTCACATTTTTAAAAGCAACTTCGATATTTTTATACACAAAAGAAAATATTTTTTTCATAATTCTGAAAGTTCAAACGATGGAACATGTAGTCCGAAAGTTACGGAAATGGCGCATATTACTTTTTATAGGACATCCGATTTCCCTTTCTCTGGTTTTTGCATTCGAATATACTTTTGATGTCACAACGCACCGCCGAAGAAATGATTTGAAATCTCGAATTTCAGTTTGCAAAAAGAAAATTACAGCCGTTGAAAATATGCATATTACAGTCTATTTCTGAAGACAAGTTATTGCTAAACTATGAAAAATTCCTTCCAGAAAAGATGCTTCTTACATATTTCTAAAAATATTGTGACAGCACAAAACGATATAAAAAAGTGTTGTGCGCAGTTTTAAAAAGCCTTGTTTGAGACTTTTCTAAAAACAATACAATATCCACAACGCATATACTACATTTTAATACAGAAAAGGGCATTTTTTATAAAGATGCCTTCATATACGTCAGTAAATAGTTCGGAGATAGATTTTTACGGTTCCATTGCCCCCGGCAGAGAATTTCGTAAGGAGTATTTCTCTTTAGAATTCTCTTCGAAAGTTGTTTTACGTGCTGCAGTTTTTATCTTTTCATGTTCATGTAAGAAATAACAATAAACTTTGTTCATCTTCGATATCTACATAGAAAGAATGGTGCAATTTTTATAAAAGTATCTTTTGTGAAACAATTCTTTTTGTTTTACTTTTAAGGTACATATTGAAAAACGTAACGAGTTTACTTAGCTTGAAATGTCTACTACTGCAGGATTTCTGGTATAGTAATCTGAGAGCGTTATTTTGAAGGAAAGGGGATCCTAACAGAATTGCGACTCTTCTATGTAAAAACGTATGACTGGAAGACCTTATCCACACTCAGAAATATCCCAAATATTCACCCTTTGAAAATTAATATCGCTTTAAGAAAGAATTATAAAACATTAAGTCGCTGGTAGCGATCAGGTAACTAAACCTTTCAAACAATGCTTTTTAAGAATCTTCTAATTTTAATTTAGTATTAATACTTAAGAAATTCAAAAAAGTAGGATTAAGTTTAATGTAGTCGGGTATTATAACCAAAGTTTTAGAAGATTCTATTATGATATCCAATTCTTTACAATAATTGAGGGATTATGAGAGTTTTCAAATCTGTGTTACTAAGACATTAAGTTTAAAACATTCAAATAAAAATGTATCTGTGGTTTTAATCTCTTTACAAATTTGACATTTCTGTGTTAATAAACAAAACAGGCTGTAAGCAAAAAAAATCTAATGCTTTCTAGATATTCTTGCATGGAAAACATTGGTGTTACCTTAAAACGCAGTTTATCAGCATTTAGGCAGAACTTGGCGCTGACCAATTTACTATCATATACCCATACTGAATTCATTCGCTGGAGTTTTCAAAGGCGAAGTGCAGACATCGTGTTTGAAAAACTGGCCAAGTGACGTCAAGTTCAGAATACGTATAGGAAACACGCTCCGTTGCAGAAACGCTAAGACAACCTGCATTTTACAGAAAATGCATCTCATATACGGAAGTCAATGTACTGGTATCTCGAGAGTATTTACGATTCAGTGCTGAAATGTGTATCGCTTATAAAAGTATGTGAATAATCGCATTTGGTATTTGAGCTAAAATTCACCGACATATCGCACCACGTTAAAAAAAGTGACGCAACTCAAAAAAATTAAAATTTTGATGTTATGTCATTGAAAAATATGTGTGAAGTGCCCCAGAGTGTTATATTACTATTCTATAGAATATAATAGAAGTTACTACCATAAATACTTAACTGAAATTTAAAAGAAGCTTATACACTTTCAATATAAGTTTTAGAGTATTCTTTAAGATGATGTTTCTCAAATTCTGCAATTTTGAGTTGCGTCACTTTTTTTGCCTGGTGCGATATGATAGAACTACTAGAAAAATGATCTAAGTAGCTTACATGAGCGAATCTTCAACGTTGCTTATGACGCACAACGCTTTGAGATATATTAATATTAATAATAGGATTATGGGAATGGTTGCTCCATTCTTGTTTGAGAAAGGTAAACTTAAAAGTGTGAATGATGCAAACAACAAAATGAAGATCTTGATTTCTGTGGGAAAATGAAGTAAGATTAAAATATTGGATTTAAAGGTTCACTACAGAGTAAGGAGATGAAATCTTTATTTTCATAATTTGTTTGCTTTAAGAAACAAATTTTTAAGTTAAATTTTAAAAGAAGATTATACTCTTTCAATATAAGTTTTAGAGTATTCTTTAAGATGATGTTTCTCAAATTCTGCTATTTTGAGTTGCGTCACTTTTTTTGCCGGGTGCGATATGATAGAACTACTAGAAAAATGATCTAAGTAGCTTACATGAGCGAATCTTCAACGTTGCTTATGACGCACAACGCTTTGAGATATATTAATATTAATAATAGGATTATGGGAATGGTTGCTCCATTCTTGTTTGAGAAAGGTAAACTTAAAAGTGTGAATGATGCAAACAACAAAATGAAGATCTTGATTTCTGTGGGAAAATGAAGTAAGATTAAAATATTGGATTTAAAGGTTCACTACAGAGTAAGGAGATGAAATCTTTATTTTCACAATTTGTTTGCTTTAAGAAACAAATTTTTAAGTTAAAACTTAATCCTCAGAGGGATTTATATGCATATATCCGTTCTGTAGTTTGTATGATTTCTAACAAGGATTAACTTCCTTGAATAAAGTGATACGGTAGCCCAGATGAGAGGGTCGTGGATTATCAACAGGTGGGGTGCTATTTTGAGGCTGGATGCAGTCAAAGACTATTTTATACTTGGGGACTGGTGCACGTTAAATATATCGTGGCCTCAAATATCCTCATTTTGGCATGGAGGGAATGTTTGAGACTAGGGTAGCAGTTCAAGTGTTTACCACTTCTTCTGACCATGGTCGAAAATTAAGAGGTGATGTCCTTGGAACTTTTTCTTTTGGATTGATCCTGGACCGACGCCAATAACCCCATTGTGTTGCTCCTGAGCTAGTGAATTCAACTATCTACCTTCTTAAGAAGACTCAAAATCCAAAAAGTTATCAAAATGTTGAATTTTTTTCTCAAATTATACTTTTACATTGAAGAATGTTTCTGCAAAATTTTATCTCAATGTGACAATTTTAAGATGATACGTTTTTGTTTTTACTGACTTGGAAATCTGAGTTTTATCTCACTCTCGCCGCTCACTACTCACTAAAATGCTGTTAGATACCAAAATTTATCAATGAAACCTTTTAGGGTCAGGTTATTTAAATACCATTTTCCCATAGAGTGGGAAAATACAGTTAATGTGGTTGCTTTTCCTTACATTCTGTACGTATATCAAAGATTAGCAAAAGATGATATAAAAAAAAAAGATTTTCAATGTGAAATCCCCATAGGGAACGACTATCGTCATAATAAGAGTTGGATCAAGTTTCTAGGTGACATATTTGTATCTCCAAGTACTTATGCTTTTTTTTTGTTACAAGTTTAGGAATAGATTTGGGGAGCCCAAAACATTCAGAATAGCAAAGCACTTTAGAAAAAAACAACGAAAAAGTAAACCACAAACTGTAAGTATTGTTGGTTAGCAGAAAAATGCCTTTAAAAATTAAATGACTATCTACATTACAGAATGTTACACAAGTAATTATATTTGCTTATAAAAACAAAACTCCAAATCCTATAAAAAAAACATCATGATTTACAAAGCCAGATAATTCTTGGAAAATTTTAATTATCGATAAGAATTTCGACTTTTGGTCATGATATAAATTAGTATTTTTGTCTGCAGTGATTTAAATATTGATTTTGGACATCCCGAATCATTGTTTAAAGACTTAAAATAACTTTTATTTATTTAATGATGAATAACCATTCGTTCTACAGAATATTTTGAATCTGAAGTTCATTTTCGCCATATTTTGCGATGTAACAGCCATCTTTAACTTTGACTACCTAAAGATAAAATATTTGTTATAATTTCTTAAACAGATAATAAACAAACACCATATGAGTTAGAGTAATTCGAAAAAAATATAAATAATTATTTTATTACATTTTGCAAACGTTTGGTGCGAATACAAAATCTTTAAATGAATTTTTCTCAGGTTTGATTTTCACGTTCTATGCCATGATTAAAATGCTAAGGCTTTCTTAACAAAGCTTGAAATAACCTGAAATTTTTAAAAGACGTCTACAATGATAAAAGTAATGAAACTAAGGAAGAGACTTTTAATAAAACGAACAAAAAAAAAACCCTTTTTTATTAATTAAACTTTGAAAAAATCTGACTTGTAATGTTTTTTTCTGGGATTTTTCACCCTTTCGAATTTTTAATTCCATAACTATTTGATATTTCAAAAGTCCCATCCTTAGAAGTCATCGGAATTGTGTTATGAGCATGTTGAAAATATCAAACCAAAATACTGCAAATTAAAGGAGTAGTATTTTAAAATTTGGTAAATAATTCATAAAAGTTTTAATTTTTTCAAATTTGGAGGTAACTAAAATTTTTTTTCTTCTGGAAAACTTTTATTTAGACTCAAGAAGATAAAAGCATTTTATAATACTATCAAAATGCCCTTAACTAATAGAATCTTTTCTATCCTAGGATTCATTCAGACAATGGATGTGGTTATTTAGTCATTAGGTGTGTAGTATGATAAAATCAATACTACTCTAAGATACTACACTAGTTGAAAATCTCGTGACACAAGGAGTGTTAAAGGAAAAAAGATAAAAATATCGCTTTTAGTTATTTAGTGAGATTTTCGTATCAATATAATATGAAGGAAGTATGATATATTTTACTGTCACAAGATAAAATTTAAAGAATTCGTATGAATCGCAGAGCACTTTTCATGTAAACAATGGCGTATAAGAAAATGTTTTAAGTTCTACAAATTTATAACAAATCATGCATATTAAACATAAATGTAGATATATGTATCCAGACACGAACAAGGTCATATTGTATGCTATACCCAATGCTTTGTAAATTCGTGCTCATATTATACCCTCTTTTGGAAACAGACTGTTGTAGCTAACACTTCAAGAAAACTTTCTTTTATGCGGGAAATCCAGAACTGTCTGGAAAAATACTTTTATGCTATAGCATCTAATAGAATAGGGATATAAAATACTCTTGCATCCTTTCGTGTCAGTCAAATTTTCAAAAGGTAGTCGTAATAGTTTCTTACAAACCCCCCCCCCAAAAAAAAAAAAAAACAAAAAAAAAAAACGAGAATGTTATGTTGAAAATGTCCAGTGATGTCAAAACCAACAAGTTCACAGGAGTACGCCAAAGACTGAAATAGTATTCTACAATGTGATAAAATGAGCACTAGATGTTGATGAAATGATAGAAACGTAACGGTTTTAGCTGACGCAGAAATTATTGTACACATATTTAATGATATTTAAAGTACGGTAAATTGTTTCGGATGTGGAATTCCGAAGCGTTTGCATTATTTGTAGTTTTGACGTCCTTTCTCGGGTTTGTCGTTATGAATAGACCTCTTGCAGTTTAATATTAAAACAGGTTTCCATAGAGACCAGTAATATCGATGCTAAATCGAATTAACGTAGAATATTTTAACTGTCACGGTTGTGTTGCAAAAAGGGCTTGCCCTAAAGTAAGCCGCATGTATTATAACAGGTTGTAAGCCACAAGTACGGTTTAGTAAGCAATGGTGAAGTAAAAAAAAATTCTTTTTTCGGCGCAAAATTAAAAAAAGTCACTCTTAGATACATACGGTATCTTCGAATGTGAAACAGTATAGTTATAAAAGCGTACGGTAATGCGATTTGAAAATTCGCGTAACATTCACTATAAAAAATATCGTAAAGTGAGAAGACTGAAAAATAAGTCCAACTGTACCTTAGAAGGTGAAACATAGTGTTCGTATTAGAGCGTATTATAATGTTGATGTAAGAATTCGAATATCCGACAACATTGTAGCGTAGTAGATAGGCAAACCTCTTCGTGTATATTTGCAAAAGGCAAGCGAGGACAAAGATTACTGATCTCAACTCGAGACTTTATTATCCACTTGAACTGAGTGATACATCTGCTTGTCTTTACCTTTTCCGAAAATGAATCGAACATTCCAGAATAGGAAAGTTCTAGAAACTAAAGTAAGTATATTCTTGAAGAAGTGAGAAACAAACAGAAAGGAAACTTTGAAATTAAATCTACTTTTAGGTCACTTGCCTCTTGTGGAATTGGAACTCCGTACCTTCCGATTCGCAGTAAGGTGCAATACCGACTGAGCCACGATATTCAGACGAAGCGAATAAGTTTCGCTACAAAATCTATATATATATTTCTCTTACGTGGCACGCAAAAAAGACGTTATTTGTTACCGCGTTTTGGCAACATTGTGCGATTGTTTGTTTACTAGGAGCATCGCGAGTCATTTGAATCTATAGTGTTATCGGATGAAATTTTATTGAAAAAAATGAATTTTAGACGAGCTGTTGCGGTTTGTAATAGAAATCTAAGAAAGCGGAGGATCTTTTCAGGGCTATTTAAAAAACGGTCCTTTTCAAGGCTAACAATTATAGTACAAGACGCGTGCACTACAAATTTCGACAACAAACTCAGTCAAAAAGTGTATGGGTGGCTCGAGTACTGGGGAAATGTACACACAAACAACATGCTGGGTATTCAATTTCCAAAGCAGCGCTTACATTGCGAGTAAAAATTTGCTCAAAGTTTTCATTTAAATTCTGATTCCAGAGGTACTGTATATATCTTTTATGTAATATAACAAATATAGATTTGAAAAATATTTTTTTGGAATATATTTTGTAATCAATCCCTTCTGCTAGGACACGTGTCTTCATTGATGCGAGCGAAGCGAGCATAGGTTCGCGCATCGAACCAATGAGAATTGCGAAGCAATCCTCCGGGGGTTGGCGAGCGTTAGCGAGCAGGGGGCAGGCCCCCTAGTAATTAAAATTAACTGTTGAAATAGGAGACTGAAACACAAATCAAACTATCAATGTATGATATCTTCGAAGGTGAATCGAATTGTTGGTATAAGTATATTAACGTATAGAAATGTTGATTTAAAAATTCGAGTATCCGACAGTGTAGTACAAATGATCGTAGAGGAGAACCAAATACAAAATTATAATATGGTACTATCAAAAGTGAAACATAATGTTGATTTAAGAGTGTAAAATATTAGACCGATTTGAAATTTTGTGCATTCGACAGATAATTTGTTTTTTGATCCGAGCTCTTCAATACAATTATTTTTTTCCTCAACCTCATAACTAGTTACAATACGAGGAAATAAATTTTTCGACTATATAAAGAAAGCAATAAAAATTATATTTCCAGTGCAGTGTCCTTTATCCCATGACCTATGCTACTTATGAACAATTTTCGGAATAAAATGGAATTGAATGTCGATTGAAGAGAAATTAACTAATACATTGGGTAACTAGAATAATAACTTCTATTTACGAATTTAAGTTCTGAACAAATTAATGCCTGCTGTATTGCAAATAAAAAAATTACTCAACAACTACAATTAAGTTATATTAAAAGGATAAACAAATGCTTTTGATTAAGTACTTATAACAAGAATTCTGAAGATTACGTCTCTTCTGAAAAACTCTTTTCAAACAATACAATTAGCTAAAATATGTTTCTCTCATCTTGTCTAAACACTTTTTATCTTTTCCAATTTAGAAAAAAATACGAATAAATCCAATAAAAGAAAAGCTTTCTCAAATCGTTTTGAACGTAACTATCCAGTTACTATAATCGAGTTTATTTTCTGGAGAGATGAAAATGATGAAACTCCGGAGTCCCCTAAGTGAAGCAAAGATAAAGATCCTGGTATATCCGATATACCACTATTTAGGGGCCTATTATCACGATTATTTTTCATTGGTCAATAGTTTTTATTAGTACCTACTTCATCGACGCGAAATAATATTTTAGAGAGCTCCGCAATCCTCAAATCTTCGCCCTTATAAGATAAGAAAACGTAAAAAAGTAACCAATTTTCTAATAAAATGATAGAAGTTCACGGGAACACAGGGAGAAAATAAAAATTAAAACAAACCCGCTAATACTTCTCAGTATCCACTCTCCATTCGCAGTTCTGTGCAATGGAGTGTTTCAGGATCATATAGATAGATAAAAATAACAGCGATAACATTTTTATTGTACTTTGCCTTTATTGGAAATCCATATTCTTCTAGATTTACTTCTTCAGGAATGCTAAATGGGAATGTTTTAGTTTTTGAAACTTCGATCGCAGATGGATAACGGTTTGGATATGGCGATACAAAGTATTTTCTTGAATTGAGATTGGCGAATATTTAGCGTTTAAACGCGTTGTAAATTTGAGAAAGTAGGCCACATATATGAACAATTTTACTGTGATTGACACTTTTATAAGATAAATAGCAGACCCACGCTAGATTACACTGTAACAAGACAACGGGGTATCGGTGACAGTCCGGGATATATCCCGACGGGAAAGATTCAAGGACAACATCTCGTCATTTTGAACCACGGTCCGATGACATTTGAGCTTGCACCCCACTCTCCAAACTTCTCTACACCAAGTCAACATCAGGGCATCTGAGGCCACGACAGATTTAACGTGCATCAGCCCCTTTTGTACGCGAAGATCGTTGGTTGGATTCGAATTCGCAACCCTTCTGTTACTAATGTGTTACTCTTCCAAGTAGGCTACCACGGCCCAGACTCACGCTGTACATCTGCCTTAAAATTTCCTAATTCCTTATGTTCACTGATGGTACAACATTTCATAGTCTTTTGTTATATCTATTTATGATACATTAAAGTAAGTAAGCCTTTTTCATAAACCTCTAAATGTAATATAGGTGGTGATAGCCCGGTTGGATGGTCTTCGGATTAGCAACCTGGGGGTTGCGAGTTCAAATCCAACTAAAAACCGTCGTGTACAATTGGGCTGGTGCACGTTAAACCTCTCGCGGCCTTAAATGTCCTCACGTTGGCATGGTGTGGAAGTGTGTTTCCAGCTCGGGTGTTACCTCGTCATCTGACGGAGATGTGGTGTTGACCATAACGGTTTTGATCCCGAACCGTCGCCAATAGACCGTTGTGCTCTTCCAGTGCGTCATTAACATTTACGCTGCGGCGCTTAGAATTTTTCAATCGTCTCACAGAACGGCTTTTTTGCCTGCATCTCCGACACCTCTTACCCAACTACTTGACATTAGCGATAGAGCCTTGACTGACGCTTTCCTTTCATAGTATTGTGTGGCGTATCGTTTGGAGTGAGATAGGTATCACCGGAGCGACCTTCTGCTTTTCCCCCCAAACGTTCACACTCACGGCACACAGATCTATACCATGCCGCTGGTGTAATAGAAATTTCAGTGGTAACAATTGTCTATTTGCCGCAGCGCAAAGGTTAGTTAAAATACCTACCTCACAAAACAAAATAATCACAAATATAAGACAGCATTTCGTGTCTTCTTGGTGTGTAATCATATTATAAACAAAACTCACACGCTGAAAATTACACAGCTCATTCGTGTGATCCCAATTAGCCTTTTGAACATTCACTTCATTACAACCCATGCACTCGACGATTCGGTGATTTATTTTGTATGTTTAAACCACTTCGTGTGTGTGTTCGCTCAAATAAGCCAATCCGTCCTGATATCATTATATTATAGCGGAGAGCTGTTATGGGTGTTTTCTGGAATAATCGGGAAACGACTCTCTTCGCTGTTGATTTTGCATTGTTTATATCAGTTTGTTACAATTCATTGATGTACAAATAATGTCAGTGCAACGTACATAAGTGAAATTCACATTATATAAGTTAGCATACATTGAATCATGTCATGAATTCAAATGTTCAACTATCAAAATTACAAAATTCTGAAAAAAAAATTAAAAATGCATTCGTGATGTAACGAACACAAAGTTCGTATCATTGTTTATAGACAGGAAAACAGTTTTCCTTAGAAAATCAATCCACTTGCTATCAGGAAATTATATTGAAGTAGAGAGCCTAGGTAGCTCAGTCAGTAGAGCGTCGGGCTCGCAATAGAAGGGTTGTGGGTTCTGTCCTCGGTGGAGCCTGCAATTCTGATGATTGCGAGATCGGCGCTTCGACCTGGCTAAAGACCGTCGTGTTCACTAATGGTGACTGGGGCACGTTAAATAGGTCGTGGTCACAAAGTCCCCCATGTTCCCATACCAAATCAATACCTTTGGGGGTACCTGATCAGGGGGTTATCGGCCTCTGATTGGGATCTAAATTACGATATGTGTGAGTGAATGGATGTGTGAAAGGGGCCTTCCTGTAAAACGAATGTGTAATGCATGAAGAAGTCCAACCCTCCGGGGCAATAGCACCCCCAATTGGGCCATATATGGCCCGCACGACAACAACATATTGAAGTCGAATTTACTCAAATTGAGACTCGTGGCAATTCTACCGAATTATACTGGATATCATAAAACAGAGAATTCAATTCACTATCAAACTCTTTTTATGCATGATTATCTTTCGCAGTGTTGACAATTATTGCATAATCATCTGGTGGTGATTGGGTTAAATTAAATACTGAACTGAAATCAATCAAAAAGGAGCTATTTACAACAGAGTAAATTTGTGGTATTTTAACCTTTACGCTGGTAGACAATTATTATCATTATAGAATTTCGTTTACAGCAGCGGCATGTTCTGTGTACGGTGAATGTTATCCCGCTGGCATGTGAGCGCTGGAATCGATCACCATTTACGAGCTGTCATTGACTGACTTTCTGGAGGATTCCTCCTATTGTTCGGTACCCTACCCTTCTGTACCCTACCCTATAAGGCCGCTCTGGTGATATACGCCACACAATACTAGGAAAGGAAAGCGACAGTTGTAAATGCCACTCAAGGCTCCATCGCTCAAGTTAGGTAATTAGGTTATGGGGGATTGGACATGCAGACGAAAGTGCCGTTCCTGGAGACGGTTGAAAAAATCTAAGCGTCGCAGCGTAAAGCTTATGTTTAAGATAAATGTTCAGTGTGATTACAGTCCACTGTACATATCCCTTCCAAAATTCCAAAAACTGTGTTTGACCTTATATTCGGAAAAGAATGACATGGCAATATAGTAACGAAAACAGACTTTTAAGGATATGAAAAGTTCGGATTTCAATTTATAGCCTGACATTATATTAACTCGTGCCAGATTTTTAGCGGTGCCGTGGTAGTATTAAAAATAGCTTCCTTATTGTAATCAAAGAGAGAGAGAGAGAGAGAGAGAGAGAGAGAGAGAGAGAGAGAGAGAGAGAGAGAGAGAGAGAGAGACGGTATAAAAAGGAAAGCTTCCTTCATCTCTAAGAATGTGATTCCAAAATGTATTATTTTTTTCGTCTATCACATATTTGTAACTTGTACGATAAATCCATTAAAGTGCACTGGCCACTTTGGACAGTGTTTCTTATTTATTAATATTATTTTAAATTGGAGCTAAAACAATTAATCCTTCATGCGATTTTGACAAGAAATCTTATCCATCAAACTACGACCAATTTTGGTAATGATGACACGACATGTCAACAAGATACTGCTGATTTTTATGATGACAATTTCAAGATCTAGTCAGTTTTTTCTAATTTCAAGATGTATCGTACATCAAGATCTAGTCAATTTTTCTTCTAATTTCAAGATATATCGTCCATCAAGATCCAGTCACTTTTCTAATGACGAGATAACTCGTCAAGACAGTTACCAGAAGGGTTTAAATAGAAAATGACTGGAAGCACACCACTTCAACAAGTATTTCCAATCTTAAGGAGGTCCTATTCAAGAAACGTATCGTCATAAAATAATGTATGTTTTTCAAAAGCATCAATGAGTACAAAGATTTACAAGTAAAATTTAATTGAAAATTTTCCATCATCAAATTAAATTAATTTTAGTATTAACCGATAACGAATTGCATCCATCGATAACAAAAAGTGATTTAAGTGGTTAGGATTTCTTGCAACACTATGTTAACTTAGAAACTCTAATATGAAAGAGATATTTTCAATTATTGAGTATCACCAATCAATAAGGGTATCCTCACAAAATAATGCTTATGCATGAAATGAATCAATCGAAAATATATTTCGTGTTCCATTATTAGATTTGATTCCTATATTTTTTGATAGTGAATAAAAGGAGTCGATAACAGTAAGGTTTATGGACAATTAAGACATACTCTTAACGTGAAAATTTCGGAACTCGGATAAAAGACGCATTGAGAATTACCAATCGAGAAGTGTATGTTGGGAAAATAATATGTTCCTGAAAAGAATCAATACGTACAAAGGATTTACATCTAAAATTTATTTGAAGAACTTCCATTATTAGATTCGATATCTCGCGATTGCAACAAGATCTATTAGGTCCCTTGATTTAATAGATATCCACACAAAAAGTCCAAGAAGAAAAACCCGTCGTAGTTCATTATTGCGACGTTTCCTTTACGAAGTTTCCTCGATAAGCAAGTACAAAAGTATCTTTTTATCTGGAATAAAGGCTTGCTGGAGATGATGGCTGCAAGGGCATTGATGTTGGCAGTTTCTGTTTGAAGGCGGAATTGACAACGGGGCCGACACTGTTTCACCCGGGTTATTGCTGCCCGATTGTGTTTCCACTCACACGGTGCAAGGACACCGTTCATTTATTTACTCTCTGGAGCCCATTACTGTCGCCTATTCACATTTTTCTGAAATAAAAAGTAAGCCGAGAACAACAGCAACCCTCGGTAAATTCTGGATATTTTATGAGGTTCCGTGGACAGTTTCTTTAGCCTTGCGCGTCCAATCAAAAGGAGAAGTTGATATATTTTTATTGCTGAATGGCGAATCTCTTGGAAAAGGTAGAGATGGTAGTGCTTTTCCATTGTCAGGATGTTTCTTTTTTTTGTATACATTTCTTTACTGTGTATGGGAACAGAGAAATAAAGTATTGAAAGGTTTATTGGAAATAAAGAATCAATCATTCAGAAAGTTACTACCATTAAAATTGACTTTTAAATTTTTTTAATCAATTTGGTACATTTATACTTTTTCTAGAGTCTGTACCATACCTTAAGTTTGCAGCTAACCAAAAGGTTTCTAATTATTTATACTTATTTTATGTGTGTTAAGGATATATTCGAGTTAGTTAAAAACTGAAATGTTGATCTAAAAAGCTCCTTTACATGTCACACATAGAAGCTTTTAGAACGATGATTTCTGGCAGTGCCCGTCTATAATATTGATACTGTTAGTTTTTATTTGAAGCCTGAATTGAGAACGGGCAAACACTATTTTACCCGGGTTATTGATGCCCTATATGTTTCTACTCATCTGGTGTAAGCCTTCTTAATTTATTTACTGTCTAGAGACAATTACTGTACATTTTCTGATATAAAAGGTAAGCCAAGAACTATAGCAACCCTGGATAAATTATGGTTTACTTTATGAGGTTCTGTGGAGAGTCTTACTTACTCGTGCATATCCAATCAAAAGGGGAAGTTGATATATTTCTATTTCTGAATGGCGAACCGCTTGTAAAAGGAAAAGATCGTAGTGCTTTTCAACTGACGGGATGTTATTTTGTTGTTTACTTTTTTTTTTATTGTGTATGGGGAGGGGGTAAGAGAGAAATGAAGTATTCAATGATTGATTGGAAATAAAGAATAGGTCATTATAAAATTACTGTCATCAATTCTAACTGTTAACAATTTTTAGTAAATTTGGTGTCTTAGTATTATTTTCCATCGCAACATCATAAAAACTTTAACGGTAAGCCAAGTAAGTCCATTTGCGATCATTTATATTTATTTTTTGTGCATTCATTGTATGTGTTAACTCTGCAAATGATTTCGACGAAATATCTCGTCCACAAGGTCTTACCAATCTTGTTAATAGCGAGAACTCTCCATAAAGACCTCGCTGATTTTCGATTATGATGAAATCTAGACCTGGCCAGTTTCATTCCAATTACTAGATATCTTGTCCATAAAGATCTAGTCAGTCTTGAGGACGAGATACCTTGGTTAAAAATGTATTCTAGTCAATTAAAAATTCAAAAAATGTTGAACCGAAAACCTTCTTTAAGAGGGATGTACAGAAGATTTCATGAACAGATAATGGCCAACAGTACATTCAGGACATTGATGGCACTTTCTGTTTTTAGGCAGAAGTGACGAAATAGCAGACGATGTTTAAGCCGTTTAGTTGTGTCTGAATGTGTTCCCGCTCAGACGGTGCGAGAATACCGTTCAGTTATTTAATTTCTGCAACCCATAGCTGTCATAGCTATGGGTTGCAGAAAATAAATAAATGAAAAGCAATTGAAATAAAAAGCAATTCAAGAACAAAAGTAACAATCTGTAAATTCTGGATACTTTATGAGATTCAGTGAACAGTTTCTTTTTCTTTTGCGAGTGCAATCTAAAGTGTGGAAGTTCATGAGTATGAACTTCTGGATGAAGAATCTCTTGGAATAGGTGGAAGTCATAGTGTTTTTTCATGGAAGTGATATACATTCTTTGGTATACTTCTCTCAGTTACGTATGGTAACAATGTGAGAAGTAAAATACTTAATATCTTATTTGGAATCCCCAGTTGGTGAGTTAGAAATTTTAATAACTGATGAATTTCATCTTTTGGTGCTTCGTTAACACGCATCCTAAGTCTATGTTTGTTTTGCTTTAGCAATTTTATTCTCTGAATGCATAAGCTTGAATTATAGTATTTTAAATACCTAAATAAACTAGTTGAATTTTCAATATGAATTTACTACATATTACTAGAAAATGAAATCATGAAGAACTGTCATAGAAATACCTTACTTCAAATCTTGACAGTGGTGAAAAAATAAATAAAATTAGTGCGAAATATTGTATACCATAAGCGGAGAAACTTGTGTAATTATTACCTATTTACTCACCTTTGTAAATCCAAATTAAACTAAAATCAACTAATATTTTGAAAGTGTTTAAATTCGTAAAAAATTACAAACATAATAAAACGCACTGATTTACTGGTTCATCTGTGCCTAATGAATACTTAAAAAATGTGCTTTATTTCAGCTTCCACAGAACTAAAAGTCACTGCAGAGGATTCGTACTCATTGCGTGGACAAGTAGTTTGTACTTCATTCATTTGGTGATGAAAGTATTTAAGTTATGTACAATTTAAGGGCGTAGTTCGTGGTTGATAGGTTACGAAACCCCGGCTTAGCATGAAAATGAAATTCATAGAAAAATAAAAATTACTACAGTAAAGGCAGAAAAATCATCACTCGTACGGCACAATTACCTGTCTTATAATACAAACCGTAGAAGGTTAAACGTATGTTAGAGAAATATGCATTTAGTTATAGACGATGCTAACAATTTGGCTATAGTTTTCGTAGTGTACGTTTTTACATTAGGTACGCACATAGTTGTTTATACACATAGGGTATTAGAAAATTAGTGAGTGACCTTTCTTAAACCACTAAGCGTGTTATGCCAGTATGTTTCAAAAACAAGTGCTATTGACCTGTAACGCTTGCCTTGTCTAAAAAAGGCATATTTTCACAGACTACTTTAAACACAGACATTTGTTTTTCTGTCTAAATTGAACCGAATTGGTGCCTCGTTGGGCTGTATTTAAATGTTTGCCGTGTTCTCTAGAATTGGCTAACAAAGAACAATTTTTTCTTAAGACTGTGTCTAGCATAATACAAAAACTCTATTTAAAAACATTAGATTTGCGATCGATTTGTATGCAGCAAGGCATCAAATACGTGACACGAAAATAAAGGCATCAAATCCACAACAGAAATCGCTTGGGTTTCCTTTTTCATTCCGAGAAGACTTTTTTTGTGCCTTCGGAACTTCCAAAAAATTCCCCCCAAGTCATTGTTCCTCATAGATCTGGCATGTATTTCTATAAGAATAAGAAGCTATTTCATGAGAAAAAGGAAACAATTCAGTAAAAAATTGTTCTCCAACCTCATAGAAGTGAACGAGAAAAAGAATAGCTTGCGACTTTCAATTCATCGTGTGCCTTTTTGTTCGTCAGAAGCAGTTGTAGTTGTTTTCGTTGTTCTCCTCTGCCAGTTGTTTCATCCCCCTGGTAACTCTAGGCTATTGGAAATGAGAGTTGACAGTTAAATCAAAATATTTCGAGTTGGAAGGGGACGATTAAAATATTACACATTCGTTGTCAACAAATCTCAAGCGCAGAGAGTTTCCCAAATTTAATTAGTAATGTGGGGGCATAGATGGCGAAATTCTCACCATACTGAATTGTCTATTAGTAGTTAAATTAAGAACGTCTTTAAATTTGTTTGAAGTATGCACAATAATACAAGATATATATGCACAATGTCTCACACATTAAAAAATTCTGTGGAACGAAGTATATAAACGTTATCAATCGCTTAGCAAAGAAGACAATTATTACTAACATTTAATGAATATGTGGTTAATTGAAACTGGTTAATTTTGCGAATAATGTGTGGTTAATTTGGCATTATACTTTCATTTTAACTTTTATCCTTGGCTGCGCCAATGCTATTAAACTTATATCTGTAAAATTTATATAAAAAATTCAGATGGTAATGGTAATTTTAGTTAACGTCGTACTAGAGCAACACAACGGGCTATTGACGACGGTCCGGAATCAGTCCCTTAAGGGAAAGATTCGAGGACAACACCTCGTAATTTTGAACCACGGTCAGATGACGAAGCAACACCTGAGCTGGCACCCCACTCTCCAAACTTCCACGCCAACCCAACGTGAGGACTTTCAAAAAATTCAGAACTAATGCGGTATTCGAGAAATTTTGTTTTTCAAACAACTATAAAATATTCGTTCCCCTTAAGTGATACCAGGGAAATGATCATCAAAATGATTGATTCTTAGAAAAGGGTTTAAGAATTTCGAATAATTATTTGAAGTCATCTGTCATTTCATCCGATTTTCAAAGTGAACAGACAGTTGAACTCTCTACTCCATTACGATGCTAGTGTTTTTGTATATAACTACATCGGGTAAAAAGTCGAAAGCAAGCGATTCCTACATCTCTAGGTCAGATCTTTTCTATTGCTATTGATCCCGGACAGTCGTCAATATCTTGCTGTGTTGGTCCAGTGCGACGTTAATTAAAATAGGTAGAGCTTCAGTCTACGTTTATAGCGGTGGCAAAGGTTTTGGTGCCTTTTTTGGCTTACTTTTACTAGAGTTATGGCAGGGTAAGGTAACCCATCTGTATTACATTTTATTTCTTTTTTTAAGACAACCTCGACAAGCGAAAAGTTTAAATTTTCATTTTGAATATTCTAGAATGGTCTTTCAAAATCCGTCAAACTGTCGTTTGATTTCATTGGTTCATTTAAAATAATTTTTTCCTTGGCGACTTTAGAAGTGCGCCAAAAAAGCGCCAAGACCGTTACCACCGCTATAAACGCAGAATGAAGCTGTACCTTAAAATAAGCTTTATTCTTCAATTAAACATTCCAGTTCTTTCCTATAGACATCTCGGGGGCGTCGTAGCTCAGTGGGTATGCCTTTTGCGCTAGCTGCCTTCGAGTTGTAGGCTGCGTAGGTTCGATTCCTGGCTATAATAGGTTTGATTCCTGGCAGGTGCATTCCTTCCTGTGTGTGAATTTCTTCTGTATCAGTAAAACTCATAGTGTGTGTGTCTGTCTATTACTGGATATTGTATGCATTGTGTCTTGCGCAGCATGGCCAAGTATGGCCCTTGCGCAATAAAACCCTAAAACCAACCAACCTATAGACATCTCTCAACAAAAATCTTTTCAAAAAGGGAGTACCATTCCATAGGTATTCATGTCGAAAGTTTCATGTAGTCTCTTCCAGTCATCGATTATTTTTCTTTAGTCAATAAAGTTTTGCGGAAAATAATTTTTAGTATCGTTTAAACTTTTTCGTTTTTTTGTTTAAACAGTTTTGAATTTTGGCAACAGTTTGTTGATCGTCTGTCTCGCAGATCGTTTTCATCTCTGTAGTTAAAAAAAATTCATTATTATTTTTAGTTAATAAAGTTTGTGCGGAAAATAATTTTTAATATCGTTTAAACTTTTTCATCGCTTCTAATTACTTCGGACGCAAATATATATATACATGATACATCCATCTATATGCTCTATTTCATATGATCTTTTTCATCGCAATTCAGCTTCGCTCTCCGCATCATCTTTAGCAGTTGACACTCGAATAACAACTAAACCGTGTGTGAGCAACTTCTCCCCCACTTACCCTTTTCTCGTTTAGTAGAGCTACTAAATCACTCGCCACTCGACTAAATTACTGGCCTAGTGTGTAGCAGCTTTATATGTGAGCGCTGCTTTGGAAATCGAATACCCAGCATGCCGTTTGTAAGCTGCAACAGCTCGACTAATTTTTTTTTTCAGTAAAATTTTATCCGATAACACCATAAATTCAATTGAGGCAAGAGGCTTCGTGGTAAACTATTCGTGGCAATTTATATAGTACTCAAATTCGGGTAGCGATATGTACAATTAATCTCGATCTAGGAATAGCGTCTTTCTTTGAGGAGATGCTCCCTGAGATTTAAACTAACTTTAGCATTGAATATCTCGGGATATATTGATGGTAAAGTCATGAAATCTTACATTTAGACTAATTTATCTACGCAGAATCTGATTATGGCATCAAAATACGGTGTTTTCGTTATAAAATGTGTTGTATGAGGACATAACATTATGCAGCTTTTTTGTATTTGAATTTGTAGAGGGCGTTATTCCCTAATGAATGATACCTTTGAAAATGCTCTAGTATGAATAGTACTCGAAAAAAAAGGTGGTTCGTTTTTTTTTCTGCGACTGTATTTAGGGATAAATTGCCCAAAAGATGTTATGTTTATTTTAGGTCCTCAAAACTACTTTATAATCCTCCATTGGACACTGTATACATTTTGTAACTATCTTCTACTCAGACTTTCATTTTGATAAGATACTTCGAAACCTAACGGAATTCAGAAGTAAGTATGTTAAGGATCGATTAAGAGGTATATTAGACACCAGATCACCGGTTTCTTAAAGTAAAAAGTAAGATAATTATCTATCAGAGAATAATTTTCTACTGACTTTACAGGCATCATGAGAATTATCACAGGAAAACTTTTTACGTGGTCGTATTTTTATATTCCTTCATTAAAATTTAACAGCTGTATAGCGTGACTATTTCGATTAGGTACTTTTTGTAAAAGGAAAACTTCATGCAATACGCCCATAAAATATCACGTATTCCTTTTAAGCTCGTTTATATATTTATATGCATATAAAGTTACGAAAATTAGCAACGGAGAGTATGACGTCTTAAGTACAAGCGATTAAAGATCAAAATTTTAAACACATGGATATTAATTTTAATCTTTAACAAAATGTTTTCTTGTTATGACGGAAAACTTTCCTTACTAAAAAAAAACTGCCGTTGAAATTAACGACAAATTTCTACTTTAAAGGCGGTTCATTAACGTCTTCATCAAAGCAATTTTTAAGTTTTATTACGAAAATGTTTGAAGTAACATTCTTCCGTTCAGGTCAAAAAGGCAATATTTCCTAGTTCGATCATTCAAGTTGATGATTGTGTCGTTATGTACATCGTACACTTATTTTGAAAGCAACTTAATTATTATACTTGTTTGTGCTACAAAGTAGGTTAAAGGTAAGATAATTAGTTAACATCGTTCTGGAAGAACCCAACGGGCTATTGGTGACTGTCTGGGATCAATCCCGATGGGAAAGAAACAAGGATATTGCCTCGGCACCTCTCTCCGAAGGTACTTCGAAGCAGATTTTTTTGACCACAAAATATAGTTCTTGCAACACTACAAATTTATTAATGAGAATAAATGAATGTTGAAAAACAATTGACAAATAATTTAAAATTATGAAATGCTAATTTTGAAATTAAATTCTAAATTGTACTCATTTTAGATTCATATTTTATATTGCGTTACATTTTCTAAAACGAATAAAATGTCCTCCAAGCCAACGCTTTTTAAAATTGTTTGCTTTTCTTTTCTGACAACTCTAAAGACGAAACAGAAAAGAAGAAAAAATATTATCTTTGTCGCTCAATTTCCCAATGCCCCTCATGTCATCTGGCCGAACGGTTATGAGTGCCGTTCGTTCAGGACTGGTAGACTGGAGCTGCAGTTAGATTGTTCCATTCGCGATTCTATAAAACCTACAGTTCATGCGATCACAAAATTTATCAATTAAAATTTACAAACCGAATTTAGCATTTAACCGAAAATTACTTGAAATACGACTACCGCGATAACCAATATATTTATTTTTATGTGCTTGACGTAGGTACCTACTGAATGACCCAGAGCACCCCATATATACACATGATACTTTTTTTACCTATATGTAGAATATTATGTATGATCAAGTTAAATTGAATGCAATTATACATTCAAAATGATCAACTAAACAATTGTTGATTTAGTATGCTCTTTTTCTTACTCTTGTGTTTATTTTGGTCCTTTCTAACACCCTTTACAAATTGGCCTGCTATTTTTTGAAACACACTGTATATGCTATGTAGAATTAAATAAAGTTTCCATCCAAGCATATTAAAGTATTCTGTGAATTTTGAAGGTAAAGCCAGGGTATTTGGAAGACTGTCGACTGAAGCTCTTGCGAAATTCATAAAACAGTTCATACTCAAGAACATTTCCTTCGCAGAGATTGAAAAAAGTTCTAGAAAGAAATCCGCAGAAGCCATTTAGCTTCCTTTTAGAACTCATTTCCTATTCTCTTTTGATAAGATTCAATGTGGCGGCACTGCTCAAATAGAAAATTTTGTATGACTTCATCACACAACCGGCGAATTCGAGAATCTCAGATGCGATGTACAAAAGGCATTTCTAGTAACTATCGGCTCTGACATACGTGGAATCCTATAAAATGAAATAAATAAACGGGGAAAAAACCTACAAAAAGCAATAACGAAACCAACAATACTCAAAGAAAGCGTAGAGTAGAAGGGAAAAGAATAAAGGGAATGAAAAAAATATTGCAAACGGTCCAGTCCCTCTGAGTCTGCAAATAGAAAATAAGAATCACATCTGTTGTTCGAACTCGGGTTTTTGGTCGAAATGAGCGCACTCTGGTGTCCGTTGTCATGACTACCGGGGAAAAAAAGGTGAAAAAGAAAGACAGAAAGGGTTTGAGAGTATAAAAATGTCGGGAAAATAAGAATAAAAACGAAGATGGCGGAAAAGAAACTGGTTATCAAACTTGATTTTATTTCCACCACAACCTTTTGCGGGTTACATAAGGGCCGTCTTTTTTATTATTATGGATGAGATGGGATAGAATGGAATGGAATAAAAATAATAATAAAAAGAATAAAATAGCACATTTGCATGTTTGGTCGAAACTGAATTGAGACATTTACATTTCAAATAAAAAAAATGGCGGAATATTGTTCCCGTAACTTTAAGCCTAAGTGGGTTCAACTTTTCATTATTCTTCATTTCGAGAGAAACTGCAGATGCATTTCCAAGAAATTCTTTTCTGCTTGTGCCATTTTCATTTTTTGAAGGGAGAAATGCATTATTTTTCACGGTTTGTAAATCTGTATTTATCATAAAAAAACGCCGAAAATATTAATATGTGTATCTCTACTTCATTTTTGATTCGAATTCAAACTTAAGTGAAATTTTTCAGAATGATTTATGGGCTTAAACGGTTTTTACTAGAAAATTGAGTTAACATATTCAGTGATGATTGGCTTAGAAAATGTTTTCTCCAGAAAAATTGTTTTCGACTTACAATAAATAACACGAATTACAACTTACTGCATGTTTCTCGTCTTTATAACAAGTAATATAGCAACTAAAATCGTTTGTGATAAATTATTGTAATTACTCACAAATCTTATGCTGAATATTTTTGACAATTTATTCTAACAAATGCTACTAAATCGGCTCCTCTGTTGGATTCTATTTGCTTCTAGCCCTGTGAGTTTTGTATTTGTCCTGTTCATCTCTCGGAATGTTTGTTAAGAGTTGAATATGAATTTTGGTTTTCTGGTACATGATCCGAAAACTAATAAGTTAAGTCAATGTTTGTTAAGTTTTTAGCCATGATGTTTAGTTTTGATTATTTATACAAATAATCAAATGATACTTAATACTATAAATGCTATAATTACCGCAAATATAAAAAGCTGTGAAATTATAAGGATAAATGTGTTAAATTCTAAAATGTATTAGTGAATTTGTCATATGTTGTGCAATTTGACCTATGACGTCACCAATAGCCCATTGTATTTCTCGAATGTGACGTATATTAAACTACCTCCCTACCGGTGATATATTACGCTTACAGAAATTGTTTGGCAAACTGCAATATACATTAAACATACCGTTTGCATAAAACGTTAAAGTTTATTCGTTTTTAATTATTCGATAAGCCAGTCATTATATGGAACAAAAACTTAAAACAAAACAAAAAGTAAAAATTCACTATACAAATCCAGATCTTTTATGTTTGTATGTATCTCACCAGTATTATTTGATATTTTGTAAAAAATAATGTTAATTTAATTTCTTTCAACGTTAATATTTCTTTCACGCTTTCAGATTTTTGACAGTTAAAAAAATATTTATAAAAAATTTATATTATTCTTGTTTATTTATTATTATTCTTGTGTACTTAAGAAATTACCTGTCCATATTAAAAAAAGACCTATTTGCATAAAACGTATTCTGTAATAAGGTTATTTTATATTTGACATAAAATCTCGCAAAATAATTAAAAAAAAATTAAATTCGTTTAGAATTTGCTATAGATATTAGAGAAATCTGATTAATCCTTTTGTTGAAGTTGAATTTTCAACTGTCTGTGTTATATTGTAGGAGTTATCATTATTTTATTGTTTTAACCTTTCCAGCGGTAACGCGCTCCACACCAACGTGAAAATTCACGGGTATTTTTTATATACATTATTTTTAAATGTAAAATGAATGTAAAGGGTGTTGAAATTTAAAATGTATAGTGTGTATTAATTGAAATTATGCTTTAAATAACATCAATACAATTTATTTAAAGAAATGTTATATAATATTTCTAAAAATTCTCTTTATTTAATAAATAGTATAAATCATGTAAATATAAAGCATTAAAACAATTTAAATGCCCAAAGAATTCTATAAATGAGGTGAAAATTAAAGGAAAGAAATTGTCGATATAGGTAATGAATTATTTACATTTAATAACATAATAAAGATTTCTTGCAACTAAAAAAAAACAAACATATATAATAAAAACTTACCTCAACAGTCGAGTGTATCTGTTAAATACAAATGACGGATCTGCAGGAGGCCTATTAACACTTCGAAATTCAAATTAAGACTGAAAGTAATTCTAAGTGAGCGGGAGGAATAGCCAAAAAGCCAGTATTAGTAACGCTATTTTGTCTAAAAATATATAACTAAAATCAATTCTAGTATATTTCTCACATACGCGTGACCGCTGGAAGGTTAAGATTTAAGGATTTGAAGTTTTTTTCCACGATTATAGTACTTCCATTAATTCCACTGATTCTTCGAGATTGCACCGGATAAAGAAGAACGTGATTAACATTTTACTTCTGCTTCTGGTTAGTCAATTATAAATGGACTCGGTAGCCTGGATGGAAGAGTAACAAATTAACAACAGGAAGGTTGAGTTTGAATCCAACCCAAAATCGTCGTAAACGTGGAAGCTGGTCCACGTTAAACATGGTGTGGCCTCAAATGTCTTCACGTTAGTATTCTGGTATTCTGTGGAAGTTTGGAGAGTGGGGTTCCAGTTCAGATGTGACCTCGTCGTAATAGACCGTTGTGTTGCACAGTGCGACGTGAATTAAAATACTTACCTAGTAAAATATCTTCTTTTTGACCATTGCAGATAGTTTGTAAATCGGAATAAATGAACTTGAAATTGGCAGATTTGGAGAAGCTTTGGAGTATATTGCGCAAGTACAGTAGCGGAAAAATAAATGAACCACCTCTCTCCATTGGAGCAATTTTAATAGCATAGAAAAATCTAAGATAACGCTTGACAGTAACTAATGTCTTCTATCAATTAAAATTCCTAAAATTTACATGAAGGGCCTTCTTAATGTTAAATTGAACACCAACTTCAAAATCCCCTTTTCGATACACAATTTCGAATATGCATCAAAATTTAATTTCAGATAGCTAATTATATGTTATTAAGTCTTACCGTTATGAAGTTAAGAGTACAGAAAAATTGGAGCTCCTAATATTAAATCAATTTCTGAGACTTCTATACATGTCTTCCTAAGTAATATTTCTGTAGGGTTGATATTTTGTACCATGTTACTGTTAAACAACCCATAAGAATTACACCTAATATTTTAGAAAAAATATTTATGCAATAATAATTATTAAGTTAATGTTTGAAATAATTATGAATTGGAATATTATTAAATTTTGATGGGATTCGATTCCGAAGAATTTCTATACATGACCATGCGAAATTTCAGCTCATTCCAACAATCCATTTTTGAGCTACATAAAATTTTCCATTATCGCGAGTTTAGAGTGCAATCAAAAGTATGACCTTACTACGAAGCCCCCATACAATGCTCGTTAAATCTGGCGATCGGGGTGGCCATCAAACTGGTCCACCACGCCCAATCCATCGCCCCGCATAACTGACATCCAGTTAATTGCAGCCAATCACGTTAAAGTAGGCTGGCGCACCATGCTGAAACCACATGTTATTACGAACGACAGTAGGAACATCGTACAGCAATTCTGGTAAAACCTCTTCCAGAAAAATACGATAATGTTAGCCACATTGAAACGGGTTGGTAGGAGATATGGGTTTGTATTACTCTTGGTGGTCGCAATTTTGAGCATTTATTGTAAACATTGCTGCAATGAAGCACTATGCAATGATGTTGTAAATAAAAAGTTTTTTCTGTTTCTCATTTTTTGTCTCATTTTTTGTCTCATTTTTTGTGTTCGTGCCTCCACGCGTCACTTCCGTACATACATTCCTATACGAAAAATGTATGTTTTAGTAAGTTGTACCACCCCTTCAAGATTGTTCCATGACCGCAGAATCACTCTTTATTTAAATGTCTGATATGACTAATTTAATTTTCTGTTCACAAAAATCTCTCAAATAGATCTATTCTCTTTTTGTAAACTAGTGACAGGTTACCTTCGCTTTCCATGTCCTGAAGACATTCAATATCAAAACAAGTTTATTGTTATTGCAGTTAAAATATTACTTTCATACACTTAATTATTTTATTAATATATTTTAGGAAGGATAAAAAAAAAGTGATTATTTTGGTCACTTTTTCAATCTACAGTTAATCAATCCCAAAAGTGTTTCGTCAAGTAAATGTAGTAGTCACAACTGAAAATGCAAGTATCAAAATACTTATAAATAACAATCATTATCAATGACTATATTGTGAAGTCTAAATATATATACATCTCAGCAAGATTATATTGGTGGACACGCAAAAAACCAATTAGAAGTGTGAAAAATGTTTCTACACTGCTTGAAAACCTTTCGAATTTTGGTTGTAAGAAAGTATTTTTAAAAAGGGAATACTGATATTGTTAATAGTGTTACTATCTTATAAATTTATATAAAATTTATTCACTTAAAACACATTGCACCAGAGTAAAGTATTATTTTTACAAAAATACTACTAAATTACTAAACTTATTACGTTTATAAAAATTAGTTTTATTACATTTGGTAAAAAAGAAACAAGTATTTTAATCATTAAATGTTTTAGAGACATAATAGCAAATTTTCGGATTCTGAGGGACTAAATTTTACAGTACGATTTTGAAAAAAAAACCAGAATTAGTAAGGTCATTCAAAGAATTTAATATCCAGTAGAATTTAAAATATAACATTATTATTTCGTTTGTTTATTTTTATTCGAAATAGAGAAATTAAATAAAAAGCGTCAATTGAATAGGAGTTCGTAGTTATAAAAAACTGCACTCATAACACACAAAAATGAAAAAATTTAGACGCCAAAATATTTTGTGCAGTTACTTCTTGTAAAAAATATTTCTTATTGTATTACACTTCAATCCTTCAATTTTACGCATAAGTATTTCGTAGTTTGAGAAATATCCAACGATTTGATACAAACTTGAGTTGAAAAAGGAGGTTTCTTTCCCGGCGCATTAAAACTGATGCGATTTTAAAACTTAAGCCATTCTGTATAAGAGGAATAAGAGCACAGAAAAGTAACACATATCGAGCAACTTTCAAGATAGCATTCAACGATTTCAGCAGAGTAAGGCATGTATTCCTGTGAAAGAAAAATACTTGAAAATCTTTTTTCCGATACTAACAACTCTTAAACATCTGCGATCTGGATTTTTTTTTTAAACTCGGACTATTTCAGTGAAGTAAAAGCAAATAATAAAGGGAGAAAATGTTTCGTCGTTGAATCTTTTCTGCTTCGTTTCTCATATTTAAAGGCTAAATAGAGTTATATTCAGCTGATCCGTATGAAAATTTTTTTGTCTTTCCTGTTATTGCTATTCTACATTCTTATTTCAGAATACTAACAGTCACATAAAATTCCAATTTAATTTTCATGACCACAGGTAAAGCAAATGGCATATTTATTACCAGAATAAATTCAAAAAAGGTACTAGATTTCGTATTAAAAATTAATGCGTAATATATCGCACCTCGGCAAGAAAAGTGACGCAACTCAAAATTGCAGAATTTGAGAAACATCAATTTAAAGTATATTATAAAACTTATATTGAAATAGTATAAGCTTCTTTTAAATTTTAGGTAAGTATATATGGTGGTAACTTCTATTATGTTCTATAGAATAGTAATACAACACTCTGGGGCACCTCATACATATTTTTCAATGACAAAACATCAAAATTTTTATTTTTTGACTTATGTCACTTTTTTTGCTGGGGTGCGATATGTCAACGGGATTATATTAATAGCTATCAAATAAACTATCTTATTGTTAGTATAAAATAAAAAAACGTAACAAAATAAACAGCCTATATTATTTTAACCATTTACTTAATGCTTTGGCTTGCGACATAAGATGCATGAGAGGCTTTTTCTGTTGAAGTGAATGTAGATGACTTTAATGTTTATGCGTTATAACGTGCTCCCCGTATGTTTCCATTCAAAACATCACTTGGTTTGTTTTTTGAATAAGATTTCAGAACGTCATCAATAGTAATCCCAAAGAATGAATTCCAATTTTATATATGATATTTAATTGGTCAACTCTAATCAGATTGAACACCAAACTTCTCCAAAGAGGCGATGAACTTCATTTTAAGTAATTTCAATATGTATGATGCTAGTTTCTCTCTTATACTCATACTCGTATGTTACATATTTTAATAAAAGAATAAAAATTGAGATCAAGGAAATATATTTATTAGAGAATTTGTACGAGTGAAATTAGATTCCTTCATTTAAGCACGTAAGAAATAAATTATAATTTAATATTCTGAAAATAATATTTTTTGCAATGAACAGCATTTTAGGAGATTATTGATAAACTATCTGTTCGTACTCTAATTAATTGCAAAATATTCGTGATTTTCCATGATTACTTAAAACTATGAAGTAGTAAAAACACATAATCCAGATATGGGAACCTGACACGCTTGCTAAATGTGGCACACCGCTATAAATTGTTCAAAATGTGTATGTGCCAATGTTTCAAAATACCCTATATGGAATATTATAACGCTTTTACAATATTTTAACCGAAGTTTTAGAACATTGGCAGCATAAGATGCTCCAAGAATACTCTACCACGCCTTGACCTTCCATAAGCATATTGAGTCTTCAAATCGACTCATATACATAAAAAGTACGAGGCTTCAAAGCGCTTAGGAACAACAATGTTCCTTACAAAACCCAAACTGAAAAAACTGAACCTGACACGCTTGCTAAATGTGGCACCCCGTTATAAATTGTTCAAAATGTGTATGTGCCAATGTTTCAAAATACCCTATATGGAATATTATAAAGCTTTTAAAATATTTTAACGGAAGTTTTAGAACATTGGCAGCATAAGATGCTCCAAGAATACTCTACCACGCCTTGACCTTCCATAAGCATATTGAGTCTTCATATCGACTCATATACATAAAAAGTACGAGGCTTCAAAGCGCTTAGGAACAACAATGTTTCTTCCAAAACCCAAACTATCCGCAAGTGTGACTAAGATTAAATTATGTGTCTACTTCCCTTTTACCACAAGAAGTACTCCAGATACAAAATATACCAAACCTCTCCGGTAACCTATCTGTTGTTGAAGAAACGGACTGTATCAGTAGTGGTCCGAGGCCGATGGTTGTTGATGAACTCCGTCGTGAAAGTTTAGTAAAAAAAAAAACTCAAAAGACACAAAGTCAAAATTCTGTATTTGGAGTATATTTTACTAAATTTAATCGATCGTCACGTAAGTTACATGTAGTATAAAGTAGCAATTACATTTGGATAGGCATTCAAAATTGTAACTTTCCTCCCACCGCTGTATAAAATCTTTACTTTATCTCCTCTGTTCTAAAGATGGATTTTATCTTTTAGTTGTCTTGGTAACTATAACTATTTATTGCTCTGACTTTTTTAATTGGCTTTTGCCGCACTTCCTCGCTTGAAATCTCGTGGACGTTTCTTTTAATTGAAAAAGCTTTGTTCTTAGGTTGCCAGCTTGGCGTTTTCTATGTAGGGTTGCCAACTTGGCGTTTCACTTCTTGCGAGATGGCGAACCTTACATGTCCCTCCGGGGAAGCACATCCATCACTTAAGTCATAAGTGATGATGCTGCTGCCAATCGCCATCTAGAATCATAACTAAAAGTCATAATCAATTAGCTGGTCTTCATTATGATATCCAGTCCTTCGAGAGAAGCGTGAGAGCTCAAAAAAAATATCTACATTAACATTCATGAACTCCCACATAAAATACATAATACAAGACACAAGAACGTTATCAAAATTATCTAAATCAGATTACAGTTTTGAGAAGAAAAAAAAATATATACATATTTATATGAACTGAATAAAAACTAGGGTTCATCAATTTTGATGCGCGATAAGGCATCTGCATTGCCATGCTTACTACCCTTTCTGTACAATATATTCATGTTATATCTTTGCAATGCCAAAGCCCAACGTGCAAGTTTTGCACCCTGTGGCATTCCCTGGGTCAAATAAGTAAGGGGGTTATGATCGGAGACAATTTGGACTTGTGCTCCAAATATCCAAGTGTCAAATTTTTTCAACGCACTTAGAACAGCATACGCCTCCCGTTCGATAGTAGCCCAACGAGTTTGGCATGGGGTGAGTTTTCTACTGTAAAAGGCGATAGGACGTTCTTTTCCGTCTTCGTCTTGCTGAGCTAGACACGCTCCAATCGCTGTTGCAGAAGCATCGGTGTACAACTGGTATGGCTGATCTAACACTGGAGTATATAAGAATGGAATTTCCGTCAGCCTTTGCTTCAATTGTTGGAAGCTTGCTTCCTCTTCATCACTCCAAGGTATTTTGTTGGGCACCCTTTTCTTTGTTAAGTTTGTCAAGGGTAAAACCAAGGACGAGAAATCCTGAATGTACTCCCGATAGTAGCTTGCCAGACCAATTATGCCTCTTAACTCTTTCTTAGTAGTTGGACGTGCTAAGTTCTGCATGGCTTCGATTTTCTGGGGATCTGGTGCATGTCTTCCGGAACCTACAATGTGTCCCAGGAACCTCACTTGTTTTTTACCGAACTCGCACTTTTTAAGATTGACTGTTAATCCAACGGTCTGTAGAGTTCTCAGCACGTCTCTGATGTGACGCAAGTGATTCTCCCACGAGCTGGAAAAAATGGCCAGATCGTCGATATACGCACGGCAGTACTTTCTGTGTGTCTTAAATACTTTGTCTATGGACTTTTGGAACGTACTTCCAGCATTTTTAAGTCCAAATGGTAAAACGTTCCATTGAAAATGACCAGAGTGTGTCACAAATGCCGAATATGGTTTAGCTTCTTCTTCTAAAGGGATTTGCCAATAACCCTTTGTCAAATCTAGAACGCTGATGAAAGGAGCACTACCAATTTCAAATAGTAACTCGGTGGCCTGTTGCATTGGGTAAGCATCCGGGACAGTAAAACTGTTCAAAACTCGAAAGTCGACGCAAAGTCTTACACTTCCGTCCTTTTTGGCCACACAGACGACTGGGTGTGCCCACTCACTGTCACTCTCTTCAATCAGTCCTTGTTCAAGTAACTCTTGGATTTGGCGATCCACCTCGTTTTGTAAGGCGATGGGAACCCGATAGGGATGCATTTTCTTTGGTACACAATCTTTAGTTAGTTTGATTGAATGTCCATCAACTCTGGCTCGGCCAGGTCGTGCACTGAAAACTTCTCGAAACCCTTCCAAGGTCTGAACTAATTGGTGTCGCTGTTTTTCGCACAACGCCTCTGTAGTCTGGAACACATGACCCTTAATATCGTATGCAGATTGACTCTTATTTCGAGTAGGGGCATAAAAGATTTCCCCAAAGTCCTGATCTTGTTCGAAAATCAACCCCACCTGTTCAACTCGGGCTATATAAGGTCGTAGTTTGTTGAAATGCAGCTCTTTTCGGCTTTTATCCTCCATCTCGACCAACGCAGAATGAGGTCGAGTTAACTGGATAATAGTTGCAGGTCCTGACCAGTTCTTCAGAAGTTTGTGACTAGAAGATGGAATAAGGATCAGTACCTTATCACCAACCTTGAAAGTCTTTTCTCTCGCTCTCAGATTATATTTAGATGTGTAATAGCCTTGTGCCTTTTCGGCATTCCCTGCGGCAATCTCGTGTGCCGTTTTCATCCTTTGACGAAGGTCTTCTAAGTATTTTTCAACAGAAGGAGATGCTCCCGTTGGAATTTCGGTTTCTCCTAACCAACTCTCCTTAATTAATTTTAATGGACCTGGAGGTAACCTTCCATACACCAACTGAAATGGCGATACTCCCGTGGTACTGTGAGGTACTTCTCTGTATGCGAATAGTAATAAAGGGAGATGAATATCCCATTGTCGACCATTTTCTTGTATGTTCTTACTGAGCATATCCTTCAGGGTTTTGTTCCATCTCTCCACGGCTCCCATGCTTTCTGGATGCCCCGGAGTTGAAAATCTTGGTGACACCCCGATGACTTGCATGAAGCCCTTGGTGAGCTGTGCTGTGAAATTTGTCCCTTGATCGGTACAGATAGTTTTAGGAAACCCCGTCTGGGAGAAAATCTTCATCAGGACGTCGCAAGTTGTTTTCGCAGTAATGTTCTTGACTGGTATAGCTTCCGCCCATCTCGTGCACAAATCCACAGCACAAACGATAAACTTGTGCCCTCTTGAGGATGGTGGCTCTAGGGGACCAATACAATCTACACTCCACACTTCAAAAGGATTTTCAGGTCTCACAATAGGTTGGATAGGAATTCTGTCATTGTAAGTGGTACCTCTACGTAGCTGGCAGACCTTGCAGCTTTCACAAAAATGCTTGACATCAATCTTGATATTCGGCCAGTAAAAGGAATACTTTATCCGTTGTTTGGTTTTCTGTTCTCCTAAATGACCGGCCAATGGAATTTCGTGTGCCATTTTTAGGACATAGGGCCTTTTAAATTTAGGCAAAACTACCTGCTGAATTTTCTCTCCTCCTACGATTTCTGAGTGTACCAATAACCCATCTTGCACTTCGAATGCATTTCTTCTATTTCTTGCTAATTCCCAAATATCCTTTAAACTTTCATCTTCCAATTGAAATTGCACGAACTCGTTCCGTTTCTCATTAACCCCAGGGTGATTTGCGGTGTCACTACGGGCCAAGGTAAGTTCGTTTAAGGACGAAACTGAATAAATTTCTCCAACTCGAGAAACCCCTTCTTGGCTAATAATATTGCCATAAAGTTCCACCTTCGAGTTTAAAGCGTCATACGTTGAAACGCTTACGAGCATGTCGCTTACTAATTTTTCAGACACTGCACATGTCACTGGGATTTCTCCGTGTCGTCCGTCATTGATTTTCACATGGATTATCTTGAGAGGTGCCATTTCTGTCTCACCAAATGCGGATACAATTTTAATTTTTCCTTCCCCTTCATTTTGAGAATCCTCAATCAGATCAGCCCGGATGACTGAAATCTGCGCTCCAGAGTCGATAATACCGTCGAAGATATTATTACCGCTTTTTAAACTCACTATCTTGAGTTCATCAATACCTCTTTGGTATTCTACAGGCTTTGTGACTGGAACGGTCACTTTTGCCGTCAACATCGATGGAGGCTCCACCATGTCTTCCCTTGCACATGATGTTGTAGCGTCTTGGGCTCCAATATTGCTCACAACTGCTGAAGTTTGTCTTCTTCCTAGCTTAGGACATGCGTTTCTAAGATGCTGAAATGATCCGCAAGAATAACACTGAATCTTCTTCTTCCTTCCCGCTTCATTTTTCGGACTCGTATTACGTTGATGAGTACTCCTCTCGTGAAACTGTCCATATCTAGCAGGAAAATCGGAGTTCCTTTCTTGAAAACGTCTTCTTTCTTGAAAATGTGAATTTCTTTCCTTATTTACAATATTTTCAGGTGAATGGAATTTCTTCTTGAACCCTCGAACACTTTCGTATTTGTCAAGGAGTTCCGCTAGAGTAGTAGGAGATTTTATTGTGCTCCACTCACATCGACAAAATGCTCTCGCATTTCCGGAGGTACCTTACGTTTGAATTGATCCGTAATTACCAGATGCTTTAACGTTTCGAAATCCGCAACCTCAAGACCTTGAATCCATTCTTCAAAATAATTTGTCAATTCAAAGGCAAAATCCTTCCACGATTTATCTTCAGTCCGCTTGAGCTGGACAAATTTCAATCGGAAGGTTTCTGGGCTTAGTTTAAACCTTTTTAGCAATAACCCTTTCACGTGGCTGTAGTCATATGCGACAGCCGCTTCTTCTCTAGCAATTAACTGAGTAATGTCATAGGGTAATAAACCCAAAAGCTGTGACACCCAGTCCTCCCTTTTTATGTGAGCATGTTCTGCCTGCCTCTCGAAAAGAACCAGATATAGACTGATGTCTCCTTCTTTAGGATCGAACTTCTGCATCACTCTTTGTAGATCGTATATGTGCTTAGAGTTGCTCGAATTCCCTTCATTTGATGTTTCTGTATTGTGACGGCCTTCCATTTCGAGCCTTAGCTTTTCTAACTCGAAAACAGAACGTTTCTCGAGTTCCATCACAAAACGTCTTTCTTCAGACTCAGCAGCGAGGCGCTTTTCCTCACTTTCAGCCAAGAAACGCCTTTCCTCGGCATTTTTCCGATCTGTTATGATACTGTTTAAAAGATTTTCGGTAAACTCCTGTTCATATTCTTCGCTGTTCAATATTGAGTTCTTTAAATCGATGATTTTGTGTTGCGGCAACACATCTAACCCCAATTCATCTGCCAACACCTTCAAATCCTCCTTCCTTGCTTTCGCGAGATACGCCATCCCAAACAAATTTAACTCAGGAATTAAATTTACGCCACAGAATGCAGAAATAAAAAAAATAAAAAGGTTGGAAACCTCACTCTAAATAGTCTAAAATTATGATTTATATTAACTTTACGCCTTAGCGACAAGCATTCCCAGAAATCCCCGTTTTCCAAAACGAAATAGTTATTCTCTAACCCAATAACACAAAAAGTATCTAGTTCTGATGAACTGTTTCACAATTAACCATTAATCTAATTAACACATGGTGTGCTAAATAAAATTTGCACTGTGGTGCACATAACACGTAAGTGTTCTAAACAAAATGAATAGCATTAGCTTTCAACAAAGTCTACTTTCGCTCCGTAATTGTGTGGGAGTTGCATGAATTAAAAAAAATTAAAACTCAGGATGAGCTCTCACCTTCATTTCCAGGGTTCGACGATCCTACCGACTGCGCCAGTAGTGGTCCGAGGCCGATGGTTGTTGATGAACTCCGTCGTGAAAGTTTAGTAAAAAAAAAAACTCAAAAGACACAAAGTCAAAATTCTGTATTTGGAGTATATTTTACTAAATTTAATCGATCGTCACGTAAGTTACATGTAGTATAAAGTAGCAATTACATTTGGATAGGCATTCAAAATTGTAACTTTCCTCCCACCGCTGTATAAAATCTTTACTTTATCTCCTCTGTTCTAAAGATGGATTTTATCTTTTAGTTGTCTTGGTAACTATAACTATTTATTGCTCTGACTTTTTTAATTGGCTTTTGCCGCACTTCCTCGCTTGAAATCTCGTGGACGTTTCTTTTAATTGAAAAAGCTTTGTTCTTAGGTTGCCAGCTTGGCGTTTTCTATGTAGGGTTGCCAACTTGGCGTTTCACTTCTTGCGAGATGGCGAACCTTACAGTATCCTATCTTCCACAGGTGATGCTTGAAGGAATGTTTTTAGTTTGTCACAATGGAGCGCTTGTTATACAAAAACTAAAAGATCATAATTAAAGTCACCAGCTTCGAGAAAAAAGAGCTAGCTAATTAAGCAGGTTGATGATATCGCATGTTATATCGCGTGCTATGAGATTTCATGGAAAGGATTTGAAATCCGATTTCCACTGTCGTTGCGGCATTTATAGTATGATACATCAAAGCATAAGGTGCAACAAGAATACTCTGCTATTCTTCATCCATCTTTACAGCGTATGAAGTCTAAAATTCGACATGCATGGAAAAAACGAGGTTTCAAAGCGTATGGGTAAAGTAGTAATGTCCTTTCCAAGAAATCCACTGTCCTAATGTGGATACTATTTTATTATATGCTTCCTACTGTCTGTCTACAACAAAAACTGCTCCAGATAAAGTCTTCCCTTCACACTTCTTATGTAACACGATGATATTATAAGCAAATCCATCGTCTTGGAACAAAAATATGCATCTAATTAAGTGGATTGATGAAATCAACTGGCATACCTCAAGCTAGTGACCAACTAAATTTGATAGAAATGATTTGAAAACAGATTCCCATTGACGTTGCGGTATTCATAGTACGTTGACAGCGTAAAGTGCGCCAAGAATCCTCTGTCATTCCCTACCCTTCTATGACAGAACGTATGCAGTCTGCAATTCGGCGCTTATGCATGCAAAGCACGAGGCTTCAAAGCGTATGGGGGCAGTAATGTCCCTTCCAAAGCACCCGCTCAAGCAAACGCACCGATAATACGGGAAAAGGCAAAAAAAATAACAACTTTTTTCTTCCACTTCTTCGAGCCTGGACTGAAAAATTCAAGCACGCGTGCGTCCTGGCCTCCTTTACGACGCTTTTCCTTACATCAAGCCACTAAGTCACGAAAAACTCGGCAATAACTCGGCCATACCCATATACTCGAAAATGAGCATTTGAAGCTCATTTTGAATGGATCCATTCCGAAAGATATCCAATCTGCGAAAGTGCCTGCATAAAAACGTGCATCCAGATGTTGGTATTAGTTCTGTTCCTTTATTTTTTGGAATCTTTTCGTTTTCTTATTCGTTGGAGATTCGCATAACCCTAAAGCGGGCATGCATAGTGTATGATCGGACACCGCATTCGGAGCTAGTTTGCATTCGCCAGGAGTGCTCGCATGGTATTATTAATCCGAATTATGCTTATTTTGTATGTTTGCTTTAGGTGTTTTTATGTAATCGTGAAAATCCTGCTTTTGCATTTCATATGTGAGCGTTTCAATTGATGCAATCTCTCTGGGAAATAAGTGAGATGGAAATTTGCAATTGCGCAGAGATGTGATTGCTAGATGGAATGTTTGTTTTTCATATTTAGCTTGTTATGAACATATTTGCTGAGTAACAAACATCGTTGTCACTGGGATTGTAGACATAACAGGGAGAGTGCTCAACTTGTATGTTGTTATTAAGCCGAAGTAAGCTAATTTTATATGCTTGCTACACGCGGTTTTAAGTTATCGTGAAAATCCGCTTTTTGCTCTTATAGTCCAGTCAAATGACGAAATACCTCGGTATAAGATAAAGCCGTTTTTTTAAATATGTTGACAAGATTATGATATGTTTAGTTTTCTTCTAATAATGAGAGATCTCTTCCACCAAGATCTGCTCAGTTTTGCTAATATTGAGATACCTTGTAGAGACAACCACCAAGTATGGTTCATGTGTTTAAAGTTTAAAATAATATTTTGTTAATTGCCCCTCTAAATTGTTTCGACAAGATAACTTATTCATTATGATCGTGCCAATTTTGCTAATGAGTCCTATACTAATGACGAGATCTCGTCATCAAGACATTTACAATTTTTTTGAGGTGATGAGATCAAGATATGGTCAGTTTTATAATAACAAGATCAAGATATGGTCAATTTTTCTAATGACAAGATAATCCGTCAGTCAATATATGGTAAGTTTTGATAACGATAACTCGAAGAGCCAACCACAGCTAGGATTTCGACTTGGTACAGTGGACTTTAAAAACCACCCAATTGCCTTGAAGTGACAAGTCTGCAACCTTATTTTAAAACCTCCTTCAGCATACTATCTTTTAGAGGGTTATTAGATTGCACCAAATTCAAAACTGACTTCTTGACTTCTTCCATCCAGCCGTTCAATTCAGCGACAGCAACACATTAGAATACAGTAATCCATTGCTAAAAGTTAAACGCACACGTAAGAGAATATGATCAAAGACGAGGAAAATTATTTTTCTTCACTTTAACAATTCCAGAGGTCTCCATAGTGATATGTGGCTTCGCTAGAACTTTATTTTCATCTTCCTTGGAACAAAGAATCGATTAAAGAGTCCGTCATATATTGCGCAATTTCCCTTACCTTTTTATTCCCGTCAACTCTGCGAAATATATATTTTACTTCCATACCTTCTCTGATACCCGTTCCCTCTTTTTACTGGCTGATGGCACATATATCTGTGCAATTGATATTTGAAACTGGTGACGTTTTCAGAACCTGAGGTCAGGAAAGAAGAGGAGGTCCTTTTCAAGCCTCGATGGGATAGTATATTGCCAAATGGAATCGGAAAGTTCCGGATGTAATAATTTTGCTTGTCGAGCTAAACTGCTCTGAAGAAACGACGAAGAAAGAAAAGTCCACCGGATGATACGGTACAAGTGAATAGAGTACTTTGGGATCAGATTTTTGCTGGTGCTGATTCGAAATGGCAAGGTCTGATAGCCGTAACCAAATGTCGTAGTACTAATTTAGTAAGCAGGGACATAAAAGGACTATTTCGCTTCCATAAGTTAAATATTTTTTATTTATTAGAATACATATATTTGGATGCTATGATAAATCTTTGTAATTTGTTACTATCAGTAAACAAACATATGCATATATTTTTTATGGAAGTGAGAATTTTCGTGACACACTGTTTGGCGACACATATATTAAATGGTTTTTATGGATGAAAGGAAGCTTGACTGTGTGTGTGTGTGTGTGTGTGTGGAGAAATTAGGGATTTAATCCTCCACATGGTTTCACGAGATATTCCGTCCATCAAGATCCGACCAATTCTCTTTATGACGAAATATCTCGTGATAAAGATATTGCCGATATTTTGATGACGATGACAAGATCAAGATCTGGTCAGTTTTCTTCTAATTATGAGATACAGGTGGAGGACAAAATAATACGAACACCTGTGAAATAATGGAAAATCTTTATCAATAGGGGGTTGAACCACCCTTTGACTGAAGTACAGTATTAATGCGAAGTGGGATAAATGCATAAAGGTCATGGGCAATATGTAAAGGAATATTAAGCCATTCCTCCTGCAGAACGGTCTCTAATTCCGAAAGTCTGGATGGAGGTGGAAATCGGGAACGAAGTTTGGACTCCAAATATTCACATAAATGTTCAATAATATTTAAGTCTGAGGGGGCCAGGCGAAATGTTCAACTTTATCGTTATGCTGTTCGAACCATTCTTGAACACACCTAGCAGTGTGGATAGGAGCGTTGTCGTCTTGAAAAAGCGGTTGCTCTTCAGGGAATACAGTCTGGACAAAAGAATAGACATGATCCCTAGAATGCTTAGAAAGTGATTGGATGTGATCCTTCCATGCAGAATAACAAGTGGCCCAAGACCGCGCCAAGATATTGCACCCCATACCATAATGGAGCCACCCCCATGCTTCACAGTCGGCAAGAGGCATTCAGGATTAAACGCTTCACAGAGCGTTCTCCAGACATAAACGCGTCCGGTCGTCTGAGATAGGGTGAATGACGATTCATCTGACCATATTACCTGTTGCCACTGCTGATGGGACCAGTTTTTGTGATCTCTGCACCATTGGCGACGCTTGAAAGCATTAGTTCCTGTCACCAAGGGTTTATGAATTGCCACTCTGCCATAAATGTTCGCAGCATGAAGTTCCCTTTTGATAGTTTTTGTTGAAACGGTTTCCTGGAAATGACTGTTCATTTCGGATGTTATCTTGGATAACGATTGCTTGTGCTTTCGGGCTACTATGCGCTTCAAGACCCGTCTATCCCTATCAGCAAGCTTTGTCTTTCGGCCACTGTTGTGCTTTGAAAACGTCGTCTTACCCTCTTTCGTGTTCGCTGTCATAACAGCTGATACCGTACTCCTGCAAACCCCAAAAGGTTTGCTGTTTCCGTAACCAATGCTCCACCTAAACGCTCTCCAACAATCATTCCTCTTTGGAACTCTGACAGGTCTGACATTTCAACTTATTACAGACAGTTCGATAGAAGCATGCAACGCAGGTGACTGCTGTTGAGAGACTGATACCTTCCTCTCCACGCCCACTAGGTGGCAGACTTCTATTGCAGGTGGCGCGGCTGTACTGCAGGTGTGAAATACGTCATACTTTTTCCCAGGTGTTCGTATTATTTTGTCCATCTGTATCTCGTTCATGAAGATCTTATCAGGTTCGCTACTGACGAGATATCTCTTCGAGACAACCACCAATAGGGTTAAGAATGAAGTTGTGAACTGTTTTTCCATCATATACAAGTCTTTATTATGCACGGTTCTACACTAAATTAATATAGTAAATATGTGGTACCTAATACTTTACATTCACTGTCCAATTTGTGGGATCTTTCGATAAATAACTAATAACTCACTGTAGCTTTTTAACTACTCGTTGAATTAAAACCTTTTAAACTAGAGTAGAGGTAAAACGAATGCGATTATTAATATTTTCTTGGTTTAGTTTGTATTTTAACGTAACCATTTTTGCAATTTATCTACACGTTTCTAGAATGATAAGAACGAATCTGAACAATTACGAGTTTCCCTTACAAATTTAATTTTAAGGAGTACTTTTCAGTATTCGGATAAGTAAAATCATTGCCGACAATATTTGACTTGAAAAGCGACTGATATAATATTGGTAAGTGAGCGTAGTAATACATAGTTTTATCTCCAATTCCTTGCCCATATTGTTGGCTTTGCGAAAACTACACCCAGTTCATTAAACACAGCAAACATGCTTCGTTTTTACAACTAATTATAACGAATGAAGAGAAGTGGAAATTTTCGCTAACCTTCTAATGAAATAGACTGAACATGTGGGCGGAGTGGTCACGTGGGCTTACGAACAACCAAAGGCGATTGGCTATCGAAGCGCAGACTAATATTTTTAATCATGCTAGATAACCACTTTGACCAATCAATGATTTTCTTTACATTATGGCTCGTTACTACAACCACGTGACAGATATTCAAACTGAAAAATGGGAAGAAATAAAGTGAAGCTGTGCGCACATACTCAGTCTATTTCAAAGGAAGGTCGATGAATATTTTACAGTAATATGGAACAAAAGTACATGGTGTGGCCAGAAAGAAAAACTACAGTTAAGCACCCCAAAAACCGGTCTTCATCCGAAGGTGATGTCTCGTCATCTGACCGTGATTCAATGTTTCGTGATGTTGCCCTTCCATCACTCTGACCGTCACCAATAGCCCTTTGTATTGCTCCAGTTAAATTAGTTGAAATACTTACCTACGAAAGATGATGTGGGAATGGAAGGTAGATGTACTTACAAGTCTCTTCTACAAAAACAAACAAAAAATAAGCTTCAAATTCGAGCACTAGAAAGTAGCAGTAGACCAAAAGTGTTCGAAATTAGTCAACAGCAAGGGTTCAATCTTCTTTCACGATAATGCAAGACCGAATGTTTCTTTGGAGACTTGGCAACAACTGTTGTTGCCCCAGCTGCGAAGTTTTGATTCGTCCGTCGTATTCACCAGACTTTGCACCATTGTATTTCCGCTTATTCCTAACCTGACAAAATTTTCTTAGTGAAAAAATTTCAAGATTTCAAAAATCACCTGGAACAGTTTTTTGTCAAGAAACATAAACTGTTTTGAGAGAAGGAAGATGTGAAATTGACTTAAAAATGGCTGATGATAATAGTACAAATCGTTCAATACGTTTTAAATTATTGTTTTTTTGTGACAGAGAAAATTACTATTTATTTCTGTTTAAAACCCAAAAACAGATTGTGAACAATCCAATATATGATGTCAAATTCTTGTATCGAACTAAACATTCTGGGATGGTGTAGTCCCAACGGGATAGTATAAGAAAGCAAGACGATTCATGGAAAATAAAGTTTAAAGATCAACGTAGTTTATAAAGGTAATTCGGAATGCTTTTATATTTCCTAAAACAATAAGGCAACCTTAACAATCCGAAAAATCAAGAAGAAAATAGAAAACTATCTAGTTAAAATTTGATAAAGTACTACACAAAATAAAATTTTTATCGGAAAATTGGATTTTTTATTTGTAATGCTTCTGCTATATTTCTGTAACTATCAAGCTATAAATTGATAATACATTGCCAGAATAAGTTTTAATGATACATGGAATGGAATGCGAACGAGATGAATTTAAAACCTTAAAGATGTTTTTATTAGTAATTCAGTAAAATCTTGACTACCGTACTTCGATTGACCGAATGCCAGTGTTATTCATGTCGATTTTGATACCATGTTTTATTGCTTTACAAATCTTTCAGTCGTCAAGCATTAGTTTTTTTCTGTATTTTGAAGAGTCTGTTATGTGTTACTATGTGTATATTATAAGAGTTCCTAGTTATCTGAGGAGGCCTCTGTCCATATTTTATCGAATAACCAAGGTTATATTGTGCTCTTTTTGAGTTGTATTTTCAAATAAAAATCTAAAGTTAAACGCTGCAATCTCTTAAAACAAGCCTACATATTCCAGAAGGTGACCCACCGTCTAACAGAAATTCAATTCAATAGAATGTATTTAACCCAGAAAGTCCATCCACGTGCAAACTGACAAGGAAGACAGAAGAAATGTCCAGACGCGACAGAAAAGTATTTACTTTCATATGCAACCATTCGCAAAAACGCACATCACTTTTCTAAGAGTAAAAAAAGCATTATTTTCTTTATCTACTAGGTTGTAGTTTTATCAGTCGTTTTTTTTCCTTTACTAGGGGGCTCCGCCCCCTGCTCGCTTACGCTCGCCAACCCCCGGGGATTGCTGCGCAATCCCATTTGGTTTGCTTCGCAAACCAACACTCCTGTCACAGATACCATTTGGTTTGCTTCGCAAACCAACATTACTTTCACAGAGTGAAACTATCTGAATAATTCGTATTATGCTGATTTCACTTTCCGGTTCATGACGTCACAGCGAGGGCTTCGCTGCGTCTCGCTTACGCTCGCCGACCCCGGGGATTGCTACGCAATCCGTTTGGTTTGCTTTCTCAAACCAATACTTCTTTCGCAAGTGATTTAACTTTTTTTTGCTTTAACACTTAATGCACCCTAAACTAATAGCCGCATCAGTAAAAAATCTTCTGCATCTTGTTCCCTGTACAATTTTAACTAAACATTGTTAATATCCAAAATTTACGATCTGTACTTTGTCGGTAAACTGTCTTGAAAACAGAGGGAAAAAAGCGAGCCTTTTTCCTCGCCAAATAAAAAGAAATCGTTTTTATGGCAATTGTTGCTACGATAAATTTGATATCTGGCAAACCCGATAGTCAAAAGTGTAACCCACTACTGCTTTCGGAAGCAGCTATGCGAACTGAAAAATACGAAATTTGTGTCACCAACTTTTGATTGCATCGAATTTATTTATGAACCAATTTTAAAAATAATTGTACCGTAAGAAAGAGTATATTCTGAGGTATACTGCAATATTTTTAAAATTAAAAATTAACAGTAATACTATACAGATATGACCATTTTAGTTTTGTATCGGAAGTTACGATCTGAAAGTTCCGAAAATTGTATGACCCACTTTTATTTGCATCGATTTTATTTATTAACCAATTTGAAAAATAATTGTACCATAAGAAAGAGTGTAATGTAATGTATTCAGTGATGTTTTCAAATTTAAAAAATAATGGCTTTTGCCGTAGACAAAACGGTTTTAACAATAAGTAGCGAAAATATCCAAAGATTCCGAATTTTGTATGACGAACTTTTGATCGCATCCAATTTAATTATTAACCGATTTCAAAAATAATAGTACCGTAAGAAAGAGTATATTCTGAGGTATACTGCTATATTTTAAAAATTAAAAACTAATAGTAATTAGATATAGATACGGCAGTTTTAAAAAAAAGTAACAAAAATGTCCCGATTTTTCCCGAATTTCAAAAAAATATTATCAAGAACCACATTTAAATTTCAAAAAAAACTCGACGAGCTGCAAAAATTTACGTTGAGAGGTACTCTTAAAAAAAAACTCACGACTAAAGACTGAAATTTTGAATGTGTTTTGCTCACTCGCGGAAGAAATTTCACTTCTTCAACTTTAACACTTAATAAAACCTAAACTAATAGCTGCATCGGAAAAAAATCTTAATAATTATCCAGGGAATACGATGAAGAACAAAGCATGTTAATTTCATATTTTTCCGATCAGTACTTTCTCGGGAAACCGTCTAAGAATGGAGCTAAACAACAAAAATTTCAATTCTTCGGCGGCGGCGGCGGCGGCGGCGGCGGTAACTTTTTTTTAATATAGAGAGATTCCCATACCCTTAATAGATATACGTACGGTCCATCGCTGTTAGGTATTGCACTGCAAGCACAGATGGTCTCATGAACACCGAGAAAGCTTGACCTTCTCACAGTGTTTCTTTTGCTTTTGATCCTTCCGCTCCCCAAAGAAGACTCTGGAAGGCCCAGAAAATAGTTTCTCGGTCAATCTCTTTGAAAGGATATTTCACTCTTTGATGATATTTTTATTCCACGGAATCTCTTTCCTCTCCAAGGAACCAAGTGTTTCCACTAATGTACGAGTGTTTGTCCTGGTGGACCCCGGTGTTTGCCTAGGTCTCGACGGTTGTCCAATGAAATGATGGACGGTTGTTTATGATGCGAGTGTTTCAAATGCTGCTCTCTTGTGAGGCTCATTGATATGGCTGCGGTGTAGCTCATAGCCCGGTTGTTTGCTCACTTGGATAAAGGGATTGGGTGCATTATAAGTAAAAAGAAATCTGTCTTATTGTTCTGCATTTATGACGGTCGATTCAAGTAATTTGGCTGTAGTTTGTTTGTTCAATGTGGCCATATATATATCAAGTATTAACGATTTTTTTTATGATGATGAGATCAAGATCTGATCGTTTTTTTCTAATGACGAGATATCTCGTCCACTCATATCCAATATGTTTAGTGAATGACAATGTACCTCATATTAAAGATAGACACCAAGATGGACCACTCTTTTCCAAACGTGTTTTGGACCATAGGTCTCTACCTAAATATATATATCTGCTTATCCTGTTTTATTAAATTGTATTTGAATAAATTTGATGCAAATAAACTTAGTATTTGAATTAATCACATGTTAATTCTGAACAATATGTAAATTAGTTCAATTTTAATTTTATTGGAATTTTACTTTTCTCTGAAAAAATTGCATTTGAACTAATTCAACGAGTTTTAGAATTGATGGAAAAATTACTGAAAAGTGAAAAACAATAAAAATATTTTTGAAAGCATTTTGTCTTTTCTCATTACTAAATGTAATATTCGCGATATACGGTGGTAGACATTCTAGAATAGAAAGCACAAACATTATTTCTTTTTCATCCTTGGAGAATTGTAATTCTGTTTACATAATATATCCCTTTTTAAATTGAAATAGAGATGCATTCTCCCAGTATCATCTCAAGAAATCATAAGTTTTTCAAGCCGGTGCTATAAAAATAATCTGCTTCTGAGTATTCCAGATATGATCTCATTTTTTGACAATGGTATCATAACCGAACGCAGGTTTGCATAAAATATTCTAGATAACAAAGGATTCATTATTTTTTTGATTTTTTATAATAAAACTCTTAATAGCATCGCTGAATATTACATTTTTTTCGAATTGCAGTTTAACTTCCACTTCTTTCTCGGGAGTCACGATACACAGTTTAAAAAGCTCTGTAGTGGATTGATCTGAATACTTAAGTTCTTGATTATATCTGCATAATTTAGATATTCAATGACCGAATAGGAGTAAACAAAATAAAGTCAATTTTTTAATAACTTTAAATTAATATTAGAAAAGGAGAATAAGTTCTTAAAATCATGCATTGATTTAAAAGTATAATCAATGATTTCTCATTTGAGATCGTCTTCTGAAAAAATCATCAAACGCACTTAAATTTAAATTTTTCAGACAAATTTTATTTATTGTCCTTTGTTATCAAATTAATGAGACATATTTTGTATACAAGGTTATGATTAAATTATTCAATATAAGACTTTCAGGAGGCAAGTATTTGGAAATTAAAGTGATAATTTAATTATTGGATACTCTACCCTTTAATGACTTAGGAGTTGAAAATAGAAAAAATATCGTTATAAACAAATGAAAAATAAATTACTAATGAAATCAGGTGTATAATTTGTTTTCACTAGGTAAGGTAAGGCAATTTTAATTAGCATCGTTTTAGAGCAACGCAACGGACCATCGGGATTAACCCCCTAGGGGTAACATAAAATATCTTACATTGTCACTGTTATATAGTGCGTTAAAATTGTATACTTACTTATGAATTACCCTGTATTATAAAATGAATAATACATATGAATTTCAGATTATTAATAGTTTTGCAAAAGACGTAAGAATTGATCTTTCACAAATTTTAAATCAACCGAAAATATAATTTATTCTACTTGGGAAATCAAATCCTAATGGCCGGAGCCCCTTTACCCCTTAATATTTATACGGTTTGAGTTCGCTTTCCCAAACGTAAGGGATATGTATTGCAAATATACGGATAATATGGGTGATCAAATATGCAAGGAAACACGACGTTATTAAATAGATAACATGACCCCTATACTGGCAGACAGAGTAATGAACTTGGGGGCCCTAATTCCTCTGTGGTTGCTTTCTGGCCACAAACATTGAATATAAGTTATACAGGTAATGAAATATTATCAATATATTACCATCTTATAACCAAATAATAAACTATTCTAAAACTACACACATAGTGGGACTTTCTTACTATTTCCTTGAATTTTACAAAGATATGGTTCAAATTCCGATTTGAACTTTAACCACATAGAATCTATATCTTTCTATTTTAGCTTCTCAACAAAGTTACGGAATAATTATTATAAATTCCGCTAAAATATTTAAAATGTGAAGCATCCCATGATATCAAGCGCACAAATTTATTAGACAACTTTCCTTCAATGGAATAAATTTTACACGAAAACATGAAAATAAATGTAATTATCGCTACTAAAATCCCTCAAGTTGAATAGTAATTTTCGACTTATATCGCGAGGAATACTGGAATCGACGAAGTAGAACGGCCAAAATATGAAAATTTTTCAAATCTTTAAAAGTGTAATTAACACAACAGAACTGCTACTGAAACACTTCAGCAGCTTACACTCCCATTAACAATTCCTATCTGTCATTTTAAATTATAGTTTTCGACTTATGTTACCAGGAATACCTCAATTGATGAGATTGTGGAACGGACGAATCTTGAAAAACGGTCAAATCGTTAAAAGTGTAATTACCACAACGGAACTGCTACTAAAGACACCTCAAAAGCTTACATTCGTATTAAGCAATTCGTATCTCTCAATTTTCCAGGTTATACAAGCCTTACATCCCCCCCCTACTTTTTTTTATCAACGTTTATATAAGACAGATGTTCGCAATGTACACAATGAAGAACATAAGCGTTAGAACCTGCCATTTACAAGACGCAATTACAGATTATCGATCAGTCTTGAACATGAAGGAAAAGATTGATAGATTTTGCAATTAAAAGTTTATCCCGCAACCTCTCTTCTTGAACACTTCCGAAACTCCCATCCTAAGAGTGCTTACGACCAGAAGAAGCAGTAGCAGTATAAGGAAAGGCATCAGAGCTGTAATTAATCAGATCTTCCCTTTGTCAGCGCACTCCACTCTTGAAGTTGTATTGAAACTACCACCGGAGTTCTGATCGCCAGGGAAGAGATAGGTGCATAAAAACTCGATCACGTGCCAGTGCCATCGCGTGCCAAGAGCTACCCCCAGACTATGCGTGGTAATTCAACCGGGTAACAGGTCATGCAAAATTTCGACATGAGCGAGATAGCCAAGCATTGGAAAATTAATGGGGCTAGAATGTATACGAACTTCCGGCCAAGAGAAACCTCTTTCGCAGACTTAAAAGGAATTGAATTAGTTTGGGGCTGTAAAGTTATGTTTAGTTTGGGAACCCGTCAGTGTGGTTCAAGTCTAACGCATATCGATGGATACTTAAGTATTAAATTTTGAGGATAAACGATAGTTTTACGAGCAAGAGTTCTTAAAATACTTTTAGAGCGTCGTAGCATAGTCAATTGGCCCATTCCACTAGCAATATGCGAGTTTGAGGCAGTGCAGGTTTGATTCCTGTAACTTACCCTGGGAATACTTTGCTTTTGTGCGTCAATGAAAGCTTTCCTTGTACCCTACAATACCTTACAATACACTACCCTTTACAAACATACACTACCCTACAATAATGGACCGGCCGCCAGGGGATTTTCATAAAATCCAGCAACCTGTTTCGGAGTGTTTTTAGTGGTATGTCCTGGAACAGTTGCATATTGTTCCTGGTCAGTTGAACGCAGACGTCTACATGAACATTTTGGGAAATCAGGTTCTTCCTACGCTTTGGCAGTGCTATGGAATGGACGAATGTTACTTCCAGGACGACAACGCTACATGTCATGCTGCAGCCTCTGTCAAGCAGTGGTATCAAGATATGGACGTAAAACGTCTTCTCTGGTTGCTCAGAGTCCCAACCTAAACCCCATAGTAGAACGAGTTACATAGTAGAACCAGTTGTTCCTGGTCAGTTGAACGCAGACGTCTACATGAACATTTTGGGAAATCAGGTTCTTCCTACGCTTTGGCAGTGCTATGGAATGGACGAATGTTACTTCCAGGACGACAACGCTACATGTCATGCTGCAGCCTCTGTCAAGCAGTGGTATCAAGATATGGACGTAAAACGTCTTCCGTTGTTGCTCAGTGTCAAAACCTAAACCCCATAGTAGAACGAGTTAGAGAGCCACTTACAGACCAGAGAACCACGTCCGAAATATGCAACTGAGCTGGCGACATTTTGCAGCACGGATGGACACAAATACCCATAGCTGTGTGTGTGCCTTGTTGAAAGTATCCCCAGAAGGGTTGCTAGTGTAATTGCAGTACGTGGGGGACAATTCCTCTATTAAAGCATGTATTCTTTCCCTTATGCCATGACATCTTGCTATATGGTCCATTATTGTAGGGTAGTGTATGTTTATTACTTGACGTTGTTTTGTGATTGGTGCTGCTTTTACAAATATGGCAATTAAAGATAAACTAACCATAAAGTACTTTAGTTGCGTTATAAAGTTGAAAAAGTTAAGGAATCACTAACTGGAAAACTTATGGTAGAGGTGATCCACATTTTGATTTGTCTATGAACAGGCTGGTAGTTACCAAGGTGATTACCTAGCGCCGAACTATGAAATTGCTGATTTTGATTTTCTGATATACACTGTCACAGAGCATTTATTTTAAATTGTATAGCACACAAAACATTAAAACTATACGTATAAAGTTAAAAAATTCTAAATACAACCAATGAATGTTAAAAAAATGAAAGGTGATAAAATCTTCAATTTAGTGGAGCAAAGCATCACTATCATCAGGACAGAAATGGCTGCACCATCACTACTGTTTTCATGATGATGGTGGATGTTTTGTTTCATCCAAAATAACTGCTGATATTTTTATGAGCTACTTATATATTTATTGATAATATTTAGGAGTTTTGGAAATTTTTGACTATCTCTACTGTACAGATATGTACATAATTACTGTTTCAGAATGATCAGTATTTGGAGAAAACTGTTACAATTGTATTATGCAAATCAAAAATTTATTGTTATTATTTACTAGCAAAACTAACTGACCTTACTCATGTTGAATTAGTTAGCTCTAGATTAAAGGATAAAAAATAATAGGAATATATAATCACTTTTGTCTTTCGTAGTATAAAATACTTTAGTATCTTTCTAAATCTTTAAAATTTCCTTTGTACATAAATCCTAGATAAAAGGAAACGTGACTCATACGAGCTCGTTTTCAAGAAACGTCTAATTAGAAAAATATTTCAGAACCTCTAATTAAAGGAGTGAAAAAGTTCGCACACTTCTAAGGGGAATGTTACAATCTATTTTGTTTTAACAGCTACATTTTATCCTTATATGCTTTAAACTTTAATGAATTACGTTATTATTTTATTCAGAAGTATAAATTTTTACTTAGCAATAGATTATAAAAAATTTTTTGATAAGGTTTTCCTAGTTGAAACCTTTAAAATATTAAGCGTTACCTTTTCACTCATCTAAATCCTTTCAAAATACATTTAACTTCTATTGCAGATTGGAACATTTTCATTGATTAAAAGCATACATATTTCTAGAAGCCAGAGCACTTTTCCACTTTCGTAATTTTTCACAGTCCCTGCAATCAATTATTTTTATATTTCATTTCACTTTTTCCAACAGTTTTTTTTCTTTCATGACCCTTGACTGACTTTTCTATTCATCCGCGATTTGACTCTTAGCAGCAAAAGGTCGTCATTCATACCGCAGGACCTTTTCAGAGCGAGGGGCACACACGATTTGGATATGACTGTTTTTATTTTATTTTCCGTTTAGCCACCAATTGCTTTTTTTTTGCAAGACCCGGCACGATGATAAGGCTGGAACGGTCTTTCCTCCTTCTCAATCTGGATGACTGACATGGGTCGGAGGAACAAATATACTATTTTTTTTACATTCACTTTTTTACTTTTGGACGAAATGACGATCGCAGATAATTAGGAAATTTGATAAATGAAAATCTTTTTAAATGAAAGGAATTGTATTTCGTCACCTGTGATACGATTTAGACTTTGAGAGGTCTGATATAGGATGGGTTGACTGGACTATGTAAAATGATGTAATTGAAACTAACATCCATTTAAGGATCAATTAAATCCTGAGGAAGACTGAGTACACATCAAACTAACGCGGACTTGGCTAACTTTCGATACAGTAGTGTATATTGTAATTTATATCCTACTAGCCGCTGCGTGGCTAGCCCGGCGTTGACTGTGCCCAGGCAACGACGTGATGTAAGGTATTAATCTGGTGTAAAATTTTTCTTCAGATTTCAAATCCGTTGAAGATACAGGGGGAGGACAAAATAATACGAGCACCTGTGAAATAATGGAAAATCTTTATTAATAGGGGGTTGGACCACCCTTTGACTGAAGTACAGTTTTAATACGATGTGGGATAAATGCATATAGGTCATGGACAATATTTAAAGGAATATTAAGCCATTCCTCCTGCGGAACGGTCTCTAATTCCGAAAGTCTGGATGGAAGTGGAAATCGGGAACGAAGTTTGGACTCCAAATATTCCCATAAATGTTCAATAATATTCAAGTCCGGAGACTGAGGGGGCCAGGCGAGATGTTCAACTGCATCGTCATGCTCTTCGAACCATTCTTGAACACACCTAGCAGTGTGGATAGGGGCGTTTTCATCTCGAAAACGCGGTCGCTCTCCAGGGAATACAGTCTGGACAAAAGGATGGACATGATCCCCTAGAATGCTTTGATAGTGATTGGATGTGATCCTCCCATGCAGAATAACAAGTGGCCCAAGACCGCGCCAAGATATCGCACCCCATACCATAATGGAGCCACCTCCATGCTTCACAGTCGGCAAGAGGCATTCAGGATTAAACGCTTCTTTGGGCGTTCTCCAGACATAAACGCGTCCGGTTGTCTGAAATAGGGTGAATGAAGATTTATCTGACCATATTACCTGTTGCCACTGCTGTGGAGACCAGGTTTTGTGATCTCTTCACCATTGGCGTCGTTTGAAAGCATTAGTTGCTGTCACCAAGGGTTTACGAATTGCCACTCTGCCATAAATGTTTGCAGCGTGATGTTCCCTTTTGACAGTTTTTGTTGAAACGGGAGATGGACTGTTCATTTCGGATGTTATCTCGGATAACGATTGCTTGTGCTTTCGGGATACTATGCGCTTCAAGACCCGTCTATCCGTATCAGCAAGTTTTGACTTTCGGCCACTGTTGTGCTTTGAAGACGTCGTCTTACCCTCTTTCGTGTGCACTGTCATAACGGCTGATACCGTACTCCTTGCAAACCCCAAAAGGTTTGCTGTTTCCGTAACCGATGCTCCACCTAAACCCGCTCCAGTAATTATTCCTCTTTGGAACTCTGACAGGTCTGACATTTCAACTTATCACAGACAGTTCGATAGACGCAAGCAACGCAGGTGACTGCTGTTGAGAGACTGATACCTTCCTCTTCGCGCCCACTAGGTGGCAGACTTCTGTTGCAGGTGGAGAGGCTGTACTGAAGGTGTGAAATGCGTCAGACTTTTTCTCAGGTTTTCTTATTATTTTGTCATCCATCTGTGTATTTAATTATAAAATTATTTATTTAAGGAAAATCATATTTTTAGGTAACAATCTAAACTGAAATTTTCCGCAGATTTAAAATCCGTTGAAATTTGTACTCTATCTTCAACTCTCTAGGAGATAGAAAAAATATCTGACTTCAGTTAAAAGATTTATCGTTTGGCTGGAAATCGCGCAAAATCAAAGCGGAAATGAAAAAAAAAACATTTATCAGCGTTCTGCGGGTGAAAAAATTTCGCATGGTTCCAAACCGGGATTGCTAGGTCAAACAGGTAGAAAAAGTTATCCGTGTTTGTAAAAGCAATGGAGAATAAAACTATTAAATTCATTTAAAAATCTTCTAGATTGAATTTTAATATTCGCTCAAAAATTGCAAATAATTCGGACTATCTGTATGCCAAATCTCATTGCTGTGAGTGCAATAGAATCGTTGGGATTTTGCCGCCCCAAACAGACAAACACTTCCTTTTATAATATTAGATATATGAAATAGTGTTTGGTGGACGAAATTAAAATGTTTACTGCTAAATGATGACTGACGAACGCGATTATTAACAGTGCAATTTCAAAAAACAAACATGATAGTGCTTTTAACTAACACCAAATGGAGCTTGTCGCTATCGTGTCGCTCTTGTATGGATAGTTTACAAAGAAAAGTGAAATGCTAATGCTGGTCCAATCTTTATCAGCAGCTGTCTGAAGCGCTAGGATAACAGACATTGCACTATTACTATCACGACTTCAGTGTTCGTTGTCACTAAGTCTTATCTTCTCAAGATGTCTTCTCATGCAAAAGGCACACAAACGACCGCAATCATCAATTGTATGACCAACGAAACAAGTATATCCATGAAATTACGGATTATACCCTTAATACAGCTTAGTCTCAGGCAATCGACAAATTAATCAGCTTGTAAAAGCATCGAATTCAACCACTGCGTAACTCGAGATTAGTGTGTTATGGTGGACGGCCTCCATTTCAAAAATTAGCTTACAGTACAGTAGCGTATAAAGCAGTGTTTCGTATTTCCACCATAACGTAATGATTAGTATTTACAGTTGCGAAGTCTTAACACATTCTTCTGAAGGACAATCTGGTACAGTTATCTTGACAATCTGGAAAATTTTAGATAGGTTGCGATACCTAATCCATATACAGAAAGAGTTTCAGTTTCCTGCCACTAAGCTCAACCTATGAGCCTGCGACACCAATGCCACCCAGAAAAACAAAGTTAAGTTTTTGAGATATATAAATGCATTAAAGAATTTATACATTATTTTCAAAATTGTTTAATTTTGAATTGTAAAAAATTAACAATTATTTTATAAGTAATTTTATTTTGTGATTTTAAAAATAATGGATGATTGATAGCTTCTCCACTTATCTGATTATTAATATTTAATCAGGCGCTTTTCTCTTAGTTCTTTCAAATTATTCTGCGTATTTTTCAATGTTTTGTTAACGCTAGGTAGTTTTCGTTCAAATAAAATATTCGTTCGAAAACAGTAATTGTATACATATTAGTGTTTAAATTTAATTTGATTCATAGAGAGAAAATGTCGTGTTTGATTGTTTGCTGGGTAGTAATTTCGTATAATAATTCGTGTTTCATAAAAAGGAGGGGATACCAAGAAATTCGTATTTATTATTGTCAGAAAATGTAGACTACCCTACAATATTAGACCGGATAGCAAGATGTGATTGTATAAGGGAAAGAATACAGACTTTAATAGAGGGGTGATCCCCACTTGCTGAAATTACTCTAACAACCCTTCTGGGCATACTTTCAACAAGGTTTTGATATACAGCTTATGGGTATTTGTGTCTATTCCTGCTGCAAGAATGTCGCCAGCTCAGCTGTATATTTCGGACATGGTTCTCTGGTTCGTAAGCGTCGCTCTAACGCGTCCTAACATAGAGTTTAGGTTGAGACTCTGAGCAGGCTAGGGAAGACGTTTTACGTCCATATCTTGATGCCACTGCTTGACAGAAGCTGCAACATGACATGGAGCGTTGTCGTCCTGGAAGTAACATTCGTTCATTCCATAAAAATGCCAGAGCTTAGGAAGAACCGGATTGTCCAAAATGTTTATGTAGGCGTCTGCGTTCAATTGACCAGGAACAACATGCGAAGGTATCAGGCCATATCACTAAAAAAACAAATAAACAAGTAGTCGGATTTTATGCAAATCCGCTGGCGGTCGGTCCATTATTGTAGGGTAATGTATATCCTCTATATGTTCATAATTCGCATACTGTTTTAACAAAAACTGACGGCTAAAAACGGCTTATTCGTAACTAAAATTCGCACTTAATTGCTTATAGACATTACAACATACTGGTAACCGCTATTGTTAGTTTTAAAAGAGATCCAGTTAGACATGATTTTTTACATCGGACTTTTTATCTATAGAATTTTAAAATTCAAGAATAGAAATTTAAGGACAGTTGTAGTAGTGCTCAATTTAAAGTATTTTTAGCTTTAACTGCAAATTATATATTATATTCAATGATTTCATGCGTAATCAGAAGGTAACACTCGATGTATTAAAAAAAATGCAATTATAACGGAAATTGTTCATTGGTAGATTGTGTAATATTCCCAACCTGGAAACAATAACTAGTTACAAAACCTTTGTGAACCACGGATATTCATACCTTACGAAAGCTAATAAGGTTTCTCTGTAAATTTACATACAAACCGCCAACAGAATTTTGTAATAATAATTTAGTTTTTTATTCTTGTAATTCTGAAAGTTTTGCCCCTTTATTTGCAAAGTTTGAGAGAATAAGTAAAGTTAAATAAAAAATGAACAGATTCTTCTAAGCAGTGACTTTATTTTTATTATTTCATAGATTCAAACTTCTGTTGAAAATACTTAAAAAAAACACATTTATCTTTATAGATGAATACACCACCAACAAAAAAAACCAGAGTTTGGGACAGTGATCTTTTTATCAAGGAAAGGCAATTGAAGATTTGGTAGCAAAATCTCGTCAGAAATTTTGATTATTTTGCCACCCTCAATAATAAATGAATATACGTATATTAAACGTGAATCACATTTAATTTGTCTATCTTAAATGAAGCACTTTGTCCAAAAAGCATGCCGTTAAATATGAATAGAAAGTGAATTTATAGACAACGCAAACTTTTAATTTGTGAGCTACCTAAGTATATTTACACAGTTGATATTCATCACCTTCGAGATGAGTTGTGCAGCTTTTTGTCTCCAAACTCCATTATAGTGAACTCTAAATGCAAATTGTTATTCTAAATTTCAGGAAAATAAAAATTCATTGCATTTTTGTTGCAATGAATGCTTAAAAGCATCGCATTGTTTTACCGAATGTTTACTTTGATTATTTTGGGGAGAAGCCAACATATATTTTCTGTATTACAGTTCATATATTCTACCCAAACAATAATACATTTCGATGAATAACATCTACGCATGTACTATCTACTTGTTCATTGTGTTCTTATGATAAGCTTTCGAGGACAATGGGATAGTTGTTAATGCATGCAAAAACTACAAATGAAAATTGTAGAACACTTAACTTGAAGAACAATTTAAAATATACTGGTCAAAACGAATATACTCCATTAACATTTGCATACTACACTGAAGATGTAGAATTATATGTATTTTGAAATATAATTGAAGTGATACTGTTTGGATGAAACGCATTCTATATTTAACATAGAATCATTGAATATGAATGAGTAATAGTGATTGTTGATTAAAGTTCAAATTAAAATAATTTATTTCGAGATTCTATCCATTTATATACAGCTTATTCATTTGTTAAGAGAGATAAAACTTTAAGAATAAAAAAAAATTGAAATAAAATTTGCTAATAGTAAAATTTAAGTTAAAAATATTTTTAAGTAAAATCTGAATTTAGCAAAATACAGTTTTAAAGGTATAAAACATCTAACGAAATTATATTCCAACTAAATTATGAAACATAATACTTTTACTCTGAGACTCAAAATTTTCGCTAATCTTACGAATTTACTCTAGTAAATTTTCATAAAATATGAATTTATTGAAGGGCTGTAATCCCTTTTTACAGCACAACTGAAGTACCCTTTGGTTAGTACACATTAGTAAAAGCATTGAACATTGTAGCTAAAGATGGAAATAATTAGTGGAATAAAATGGATGTGCTTACCGTGTTTCTCAGTTTTGTAAATCTTGATAAGGTTTCCTGTAAGAAATAATTATTTTTTAAAAGGTATGAAAATATCAAGTAAAATTTACTTATATTGTTGATTACAGCATCTTTATAATTCAAATATAATGCAGCTTATAAATTTACTAACCCATCAAAGTAAATGTCCTACACATATCTAAAGTATTGATTTGATTTTTGAGAAAAAAGGTCATCTCCTAAAACAAAACATCAATTTTTAAAATTTAAAGTTGACATTAAAATTTAATAAAACTTCGCATATATATTTGTTAATCTTGAAAATTCCAAAACTCCGAAAATGATTTCGGCTGTAAAGGAACAAAAAATGGGAATTTTACTTCTTGTTACCAAAACGAAACGTTCTTGCATGATACCTATCATAGTTACTTAAATTTATCGTTGTTTTAACAACGTTTGAAATTTATCCGTATATCGTTGACCAATCAAAAATAATTTCTAAGCTTGAAATGCGTTCTGCAATATTTATTGGTAGGGTGCTGATATGCAAAAAAAAACAAGCTAAATGATGCCACAGCCGGAATACTTATAAAGCCCGTTCTAACATAAAAGCACAACTGGTTCTTTCGTTTAGCTTGACAGAGAAAGCCTATCTTGTACCATTTCAAAAATTAAATTTCAAAGTAAAACAGATTAAACCGATAAATTTAATTTCTTTTACAGAAATTTTGTACAGAAATGTTCAGTAAGTCTGAAAATTTACTGCGTGGAATTTAAAAATACAGTCAGTACCGGCTGTATGGTCACCCCGCTTATATGGTCAGTTTTCTAAAGTCAGGTCTAACTATATGTGGAACATGTGTTAAAGAGCACTGCTTATGTAGTCATTTTCTTTTCTTGGTTATAGGTTTTATGGTCGGTTTCTTCATCTTTTCAATGAGGTTATTGTTGTTGTTTTTTTGAAAAATAGTAATTGTTCTAACATTTCTTGAGGCGGAGAGCAACACAGGGAATGACCAGAAGAAAAAAAAAGTATTTGGGATCCCGGAGAGGACCTGAAATTACGCCTTTACTTCCCCCGATTTCTCTTTAGCGTTGAATCATTGTCGGCGTTATCCACCCCCTCAATTCTCTTCCATCCCAAGCACAACAGGTGTACATGAGTCTATTTATTGGTTGAAATTTTATCTCTCCATGTTTCAAAAGTACGTTGAAATGGAGATGAAAAGAGTGAAGAAATTTTTTGTTTCATTTGGATCATACGTGACGAATAAAAACGTTCATTTATGTTAAAAATTTTTATTAGTTTTTTTTAGTCTGCTGACAAATTGTTCCTAAACGCTAAATAAAAACGTAAACGAAAAAAAAAATAGAATCTGCGATCTTTTATACTGTTGTCATTTCAAAGAATACAATAATAATAATTAAATTCCATTAAATTCATTTTAAAATGTTCTTGATTGAATTTTAAAATTCGCCGCGACCTAAAAACTGCAAAGAATTTGGACTACCTGTGTGCCAGATGCCATTATTGTAAGTGCCGTAAATTCGTCAAGACCGTGATAATGAAAAGTAGAAAACAAACACTTCATTAAAAAAAAATTGAGATTAGTGTCTTGAATATGGATACACGTACTTATTCGTACTGTACTTAGATTGGTAAGATCAGCTAATAAATTTCACTAAAAAATATTGCATAGTTCTTACTGTAGTTTTTACTTCCCGAATTAATTTTTAAAATGTTCTTAAAAGTTTAATTATTTGTTTAAGAGCACTATATTCTGATAGGTGAATATAATCTTGCCATATTTAAATAGTGTAGTATTGTTCAGCATATATGGTCACTTGCTTATGTGATCTGATTTTTCTGTACCACTGAGCTGACCATATAACCTATACTGACTGTAATAATGTATCAGAAGTGTTTTCTGCCGAGCTTAATAAAGGTGGTGGCAGTCTTTCTGCGATGATACGTGTTTCCTATACGTATTCACTTACCTTACTTTTCGAAAACTATTTCAGCACTTTGGCATAAGAAATGAACATCGAAACTATATATGTTAGTTGATTGGTCAACACCACTTAAATAAACGCCACAGTTTAAAAAATGGGGGTAAACAATATTTTAAGGTAATCCCGATGTGCCTCATCAGATATCATTTGGAACTCAGAAGTTTTATCTTCTCTTTCTGTCTGCTTTGTTTGTTAACAATGCAAGTACTAATCATACCAACGGACAGATATATGAACTACAATACCACAGCACTGAGCAGAGAATTTGACACCCAAGCTCCAGGTATTGTCAGATTGGAATGGAGCTCCATGTAACGTTTTGATCACATCTTAGTCATCAAATGAGTTAAATGATAAAAACAAAGAAAGAAATATTTCCAGTAAAAACATTTTCTGTGAGGAAAATTTCAATTAAATAATTGAATAATTTAAAGAATAAATATTTCTATTAACAATGGCCAAAACAATGTACTACAACAATACATAACACACTAAGCATATATTGGAAATCAAGTTCAAGTTAATGACGGATTGAAATGGAGATTGATTGAAATTTTTGAACTCAGCTAAGTCTTTGAATGAGCAAAATAATAAATACAAAGGAAGAAATGGGACTAGCTAAAATATTTTCTGTATAAATTATTCCATTTATATAATCGAATAATTTCAAGAAGAAATATGTCCCAGAAACAAATTTACAACCTACCTTTCGCCTTTCACACTATCCTGCCATTCCTCCCAGACGATCAATATTTACCATGTTTACTTGATTATTAACAGCGAATCCCTGAATACAAAACAGGATACCAATTTTCCCCTAAATTTATGCCTCGCATGATTAAATCAAATAACTGTTCCCGGGACTTTACGCCTTTTCCGGAGAGATATTTACATACTTGCCGTTTTCCTTAATGTGTAAAAGGTATCGGTAAATCTCAGGGAAAAATAACTAGTTTATTTCCCGAGCTGTATCTTTTGCTGTGAGGGAAAAAAGGGAAAAAATTCCAATCGCTTAAGTAAGGCTTAACTTAATTTAGCGTGCTAGAGGGCCGTATGCATCATAAATTCCTTAACGCCGAATGAAAATAATTGAAAATAATTTCCTTCTCGTACGCGTCAACACGTGTATATCGTGGCTAATGAATTAAAAATGAGAAGAGGTAAAAATCTGTTTGTAATTAGGTTGCCACGTGTAAGAGCGTATACCGGAAAGAAAGGGATAAATTGATGGGCAATAATTATTAATCATATAAAAAATACAGAAATAAGGAATCACGGAAGCATTCTGGAGGAGGTAATGCTGATTTATATTGACTGATAAGAATTATGAATAATTTTCGGGGTTTTTGAAGAAGATATTTTTTTTCGATCCTGTTGTTCGGTTAGTGCATATAACCTGATTGGAGTGTTTGAAATGTTCCAGTTTTTGCTCTTGATATAAACAAGACAAATGGTAAACACGTGAAAAACGTTTATATGGAAGTCATCTCTTAATAAAATTACGCTTTTAGTTTGTTCAAGGCGTCTTCCGTTGAAAGTCGTAAGGAAAGCAACGCGAGGGTATTATTCCATAAAAGTATAGGAAGCAAAGGCAGTTTCGAAACTGACAGTTGGTCTGTATCTCTTCAGTCAAACAGTTCTAGTTCTATGGTTATCACCACCACCCGCAATAAAAAACAAAACCCATCAGAATGACTTAGTTGTAAAAAATGTTAAAATAAATCTCATAAGAAATAAAGGATGATTGAACCAATTCGGAGGAGGTAATGCTGATTTATATTGACTGATAAAAATTACGAATTATTTTCGGGGATTTTAAAGTAATTTTATTTTTGATCCTGGGTATTCAATTACGGGGAACTAGAACCTTTAAAATGACAGAAATACAGAATTTTTTTGCGTTAAAAATTGCATTATACTGTTTAAAATGCTGTCCAAAAAATCAGACTGATTCCTGTATTTCTTTTTAAAGTTATAAGGATTTTTGTGAGTGAGATCACAGTGTTTCGAAACTAAAACTAACTGAAAAACCGATCTGACTGAACTAACGCATTTGTCCGTTTGCAAAACCTCGATATTTATTTTCGATTAATTAAATGAAATAACTTAGAAGAAGGTGAAACTTTTCTTTGTAACTGTTACTGGTATCATTGCTTGTTTATTTCTTATGAAAAAAGAAGGCTTTAGTTTTGTTTTTCTGTTTGATATTTGTTATTCTGTTGTTTTCTGTTTCTACGTTATTTTTAAGTATGCCTAAGCGTAAACGACGGAGCTATGATTATAAAGGTAGGGTCTCTCTCTCCTCCCCCTATATACAACTCTACTTTCGGATGAGGATGCCAAAACATTTAATAATTTGTCTGGTGTGTGGTAGTAATATCACTACAAAAAAGTGGAATGTGTCAACCATATTAGTAAACGTTTGGAGACACAATTGAGAGATGCAGTAAAAACGTGGAAAGCTCGTGGTATCACATTGGGTAGAAAATATCGTGGCAGTTCATCTGAAAAATTTATAAAAAAATTAACTCGTTATTATTAAAATGCATTAGCAAATAAAGCTAATAATAATGACATGAAAACTGCCATATATGCTACTTTTTATCATAACATATCAACAGACAAGAAACCACAGCACTTCCAGTATCACGAGGGTTCCAATCCATGGTGCTTTTATCAGTCTGAAAGCCAGACATTTGCCACCAGATTCACATAAATTGAAAATTGGGACACCAATTAAAGAGGAACATTTGGTAAAGATTTTGCCAATAGAACTTTTAGAAAGATGTTTAAGGTGCATTATGCAAAATGCCAATTAAAGTCTACACAGCATGTCAAGTGTCCAAAGGAGAATTTTTTTCCTAAAAAACGTGTCGAAATGGCCATTTCAGAAGCAGTTTGTGAGTATAATATAGGGATACTTTCAACTATTCAACACATTCAAAAAGCTGCTGGGATTACGTTAGGGTATCATAACGTGGACAGATAACTGATTCTCGAAAGAATTATCAACGAAGGAACAGTTTAAATGCCAAATTTCAACGTGCTCGAAAGTTGTGAAAAAAGAAATCAGAACAAAAGAATTGGCTCGTAAAAAATGAAATGATCACTTATGGTCGAGGGAAGTTTTTAACTGCACTCATATGTAGAAAGCATCTATACTAAAAAATTTGATCATTTATATTTGTAATTTTTGCATAATTTTAATTTTAAAACTTTAAACTGCTTTTTTTCCTACTTCATTTTTGTATACATCTTACAGTTGAAATTGCGAAGGCTTTTTTAATTTTCAATCAGTTGACTTCAAATTTTTTGTACATAATATATAGAACCTTATTATGAAACACAGGTATGCATTTTTAATTATTGTGAGTATAATGTTTAAGAAAAATATAAATGTGCAGTAAAGTAGAGTTTTTTTTGTTGATATTTTACATAGCGTTTCAGGTTTTATTTTTTATCTCAAGATCTATTCAATGTATCTTAAATTCCATATCTGTAAATTTAGATTATAGTTAAAGGAATATTAAAAAAAAGTTCAAGCATGTATCATAAAAATTAAAAAAGAAAATCCACTTTAAAATTTCTTGAATTTTCAAATTTTTTTTTTAATTTTGTAATTTTTTAACACATTTTGAAGAAAATTGATAGTTTAAATTGTTATGTAAAATTCTCTGGCATAGGAAACTGCAAAAATTTATCTAAAAGTGTTGTCAGTAAAAAAAAAAAATATTTTTTTAAGGTGCCAGCTCCGCTTAACGCTTATAAGCTGATTGGAGTGAACGAAATGTGCCAGTTCCTTCTCTTTAAATAAACAAGATGAGTAGTAAACAAGCGGAAAACGTTTTTTGTGGATATAATTTCTTGATAAAAATTATGATGTTAGCTTATATACGGTGTCTTCATTGGAGAGTTCTGTGGAAAGTATTCGAGAGTTTTATTCCATAGATCTATTGGAAGGAAAAGCATTTCCGAAACTGACTGTGGGGGTTCTGCATCTCTTCAGTCAAATGTTCTAATTCTGTGGTTCCCCCACCTTTATTATAATAAAACAACACGAAATGACTTAGTTGTAAAAGAGATTTCTAGAAAATAATATGGTTACAGTCGTGTTTTTACTTCTGAAATGTAGGTTATTTTGGCATTGGCAGGAATATCCAAAACGAAAGATAAAAAATGTACAATGCATTCCTATTCCAGGAACTTCGTAGATGTATTGGAAATTTTTTTCTAATAGAGCTATTACTTAATAATGTATGCAATGAAGCGGTTTTTTTTTACTTTAAAAGAAAGACCATACATTTTATAATTCTACAAACAGACCATCAAGGTCTTGCCCGTGATAGTTCTTTGAAATTTTTACTCTATCTTTAACGATCGCGAAGATAGAAAACCTCATATAGTCCATTTTGCGTTCGTAATGAATATCTTCGTCGAATTCGTATTGCGAAAATATAAAAGTGACAGTTAAAAAATTATTTATTTTCAATTGTAATTTTTTAAAATCACATTTAATGTATCGATCTGGTTTAAAATGTTCCGCAAATTTCAAATACGTTGAAAATTTCACTCTATCTTTAACGATCGAAAAGATAGAAACTTGAACTAACTTCGACAGATTCTTATTATTATTTATAAAAAAGAAATAAATGCCAGTCAAAAATTTTCGGGCTTCGTACAAAATTTACATAAAATTAGGACTACCAGTGATACATATTTTATTATTGTAAGTCCTATAGATGCGTTTAGGCACCACAAACACATACTTCCTTTTCTATCAGTAGAGATTTGGCTTTTATTACCTAACTCTTATATATGAAGATTGTTTATATACAATGATTTCTTTGCTTATGCTAGTAGTGAGTGGCACCGGTACTTCCGGTGCGAAAAGGCGCGCGTATGATGTGAGTTATCAATGTTAGAAGTCCGTGTTGAACTTGCAATCGAGCATGTAGAGTCGTGTTTCGTCTCTTAAGTGTTGTATAGTATTATTCGTGTATGCCGTTATGCGATGACAATAATAAATGTGTCGTGCCAAAAAAATAGCCTTCCATCGCTTTTACGAATAAACAAGCAATTTGACAAAAAATAATTCTTAAATTTGAAGAAAGCGTTGAAAACAGTAGTCCTGTATAAGATCATGATACAAACCTATTAGTAGTTTCCTATCATTTTGAAAGCATGGGGATCGAAATAAAATGCATGTATTATTTTAAGTGAGCCCTTAAGAACTGTGGCAAAAATTTCAGTACATGTTTTGAACATGATGCAACGAATCATTAAGTATGGTATTTGTCGATATCTATATATATAATTCTCTTACGTGGCACGCAAAAAAGACGTTATTAGTTATTGCGTTTTGGCAACATTGTACGATTGTTTGCTTATCACGAAGCATCGCGCTTCAATTGAATTTATAGCGTTATCGGATGAAATTTTATTGAAAAAAAATGAATTTTAGTCGAGCTGTGCAGTTAATAATGGAAATCAAATAAAGCGGAGGATCTTTTCAGGGACATTTAAAACAAGGTCCTTTTCAGGGTCAACAATTATAGTTCAACAAGACGCTTGCACTACAACTTTCGACTACAAACTCAATGAAAAAGCGTGGTTGGCTCAAGTGCAGGGGTAAATGTACATACAAACAACATGCTGGGTATTCAATATCCAAATCAGCGCTCACATTTCGAGTCAAAATTTGCTCAAAGTTTTCATTTGAATTCTGATTTCAGAGGAACTGTATATATCTTTTCTGGGTGGAGTGGTAGCAAACGGGACAGTCTTTTTTTCTCGCCAAAGTGGTAACCTTTCCTTTGGCTGTTTTTATGGCAACCCTATTAAGAAGATTAGGATTAAAGACGTTATCTGATTGGAATTAAACCGTGTTTTGAAGTGAAATTAAACGTGCTCTGATTGGTTTAGATTTTTTTCTCGCCCTCCACCCTTTTCTGAAAAACAGCAAAAAATTTAGATTTGAAAAATATTTTTTTGGAAAATCATATTTTGTAAACAATTCCTTCTGCTAGGACACATGTCTTCATTGATGCGAGCGAAGCGAGCTTAGGTTCGCGCAGCGATCCAATGCGGATTGCGAAGCAATCCTCCGGGGTTTGGCGAGCGTTAGCGAGCAGGGGGCGGGCCCCCTAGTTATAATGTATTCATTGAACTCTTAAAAATTGGTAGCAAAAGCTTCTGCTAAAATATCGCCCCTTTTTGAAGAGATCCCCTTAGAAAACCTAATGTGCAAAAGAAAGCACCTATTCTAATAAAATCAAATCCGATTGAGCCAACTCAGTACATTAATTCGTGGTGAGTTTCAATCATCATTGTTCTAATTCGTATTCGGAACCAGACCAATCCTCTCAAATATACAAGGGGACAGCCCCCTGCCACAACAAACAACCCGTTCCCTTATTGAGACGAACCCCTGCAATACATATAAACACTCCGATGTCGTGTTTATACAGCCACCTCGCGTCAACATAATCTGAATTGAACCGTGGAGTAATTTGATTGGGTGTTATTGTTGACAATGGAGGAAACGTGGCAGTTGATTAGTATTAACCAGCGAGTTGCAAATGTGTAGTCGTGTTTGGTGTTTTTTTTTCTTAGTTTTTATTTTCATGCTTTTTCGGAAACGTCAAATGTTTGTCTCTTGTTTATATGCTCTTCCTTTAAGATGTTCATATTTTGATTTCAAGCAGAGATTGGATGCGAAAAATTGAAATGTAAGCGCCATTTTTTATGCCAGATTTACTCTGCGGGAACAGTGTTCGATTCTTGTTACTACATCTTTGCAGTGAGTGTACTCTGTACCACATATGAAGTGGTTTTCCTTTGAAACTAATATGCTAATGCTTTGGTAACCTTTTTTTTCGTAATTTGGTATTTTACTCCAATACCAGCATGGCGCTTAGGAGAGGATTTTCAGAGAAAGTGAACAAGCTGTTACCCAAAAATGCTCTTAAGTGTACCATATCAGCGTTTCTTTAAAATGTATTTTATTGTCTTTTGGGTGAAGTTTGGTGTTGAGTATAATTAAATTAATTTAATGTATTTTTGACTACCATTTATGACTAAATTTCGCCCTAGTTAAAAATGTGATAATTGTAGATTTGTATATGATCTTAGTGACTTGTTTCGGTTTTGGTAATCCAAATTGTAGCGACAGCAAGTGCTACTGATTTATGCTACACAAACAGATCAGCGTGAAAGATGATGCAGGTTATAGAAGATAATTAACTGCACCCAAGTGTTTCCTACTCTCCAAAGCAGAACAGGTTCACAAAAAAGCTATGCAGTCATATTTCTTTCCAAATGCATACTCTCTGATGGAAATATATCACTTTCATTTTTATAATTAATGGTATTTTAAAAAATGATATCAAGCGGGTTGCAAAATGGTGTAAAAATAAGAGCTAAGAGAGATAGAGATTTCTAGAGTCGTCACCATCAATAAGAACAAAAGAAACCCCACAGGCTCCATAAACACGTATATTCCTTTATCGCCTGCAAGAGAATTGTCGCCATTTTTGTTTTGTTCCTTGGAAGCCCATATACCCCAGCTAAGAGGCCTCAGATTTGAAGACAAATGCGTTTTCTAATGGTACGCCAGGGAAGCCATCGGTGACACTCAGTGAAAAAAACATTCTTCATTTGATCAAGGCCACGCCTTCAAATCGTGACGCATTAGTTCCCGCGCAAAGGGACCTGGCTGATTGGATGATTGAACCCGCTTAGATCCCGATGCGAATAGTCGGCACGTTCCCTCTCTGGTATTGATAGTCTTGACTATCATGTATCATGACGGATTTTCCGTTCTCACATCATTCTCCTCTTTTTCTCGTCTTTCTTACTGCTCTTTTTTTCCAGACTTGATAAAGAACTAATATCCCGGATTTTGATCAATGGGAATTTCGATTGTGGGGTTAGGCTTAACTCTACACACAACGGGCCCTGCGTTTAATCTAGATATAGAGGGGGTTTTAAATCAGGAGAGGATGCTACAGACCGGGAGACGGGGATAAAAAAGATATCAGCGTTTAATGGGTTCGGATTTATTTATCGCTTATGGTTTACTTTTTAGACGAGTCCTGTGAGACTTTTAAGTGCTTTTCTGGTGAGCACTTAATTACACCAACGTAGAGTTGGAGTTATATAAGTCTGGGATTCACAAGACTTTTTATAGTTTTATTTATCTTTAGGGACAAGGAAACATAATATCCTGAAATATAGTATTAAATAAAGCAGAAAATTAACACAATTTAACAGTTTTCCAAATGGAAATAGAGGTATAATGACATTTTTACCAATGGGATTCGTTTGGACATTCTTCCGTTAATATAAGCGGCACTTTTTGTCAGAATAAATGTAGGTGGAGCTAGTGTTTCTAGGCCAGAACGTGTGTCTCGTTCGCATTCACGAATGTGACGTCATTTGGTATGGTTTTTTTAAATACTATTTCAGCACTTCACAAATAAAAATTTCTAAAATGAATTACGAATTTATATAAGATAGCTGATTCACCAACACAGTTAAATTAAACTCCAAAACGGAGATAAACTGTGCTTCAAGGTAACCATGATACTTATCATGCAAGAGCATTTGTTAGCTGTAGTAGAATTTTCGCATTCTGTTTGGTTCGTTTACACTGAAAATTCCTTTCATAGATGTTGACTGTAATTTTTTTTGTAAGTTGTTATGATATAATACTTAAATGAAAGCTTAGAAAATGTTATACACTTTCTGGTAGAAACAAAATGTCGCTAAAACCATACATTTTTGCAATAGGACGGATTTTTAATGATCATACGAGATCAAGTAGAAATGTTTTTGATTAATAAATAATAACAATAATCCCAAACTTCACTGACTTTTAAATTTAATTCTAACGTGATTATGTTACTTCAATGTAACGTGATGTGAATGAAAATAATTAATATATCCAGTGATAATACGTTGAAATATATGATTATACAAGTGTAATTAAAATGTTTGGATCCTCAGAATTTTACGATTTTCATTGCCATGAATGTTACAGATTTTTTTTCTTTTATCTCGATTCGAGGGGAAAAAAAATCAAATATTGCTCTCTGAAGCAATATTGAATTTAAAGCGCTGTATGAATACTTAACATTATGTATTCAAATGATACAATACATTGGTGTTAATGCACTATCTTACATACAGATTACGTTTCAACAGTTAAACAAATCAAGAAAAAGTAAAACAAAGCGTAATATTTTTAATTTGTATAAATATAACTGATCATTATATTTATTACTAGGGGGCCTGCTCCCTGCTCGCTGACGCTCGCCAACCCCCGGAGGATTGCATCACAATCCTCATTGGTTCTCTGCGCGAACCTATGCTCGCTTCGCTCGCCTCAATGAAGACATGTGTCCTAGCAGAAGGGATTGTTTACAAAATATGCTACCAAAAAAATATTTTTCAAATCTAAATTTGCTGTATTACAGAAAAAATATATACAGTATCTCTAAAATCAGAATTCAAATGAAAACTTTGTGCAAATTTTGACTCGAAATGTGAGCGTTGCTTTGGATATTGAATACCCAGCATGTTGTTTGTGTTTACATTTCCCCAGCACTCAAACGACCCACACTTTTTCATTGAGTTTGTTGCCGAAAGTTGTAGTTCAAGCGTCTTGTTGAAGTATAATTGTTGGCCCTGAAAAGGACCGTTTTTTAATGGCCCTGAAAAGATCCCCCGCTTTCTTTGATTTCTATTATAAACTAACTGCAACAGCTCATTAAAATTTCCTTTTTTTTCCAATAAAATTTCATCCGATAACGCTATAAATTCAATCGATGCGCGAGACTTCGTGATAAACAAACAATCGTACAGTGTTGCCAAAACGCGATAACAAATAACGTCTTTTTAGCGTGCCACGTAAGAGAATTATATATAGAGATTATTTGATCAAAGGCAAAACATTTTTGATATATTTTTCATACAACCACTAATATATTCATTTTAAGGATATTTGAGTAGGCATTTCACTGTTCTCTTAAATGTTGTTTGTAATTTAGATTGCTCACAGGTTTGAATTTATTTCTTCTGTGTCAGTACAATTTTACTTGTATGAGTCATTTTACATGATGTTTGGCGTAGTATGTTCAAATACTATCTTTGCATCTTAAAACCAACCGATACCTCTTTTTATAAGGTGTTATAATCTTATTAATTCAGTATTTAGAAATAACACTTGGTCAGAGAAAATAAAACAAAAAGGGTACAAGACAACAGAAGTAACGTAATAGACCTCGTTTTGAATAAGTTGTAGTACACGTTAAATAAAATATTCAATACCATGTTTCAGTTCTGATGACTATGACTATATGCTCGAATAGACTGCAGGGATTTTTAAAAATCTTTAGTTATAATAAGAAATAGGAACCCCTGAAACGAATAAGAAGGAACTAAAAAGGTGGAACTACATAAAAATTGTAAGAAAATCTCGCAGCGTAGCGCTTTGGCGAACAAAAAGGAAATAAAGAAAAGGAAGAAAAGGAAAAACCATTTCAATTGTTGTAGGGGGATTTAAAGAGACATGTTAGATGAAGAAATGTTTTTTCTATTGGCTGTATTCAAATTCTGTAACGTCCAATAAAGGATTGGTAGCAGTGAGTTCACGCGGTACTTGAAATTCCCAAGGAACTTTTATTCCGTTTCCGAAATATGACGATATATATTTTCCTTACTTTGTTCCAAAGAGAGATAGGACTGATTTCTTTCTCTGTGTTTTTATACGTTCCGTTTTGCGAAACGATCTCTTTCATCTTTCTGAATCTCATTAGAACACTTTTTATAAAAAAAGGAAAACTTTATTCGCAATGCCGCAAAAATCTGCATAATCAAAATCTCTGAGATTGAATCTGTCAGTATGTATCGGTTGTTAGAAATAACGACTTTTCCCTTCTCCGTATGTGGGAAAAGCATCATCGATTATTTAAGAACACAAGCTTAGTATTTTGATTTTGCAAGAACTAAGCTTTGTATGAATTGTGTGTGGTATGAAGAACTCAGATTTTTGTTTCTTAATTTTATGTTTCTACATTTATGTAGATTCGTTATTTTCTACTGCGACAAAAATCATGCAAAGGGGGAGAATAGTAGTAAAAATTCTAATTCGACACATTTTTAAATTTTGGATTATAGTTAGTGTTTCTTGTTCAACCAATCGATCTAGTGGTCAGGATGTGAATGTTCTTGGTTCGGATATAGGGTAAGACATGGATATTTATCCGTGTACAGTGAATATGGGCGTATCTATGATCTAATTGGGTTATTCTAGAATGTATGTTATGAATGTGATGTGTAAAGACAACCTACTCCTTGATGCACCAAAGAGTACAGCCAACTGGTTCACAGTACCATCCTTGTGGCGACGTAGTAAAAGGAACCTATCTCCGTGGTACAAGTAGGTAAAGTCAAGTGGTTCAAAGTTACACCTTTGTATTGCCATTGTAAAGTGAACCTATACCCATGGAATAACAGGGTAAGGCCAAGCGGTTCATTGTTCCACCCTTGTAGTGCCGTTATAAAGTGAACTTATCCCTATTTTACAACAGGGTAAGGCCAAGTGGTCAAAGTTCCACTGTTGTAGTGACATAGTAAAGTGAATCGACTCCAGTGGTGCTACAGATTGAAGTAAAGTAGTTTACATTTAAAACTTTGTAGTGCAATGATGAATTATGTTCACTTGAATGGGAATTGAAAACAATTCAAGTACATGCACAAAATGTTCAATTTTGTCATTCGTAATCCCTTTCAGAGATTGACATTCACTGGAATCGATAGGACAAGAAGGTTTTTTAAAATAAGCAAGCAAACCAGATGTAAAGCAAATATTTAACTTTATATTCACAAACGCTGTCGTATGATCAATCACATCGAAAATTAATTTAAAATATAGTTAATCGCCGTTTTAACGACTGTTTTTATTTAATACAACTGGCATTGTCGAATCAACTGTATCAATATTTGTTGAATATTGAAATCATTTTCAGAAAACAGGCCAAGTAACGTCTCGTTCGAAAAACTTACAGGAAACACGTTCCACCGAAGTAGCACTACCACCTCTATTTAGCTTGACAAGAAAACTTCTCATATGAAAACAAATGAGTATTTAATATCAATGAAAGTTTGCATTTCTGTCCATAACATAAAAAAACATTGGAAAAGTATAAAAACAGGATATACAAATAGAATAACCATGTGATTAGATTATAAGAAAAGTTTAAATATAAGAGTTGATTATATCCGTTTTCCCTTTTAATAAAAATATTTGTAGATTGTAACCTTTTTCTGAGGACACAGAGACAATGTCTAGAAATGTAGTTTTCATTTGCTCTTTTAACTCTAAAGGAGCATGTAACAAATATTAATGTATTTTATTCAATAGGTACGAGATATGTGTGTGTGTGTGAACTCGATAAAGTAAACATAAAAATTACTTTATTATTCCCTGCACGTATCAGGATACGTAACTAAAATATAAACAATCATCAAGTGTAAACAAGGTATAAGTCATTTGTATACATTCAGAATGGCTATTTTCATCATTGCCGTTTTAACAATATATCATAAAACCTCTTTTAATCAGTAAAAGTGTTCCAAATTATGCATGCATGTAGCATTCATCATTCATTTTAGAAGGATTATATGAGGCTATCAGAGCTAGAGTGGCCTAACCCAAAAAACCCCGAAACTGCTTTTATTATTACCTTTTTTTAAGACCTATTATTATTTTTAAATGTGCAGGTTCAAATCTTCTAAAATAACAAAATAGGTTATTGTTAATCCCTGAAATACAAATTTTTAGAATCTCAAATCATATTGTGGATGAATAAAAATTTTTAAAAATTGTGCCAGAAATATCGCATATATCTCCATTGGGTATGTTAGTGCTTTAGGCCACTCTTACTGTAATAGCCTCATATAGAAACATAAAGTATAATGGTTGCTATAGGAACTTAAATAGAATGAAGTAAAGACAGTGTATAGTACATGAAATTACGCATGCGGAATGTTAAACGTTGAAAATTTAAATTAATACACATATTTTAACTAATTCCTCCGTATATTATGTTGTTAAAAATACGTGTTCAAGTGCGCATACTTTAGTTAATGAAAACAATATTGAATATTGTTAAGTCATTATCAAGAGTGACTCCATGATTGGGGACTTCTGTTTAGTTTTCTCTTTTATATATGAGCAGAACTTTAGGATTTATGCATGTCGTTTTGAAAAGGTTTGGTCGTTTTTACAAGTTTTATGATGCAAGGACGATATTTGGCCAATATGCTCCAGCAACCCAGATGAGGAGTGAGTCTTGATGTAGATGCAAGGTCTCTCCAGATGAGGGGGGGGGGACCTTGCCCTAATAAAGGGAGAAGAGAAGAGACAGCGAAAGAACAATGTTGAAATTATCGTAGATAAAGGGCAACGTATCACTTATCTCCGAACCCAAGCCAGCATACATGAAGGTAGGCCTTCTGACTAGGCAACAATAGATTCCGGGTGAGACATCCAAGAAAGGCCTATATACTTTTCATCTGACTCCATCGACAGACTAAAACAAATTCATGGAAGGAGCCCCCACTGATTACTGCTCAAACTGTCCTACCTTATCAACCAAAGAAAAAATAATTGAATTGTTGTTGTTGCTTATACTTCCATCTCTAGCCTCCCGCTAGACCAAGTTCAACATGTCACTTGTCCTCGAACATATTATTATATCATCAGGATTCTGGAATACGTCTGATAGGCTCATTCCAATACAGGAAGAATGTGTTCACTTGAAACCAGGGGGAACCCACAAGCAGTTTGGTTGGTAGGTAGATGAATTAATATACAATACATACAATACAATACATCAGCAATACATCAGTCTACTATAGACGGCTAATCCTGAAGGAGAAAATCTGAAGGACAACACATCGTACTTTTGAACCGCGACGAAGGTCCAATTTCCACCTTGCAGTTAGGACATATTGGGAAAACATTTCGACCACTGGAATTTCACGCTTCTCCTCCCACTTATCAATATTTATATAAAACCATTTGTGTCCTTCTCTCTCCTTTGTAAAACGAGGACGAACCCGGGAACCAGTAACAACAGTGAAAATAATGGGATGAATGAAACTATATTAACTGTATAGTGTTTAATGAAAATATTTCCGAATGAACGTTGTTTCCTTCCCCTGCAATATTGATCCCTTTAGAAAATCTCTTTAACCTTTGACAAAATGTGTGATGCATTACACTCAATCCACTGCAGATTTTAAAATATAGATATTTGTGTGCGTCAATTTGTCATCGAAACGTAGCAAAATTTACCTAAAGTAGTCCTTCCCCATAACTGCAAGCTGTAAATCAATTAAAGGTCCTCCCCTAACGAGGCTCACATCTAATTGTATTACCATCAGTCGGCAATGCTCTTAAAAAGAATCCTGCTCTCAAAGATGCGAAAACACCCGACAGAAATATCATCAGCGTTATCGCATTACCCATTTTCCAGCAATCATTCTTACCATTAGGAATATTTACAGCACCGAAAGTACTTTCTCCGCAAACGCATAATAGGCCTGCCATTACGGGCAATCTCGATGAAGCTAGTTGGCTGATGGCACAACCAAGAATTAAACATGTTTATTCCGTCTCCTCTCTACTAAAGGAGCTAATATCTTTTCTTTATTGATTAAGAGTTCCCTATCAGATACCGCTGAGAGAGCCCAGCTTTTAATAATGCACTCCGATGCGTTTGGAAGGATACTTCCTTAGTGGTTAAAGGCCCTGAGGTAAAAATCCATCGGGTAAAGACAGTCCCTGAGTAAATTAATGTCAAATAAAGGACTGGGAACAAGTTGGGAATTCCTTCTTGAGGAATTAGATAAGCAACGCTTATTCATGGAGTGGTAAATTAAAGGCGGAAAAAGTCTTTTGTACCGCGCTACAAATGGATATTCAATTAAAGGATCGTCTTCCAATGATGAATGTGTGCTCAAGGTACGTGTACATGCTTGGATGAATGGAGGATCTTGAGTGCTACCTCATAATGCCGAAAATTCCTCCATCTTGCTTTTATGTTGAAGCATAATCGCATGTTCGAGATGTTTTATCAGATCCTGTTTAGCATTTGCTTAAGTTCATTGAATTTCAGAGGCTAGATGAGATGGGTAAAGGATATTCTGTGAGGATTCATTATTAATTTTCAGAAACTGGCAGAGAATACATATTAAAAACTTGCCAGTTACAATGGATGAGGTTTTTTGCTGGAAACCACACACTAGAACAGTGGTTGTATAGTAATTTTTTACCACACTTCCCCTTGATGTTCTGTGGATTAATATGTAAACAATTGCAGTGTTGAAAAAGTGCAATACAATTAAAAATTAACTAGAAGCAGGCTATAAATTATATACCATTTTAATTTACTCTTAGTTGTGATGCGACTGATTCAAATTTGTAGGACCTATATTTACCTAAAACCTAAACTTAGTAGACCTAGTATTCATAAGACACTTGGTCTGGAACAATGTATCTAGGCCTGTATGCATATTAACAACCTCTCTCTTTGTTGATAAGTTATTTTGTTTGAAACTGTTTTGTTTGAGACTATGCAGACCAGGGATTGTAGAAATTGTCTTACACCATGCTCAACATCGATACTTTAAGAAACTCAGTGGTTAGCATTAATATTAAAGCAAAAACAATATTCAGAGGGTGCAATAAATTTGTGAAATTAATAAGAAACATACAATCCAATTTTCACTTCAAATGAATACTACTGAGTTTTGTGTGTAAACAATCCAGTTGTCTTAGCAAAACTAGCAGTCGTAGCTTACTCGTGTGCAACACATTTTTCTCTCTTCACTTATAAATATAATATACAATTCTGCAAGGGACTACTATGAATTTTTTGGAAACTAGCCGTAAATGTGCATTAAAAACACGAATTTCAATGGATAAAAAATTTAATTTGAATCCAAGTTGCACCAAAGTTTTAATATTAATTTTACGCAATCAAGAAAACCTCGATCAAGAAATGTGGTCACTTGCTTTCACATAAAAAGGAATATTATGTTGAAATGATCTAATACATTTTAAAAATTAACAAGAAACAATCAATATAAACCTTTCAGGATAACCCTTTTATAATGAGTTATAATGCGGTGTTATATAGCGTTTTAATTAGCCTTAGTAGGTCTTGAATTTTCGACTCATCTGTGGAATTGTATTAGGTCACTTAATTTTGAATCATAGATTGTTTTTCACCTAGTGTCCTTTTTCAAAACTGACTCTTTATATAGTTGACATCCGGTCAGAACAAAGATTCTGCATTTTAAGTGTTTCACATAAATTAATTTTATAGACTAGTTTCGATAGTAAACAAGAACAAAAATCACTCTTAAGGTAACAGAAATAAAGACGATAAAACTGATTGGTCTTTGAACTCCTTGAAAAATGTTGCTATTATTTGCTTGTTTAAATATTCCTTTCTGGCCGCGAGAATGACTGGGAAAAACTAGTATCATTCACTAGTGTGTCACAAGGTAAATATTGAACAGGGTAAAATTTTACCTCATATAACATTGATCTTGGTGCTGATGACTGGACATTTTCCTGCAATTAAGTTACCGAGCGAGATATTTTGAGCATAATTAACCACGAGAAAGATTTCATTTCATATTATGAATACTTTAGTTCAGTATATAAGCAGTCAAGTTGTAAATGTCACATAGTGGCATTACTGCAATACCGCTTTACGACAAAAACCCTAGCGTCAAGTGATTTACAGAAAAAAAATAACATTCCTATCAATTTTGTTGACCTAAGCGTCTTTATTTTCCTTAATAGTCATTTTTAAAACATTTAAACAGACTATTATGGCTAAGGTTTTTATCTTTTACTCTATTATTCGATTCTTTACACAAAGAAAAATAAGAGTTCTAATTCGTAACTTAAATCAATTTGAGAGGGATTTTCAGAGTAAATAACAACGAGGGGGATTTTCAGTGTAAATATGTATGAAAGGATTTTGAGAATAAATAACTATGAGAGAGATTTTCAGTGTAAAAAAAACTATGAAAGGGATTTTCAGTGTAAAAAAACTATGAGGGGGATTTTCAGTGTAAAAAGAACTATGAAGGGGATTTTCAGTGTAAATAAGTATGAGCGAATTTTAAGGATAAATAACTATTAGAGGGATTTTTAGTGTTAAAAACTATGAGTGGGATTTCCAATGTAAATAAGTATGAGAGGATTTTAGGAATAAATAACTATAAGGAATATTCAGTGTAAATAACTACAAGGGATTTTCAATGCAAATAACTATGAGAGGGATTTCAGTGCAAGCAAATAAACCTGACGTATGAGAGTTTTGAATCCTGCTTTTCAAATGCTTTTGCATGTTGCATATGGGAGTTGCCTGAAATGTACTTTTTTACCGTTTTGGCAAAGTTCGCTGTTTTATTTAAATAGTGTTAACCAATTGACTGTCATAAATAAATTCTAAATTTATTTTAGGGAATTTTTATTGGCCATATTGGCTAAGTGCTGAAATCGTTGACTTTAAATAGGACTACTGACGCCAGGTTCAGTATACGTAGAGGGAACATGCATCACAAAAGAATCACTGAAGCCAACTGTAGATATTTAGCTTGACAGAAAATGCCTCTCATAGCTCATATTTTAAGCCTGTTTTTCTCGAACTAACGATTTTGTATATTCATGCCTTTGGGGTCGTGCTAACTATATTTTCAATTGTACATCTGTGGGATGTACATCATACATAGGTAATCGTGGTATTAGATGTTTATTTTCGTTTACATAAAAAGGCTCAGAACTGGCATGGGGAAGCTCAAATACGTTGAAAAAGTGAGATTTAAATGTGTTAGAATGCGCTTAAGTGATTTGTTAAAGGACTAATCGTTTAAGCTTAACGTGAGAATATATGTCCATAAATAATATTTGTAATCCATAATTACGATTATGTGTTTCCTACATGATCTCTGAAGAATTTGCACCTTCCTTAGCAATAGAATATTTTAGGATCTTTCCAACCTATCGTTGTTATTATTTAGTCATATGTGTGTAGGTAAAATAAACATTATATTGTGCCTCTATAACCCAGTTGGAAGATTCAAGGATTAGACAATTGAGGGTTTTGAGTTCGAGACTTGATTTAACCATAGACCATCATTTACGAGGGAGGGATGCTGCATATCAACTCTCTCGTGACCATAAATGTCCTCATGTTGATGTTGTGTGAGAGTTTAGCGAGTGACTTGTCAGCACACCTTCTGGTGATGACGTCATCTAACCGTGATTTGAAATTACGCTGTCTTGTTCTCTGATCATTTCCTTCGGGTCTGATTCTAGAACACCGCAAATATCTCGCTATTTTTCTCCAGTACTATGTAAATTAAACTTCCTAATCTACCTGCCCTTTTCACCAATAGATTCTAATTTAATACTTTCTCAATCAATCGTTGTGGTTATTTAGTCATTATATCTAAAGCTAGGTAAAAGCAATGCTACAATACTCAGAAACCTCAGACGGTTGATAATCACTTATAATGAACCAAAATAGCTACAGACATCATCTCCAACCTGTTACTAAAATGTCACGAAACACGATCGCATTCGTCATCCACTCCAAAAATCTGAAGCGCTGCGATTTTCGAGATGCCTTCCCTGCCATCAAAATCGATTCAAAACGCAAGCTATTTGGCTGAATTTCTCACTGAGGGAGGAATATAGTTTCAGGAATGGTGATTGTTTTGGGATCTGGTGCCTTTCGAAGCTAATTTGGCCGAGAAACACGAATCTCAAGTGACTTGTTAACGCATTGGGACTTAAAAGATTTGCGCTAAGTACCCTTTTCCGTTCGTAAAGTTCCGTACATTTGATATAGATGATATTCAGTTATCGCAAAAGGAGTTTTGAAGCTGATGAAATAAAGAAACTGGATGCTTCAAATTTCATAAGACTTTTACCACAGTGAATCTAAATGTAATAATCAGTAATTGCGTGTAAATTTGGTTTAGTTTGGTTTGTCATCATATGGCCACTTCTGCTACAGCAAGACTAATTGACCGATATATATGGGTTAAAATCGCGGTATAACAGCAATTGTACTCAATCCTATAGAAATTTAACTTTATAAATTTTACAATTAACTCTCTAACTTTACAATAGAACTAACAACATACGGGGTTCATACGCATATACCCATTCTTTGCAGGATTCAAACCAGTTACAACATTCCTGACCAATAGAAACTTTTTGTAGATTCTTTCAAAAATAGATGTTGTTATTTAGTTATTTTGTGTGTTATGAGGGAAAAGCAATGGCACTTTACTTAGTAGAGTGTTACGCAAATTGAATAATCAAAAAACATTTAAATTCTCAATTATTGCATGAAAAATAGTTAGATTATAGTATGACGCAATATTTATCATATAATTATAGCATTACTTTAAAATAAAGTGTAAAATGTCGGAATTTTTTACTTGAAACAATTCAAAAAATTGTAAATTGTTACACTCAAAATATTAAATTTGGTTCTTTTGGTATTTTTTCATTAACATCACACTGGATAAACACATTGATGATGTTTGGTGAGGACCATTGGTGATGGTCGGTTTCAACCCCGAAAGGAAAGATTCGAGGACATCATCACGTCATTTAAAACCACGCTTAAAACATTAGAACAATTCTGAAATAAATTTTCACAGCTTACAAAATAGGGAAGAATATAACATTCATGTATAAAAAATACTGAAACTCGACCAGTTTTCGATATTGGAATTTGCTGAGTCTCTACATTATTCTATTGTTTTAAATTATAAGTGTATTTAAAACAAACATTCTAATATTTGCTCTATATAAACACGAAAAGAAGTCTAGTATTATGTAACAACCTTTTTAAACTATTACCAATAAATTACAAACTTGAAACAAAACAAATTGCTTACTGTAGGTAAGTTACGTTTAGTCATACAAATAAGAGGATTTTCCTGCATGATTTCACATTCACTCCAAATAAAATTACAGTAGGAATGTTATTGTTCTTCATTCAAGTATACGCTTAATCATACAATTATTTTAATTGTTACTTTGCCGTGTTGAGTAAATGATATTGACAAATCTAATTCTCACATAGTACAATTACATAGCAAGGGGTCAAAATGTATTCGTCCACTTTCACCTTACTTAAACTGTTTCATGAATTTTATAAGGATGCAGTAAAAATTACGATTTAAAATTTTACCATATCAGAGCTTTATCTTTTTATTTTAGTCTTTCAATAAACTAATTGAGTAATTATTAAAATATTTGCTAAAGCTGTTTAAAATGAAATGTAAACCCTGATATCAAACACATAAAAGTATTCGTACACCTAGCGTAAAGAAGGGAGATGGTAAGCACAGAAACGAAAAATCCATATCGATAAGATTAAAAACAATTTACATTTGTGAGATGTATGAAAATGTATTCCTGTATGGTCAAATACCTGATATAAACAATTGTTTATATCAGATATTTGACCATATAGGAATACATTTTACTCTAATCTACTTGAATAGTTATATATCAATGGATTTCACTTTTATGATAAATATGTGTAATTTTTTCGGGTTTCTTCGTAAAGGTAATGGTAAGATCCAAATATTTTAACTGGGATCAGATTTTAAATCATTTTGACCTTAAACTTATGAACTACAACTTTAAAAACCTAACAAATTCTAAAAATTTCTTTTACAAATATCAATGTATGCATTTTAAAACTTATAATTAATTTTTTAAAGTCATAACTTCAACTGCCGATACTGCGCATAACATAATATGATCTGAATTTCACAGTAGCCATTGACTGAAGAAAATTTACGGGAGCTTCATTCAAATTAAAAAGTGATTTTCAATGATGGATTGAACTGCTAAAAATCAATTTCCAACGCTGAATAAATGTTCTTGGCATTTAATCAAACAAAAAGAAAACCTATTGAAAGGAGCTCAAATCAAAATTCATCAGTGTAATATCTGCTCGACTGCCGACCAACCGGTCTAGTGGTCAAGGTGTTGGCTTCTGGATCGGAAGGTTCCTGGTTCGAATACGGGGTTAGGGCTTGGATGTAAATTGTGCAGTCCTTTGTTAGGTACAATGATAGTCCACCCACTGGGTGCCCCTTCACAAGTGCCCATCACTTCTGGCCTTGTATAAGGTAAATACCCTCGGTCAACTCTGTATATATGTATTGCCTTGCCTTTGGAAATAAAAAAAAATATCTGCTCGACTGTTAAATTCAAAGAATACTAGGAAATGCTCTATATGTGATTATGGGCAGCAGAAGTAGTTAAACGAATTAATTGCTGGTACTAAGATGTAATATACGTACATTGATTTTTAGAATTAAATTATTTTGAGAATTTATGACGTTAAATTTAAACAATACAAAATATTTTGGTTCACTTTGATAGTAATCCGGTAAGTTCTACTTTGCATTCAAAGGTCTAGTTCATTTATAAAAATTTCAAAACGATCAGGAATAAATTTGATTCTAGTTTAAGGATTTGTATCGTTGCCTCTACGATAAAACATGAAGAAATTACTCAATGTTCGTCACAAAATAGAGAAATCGATTGAAAATCGCTTTAAGAAAAAGAGAATGAAATTGATTCCAGTTTGATATCAAGTACCTATAATTAACAATTGAAGACTTGAGTGAAAGAAGGGGCTCTGTGAAATTTGCTTACACTTTGGGATTAATGCAGTTTTAAAGTTGCCTCGGGGTGAGGTATGACTTGTGCTGACAACTTGAGCAAGAAACCTATGTGGAGACTTACAATTCCAACAATCCCAAACTCCTTACTCCAAAATACTTCTACACCAAATATCTCAAAACTACAAAAATATCACATACCCTTCTAACACTAACCCCATCAATTATATTTAGACTAAAACATGTTTAATATGTAACACATTTTTCAAAATTCTTAAAAATATTGGTTTTTACGTTTTTGTATGACATTTCAACCTTTTACGTATCCGAATACTTTTGTGTGTCTGATATCACGAGGACTAATACTTTTGTCACCCACTGAAAAATAACATCTACTTACAAGAGAAACACCAAATCGAAATATTGAGGAGTTAAGTATTTTAGCTTTACTAGATAAGATCGTTATATTTTGACTATTTTTTGCAAATGTTAAATTTCTTCTTGAGCAACGCAATTTTATTTTTGTGTTATAGAATAGAAGTTTTCTTTCATTTCTAACAATGCCTTTTCACTTGGTGTGTTTCACTTGTAAGCGAACGAGTCCATTATGAAGGACTTTAAAATAGTAATGTACTTTAAAACAGCCTGTACTTTATAATAGGTATAAACTCTTAAAGGAAACTAATTTATGATTTGCAGTGAATTCACAGCTTAGTTTTTCGTAATTAGGGGATAAAGTTTCACACTCAAAATAGGCTATACACTCTTTTCATTTAAGGGCACGAGATTTGTAAAATTTGAGCACCTACTCCATTTGAAGTAAGCTCCTCCCCTAATATTCCTATCCGTGCATATGCACAGGCATTAAAGTTTTTAAGAGTCTTCGGGCTTCAAGAGACATGTAATAAATTTGTTTCAAGCTGGAATAAAATTTTACGCAGCACTAAAAAATCTGAAACAATTTACCAGATCAGTGACTCGAAACGCTACAAAATATAAGAAAGAGCTTTATTGATTCACAAGAATCATGCTATACAAGACATGTTAGAGAATCATAAAGGTGTAGTTCACTAATCATAACTGCAGATTAGGTTTTGTCAGGTAAAGTTTTTCCGCATTTCACTGGTGAGCATTAAAAAAGCCGGCTGGTCGCAAATTTTAATAAGGCAGTAAAGAGTGTACAGACAGATATTATGTCTTGAACTGTAGTTTCACTGACTTTTAATTAAAATTTAAAGCTCCTTAATTAAGTACTCTGTCCTGGAACTGCTTTACTTAATTATACTTTTTCTCTTTGCAAAAACCGAGTTTGTAACTAGTTTAAGTATTCATAAACAAGATCTCACTAGGGCAAGATTACATGAGCGAACGTCTTGTATTAGTTTTAATTATTTCATAAATAGTTTTGGAGATATGGCATCCCAAGAAAATACGTTTTAATTAATTATTTTTATTTTCAGTTTTGCGCTCCTTTTTTTACATTCGGCCGATTTAGTGCGGCGTTCTATGCGATGCGCAAAGACAAAGTCAAAGTACCACCGCGAACTTAATGACCATTAGTAATGAGGCTAATAATTCTGTTTGAAAATTGGGGATTATATTTGAATTTTAAAAATTACTTCTAATTATATTAATTTTTCCTCTGAGGATACGCAAGAACATATTTGTACAAGAAATAGTTTGTCCTAAGAACACGAAGAAAACGACATTTTTAAAGTAAAGTTTAGCATATTTATGCAGAAACATCCATAAGCTTCAAGTTATATAACAATTCGAAGTTTTTTCCTTGAAAATAGAGAAAAAACGATATGGTATTCTGCAGATATAGTATCGTTTGCAGATGTAACAGTATCAAAGTTCTCCGTCTTATCCAACACGTTACATACTACATTTGGTACATCTGCACTCTACGTTTATGAGCGGTGGTTTTTGGTGATTTTTTTGGCGCATTTCTAAAGTCGCCAAGGAAATAATTATTTCATAACTATTTTTTCTTTTCACATCGAAAAATGAAAGCTCGAAAACACATTTCAAAACACATATGTGAACAAGCAGAAAAACTAAGCTGCGAATGTTGGGTAAGAATATACCCTACAATTTTTTTAAATACACTAAATGCAGTAGGCAGTTTGAAGAGAGAAAGATTTATAAAAGAAAAAAAAAGCAAGAAATAACACAACCTGATAGCCTCAGAACTCTTGCGGACAAAAAGAAAATAAAAACGAGAATGGCAAAAAAACGAATCTCTTAATCGTTTTGTGAAAAATATTATAGTAAAATAAAAATTCCACAACTGTAGAAATGGAAATAAATGAACCAATGTTATCACAGAAAAAAATTTAAAAGGACCAGTGCAATCAAAGGATATTTTAAAATCAAACAAACCAATGGGAGAAAAAAAATTTCAAACGAATCAATGAAGTCAAACTTTAACGGATTTTGAAAGAACTTTCGGGAATATTCAAAATGAAAATTGAAAGTTTCCGTTTGCCGTGTTTGCCATGAAAACCACAACAACCGTAAGTAAAGATGGGTTGCCTTGATTTATTGTAACGCTACTAGAAGTGCGCCAAAAAAATCGTCAAAGCCGTTGCCACCGCTCATAAACGTAGAGTGTAGCTCAACCCTACATTTAAATCTATAAAACTTGGTGTCTGTCTGTCTGTTCTCTATACAAATCTGCACCGTTTGACCAATGTACACTGAATTTGGTGTACCTATCTCTCTATATAAAACACTAACGTACGTGAACCCGAAATCGACGTTATTTGTGTATCGTCGGATGGCAGCAATCAACGTAAATAAAATAACCCAGATATTTTGAATTCTTGCCGTTTTCAAATAGCTGAGGTTAATTTCTATGCAAAAAAAAAGGAATTAAATTGTAATATTTATGTTTGAATTGGTTTTTTATTTCTTCCTTTGATGTAAAAATAATTTAAACGTAATTTTGCTACCCGGTATCTGGCCACACCATAATTAAAGTTTACTTTTTTAATTTGTATTATAATTCCGTGTTTGGGTATTTGAGTTGACTGCGAGATGTTGCGGACATATTTGAGGATTCCCAAGTATTATAAATATATGTTCTTTTTGTAAATAAATCATTATTGTCTTTGTCAATATCGTTGAAAAGTCTTTTGTCGCAGTATTCTATTTCACAATATATTCATGAAGTCGAAATTCAACACGTTTGAATAGATACGTTCGTGTTTTTTTTTTTTTTTTAAGAATTTTTTTCAAGGAATGGAATTTTATTTTTGTTTGCATTATGTGTTCCGGTATATTACCTATTGCAGAAATATTATTTAGGAGTTAGATTTTAATGATATGTCTATTTCCTGCAAAATGTCATTAGACATGGGTAATTTTGTAGCGGTATATGTATATTTCGACCAAATTTCCTTAAATATTTGATTGAATACGCAATGATATAAAGAATGAGGTATTTCCACTTTTTTTTTTCAATTTTACTGTGTTAGAGGATGAAAATCCGTGAAATATGACGTTTATATTATTGAAATTGGAAAACTATTTCCCGAGATATTAATTTTTAAATTTCGTTTCCGGTATTGGCGGGAAAAACAGGAATTTCGTAATGGCTGCTCTGTGACGTCACAGCGCATAGTAACCCACTGTTTTCGCCATGTGTGTTTAGCTTGCTTCATTCTGCATAACGTTTTTATCTAGAAGATTACATGGAGAACAAAGTTTCTACATATAAATACTGTATAGTACTTGGATGTAAAAGTACAAAAGTGAAAACGCCAGAAAAGTTATTTTTTTACGTTCCGAGAGATCCTGGGAAAAGGAAAGCTTGGTTAAAAGCTATGAGAGAGACGGTTTTTGTACTAGTGATTTGTTGGTTCATGAAGTACTTTTTATAAACAGTTACTATCTTATTTACTGCTGCTTGTGAAAATAATTTGCGAATCAATATAGACACGTGTTGATTTCATACAAGAGCGATTGCGAGTGTACATGGAGCATAGATGAGAGATGTAAACAAAAGCTCAGCTATGCGCAATGACGTCACATCCAATGGCGGCCTGTTTTGGACCACGTGACTTTGTATCGTGTTTTCAACAAAATTCAAATTGATTTTATGATCATTTCAAAATTATTTTGAAAGTTTAAACGCAATGTTTAAGGATTTTTAAACTTAGAAATACTAGAGAAGATCATTTGTAAGCAAAACCCTCGCACATACAAATACCTCATTGTTTCATAAAAATAAATGAAACATATAAATCAAAACATGTTTAATTACTGTGTGTAAAAAGTTTAAAAAAAGCACTATTACACACTGCCTAACTCTAGCCGTCGCAGCCCGGCTAGTTCTTTAAAATCCTGTATTCATAAATAACATTGATTATAGATTTGCTGTAGGCAGCTTAGATTGTTTTACCAGTGTTGATCAAAAATCATGTTTTCCAATATTCTTGTTTTGCCAGTATTTCTCAAAAAAACATTTTTTCAACAAAAAAATAATTACAATATATATGTTTGAACTGCTTTTTTTAGTTCTTTCCATAAAGTAAATAATTTATAAATACTGAATTGATGGCGAAAAAGTATTTAAACTATTTAATTTTACAAAACATTTCATAATGGAATACGAAAAGCCCAAACGAATAACTAACTGATCATAAATATATATCTATATCTGGCAATATATATCTGGCAAGACCAGATTTAATATTTGATTTTTTAATTTGATTTAGAACTCTGTGTTTGCGTATTAGAGTTGGAAGCGAGATATTGTTGTCATATTTGAGGATTCATAAGTATTATAAAGATGTATTATTTTTGTAAACAAATCGTCATAGTCTTTATTAATGTTGTTCAAAAGTGTTTTGTAAAATAAGTTCTTTTTCGGAATGTATTCAGGAATTCGAAATTCAACACGTTTGCACACATATATTTTTTCAGAATTCTGCATTTTTTTCAAGGATTGAAATTTTGTTTTTTATTGTATTTGTGTGTTCGGTATATTATCTATTCCAGATATATTATTTAGATGTCAATGTTATATTTATTTTCTGCAAAATATAAGACATTTAAGGAAATTGTAATAAGGTAATTTCTTGTTGGTATATGTTTATTTCGACCAACTTTCCTAAATATTTAATTGAATACATAAAGGTTTGTAGAATTCTGTTTCATGAAAGTAAATAAAATCTGGAAAACAAGCTTTTTAAGAGTAAGGTGTGTAACTTTTTATTTTAAAATGATGGGAATTTTGGTTCTGTTTGCATTTATGTGTTCCACGGTATTTTAAATACTGCATATATATAATACAGGAGTACATTTTAACTCTTCGAGGCACGTATATATTTCGACTAACTTTCTTTAAGTCTTTGTTTGAAAACATAATGGTTAGTAGATTTCTGTTTCTTAAAAATAAGTAAAATATACAAATCAAAAACTTTTAACTAAGATATATTGTTTCTTATTTTAAAATGACCGGTGAAGTTATATAAATTTTATAACGGCTTTTCATTGAAAGACGATTAAAATCAATTAAATATACATTCGGTTTTCATGTTTCACGGGTGTTATTGAAAGCTGTACTCCATGTTCAAATAACTACATCTATCATTCTAAATAGGTACGTGATTTCTGTTTAGAAGCCAAATTTAAAAAGTAACATAAAGGTTCGATTTAAAACTGAATGTCTATTGAAACAAAAGAAACTCAAATAAGACTTTGTTCATCTTGGAATAATATCACAGTTACAAATTTTAGAAGTGGAAATTTTTTTTCCCTTAAGAGACGGAAAGTCGAGATTACTCTACATTATGAAACTGTTCTTACGCAACTTAGATACACGTGTATCATTCGTTGAAAGCAGTTATTTTCTTTTCGCAAAAGCGCTGTAAAATTGACATTTTGTTTTATTAAAAAATTGTAATGATATATGTTGAGTTTATCTATACTGATGATATTTATTTCTAACATAAGCTCCTTTATTCCACGTGCCGCTGAATAGAATTTAAAAAATGGGTTTGCTTTAAACTGAAGAAGTCACGAAGTTTAATTTACTATCCTCTCATATTGATAGTAAAATTTGAAAAGATCGCAAATGAGATTGAAGAATGTCACAAGTAAAACTTATTCATAGAAAAACTAAATGAAAGACTATAGGCCAAAATTCGCCATTTTTACTGAAAATGAACGTACAGACATATTCGTAATCACTCCAAAACTCAAAATTGACTACTGTAGCTAGTCACCTTCGAAAACAACATTGGTAGTTTGTCTTACAGTAGAAGTACGATGAATATGAAATGGAGTGTACGAAATAATATGAAATGGAGTGTACGAAATAATATGAAATGTAATGTATGGATTAATATGAAATGGAATGGTTGGATTAATATGAATGGAATGTATGGATGGAAATAATATAGTAAGTATATATAGTAGCAGTTACTAAATATTATATAATGTATACATATTTGCGATCGAAGTAAACTGTAAAAGCTATAAAAATGTTAAAAAGTTTAAAAAAATATTTTCAGTACACTTCAATGCATTTTTTACATGAAAGAGAGGAGGTCTGGAGAAACACTACGATGATAAGTCATCGTATTCCTGAACAGGAAAAATCATCAATTAGCTTATAATTTGTAAACCTAGATACAAGTTAAGTAGGTGTTTTATATAACGTTGTTCTGGAGCAACACAATTGCCGCTATTGGCGATGGTCCGTGATCAAACCAAATGGGAAAGATCCGATGACAACATAACGTAATATTGAACCACGGTCAGATGACGAGGTCACACTTGAGCTGGCACACCCTCACTCCAAAATTTCAGAGGACATTTGAGGCCGCGACAAATTTGACATGTACCATTCCCCCTTGTACACGACGGTATTTGGTTTTAATCGAACGCGCAATCTTCCGGGTGCTAATCCGTTACTCTGCCAACCGAGCTACCTCGGTCCAGAGTTTCGAATCCGGCCAAATGGGGATGTAGACAAATGGTATGACTACTATAGCATTTGACTGCACACTTAAGTTTCATACATCATATATTTAATTTGGATATTTTTGTAGAAAAATATTAATGGTAATTCTAATTTGTCAACCCTAATTTCCATAAAATGAAAATCCCAAACAGTAGAGAATGCACATGCATTATTTGATTAAGTAAATATTTTATTTAGAGCTGTAATAAACTATATGAGCAATCACCATAACTGATAGATCTTCTTAGAATAAATGTTAATGGTTTATTTATGACTGAAAAAAAACCCAGCTTAATTCATGTCTGCCGAAAAGTATTAAAAATAGCATTAATATGTTACTAGAAGAATACGTTTGAGTACCTTCTGCGTAATAAATTCCTTTCAATACGCAAACATTGAATTAGTAGGTGCAAACAGAAAAGCTTTGACATAGCGCGATGTTTAGTGCACCGTTTAAAAATAGTAGCCAACCGATAGTAAAATGACGGCTTATATGATATACAGATGGTATGATACACAGATGGTATCAGCTGTCACTGTTCCTGCATACTCGCAATTAATAATATCAAGCGACTAATGATCTAAGCCACGCTGCTTCTTAACATGCGTTTCTCTGGAAGATGAGCAGAATGCGGAAGTGATCTGATTTAACAGCAGAAGCAATTAAATAGAACAGTGGCACCAAAAACAGTTGATCTTAATCTAATTTTATTGCAAAGAGATTGATGTTTATTGCACGAACGGCTAAAGCCCTACTGCATGAAACATATAAAATATGTTCCGAATAAGGGTATTCTGTAGTGTGCCGAATACATTTGAAAGTTTGAAACTTTTGTAGAATTAAATAAACTTACCAGAAACGCAATTTATGTACGTTTCTGATTGTTTTGTACGTGTATCAGGAATCCATACCGCAGATAAGGTATCAGTCACAGTTTATACAGGTCCATTCATTTCGTTAGACATAAACTCTAAGCAAAAACGCTTTAATCCAGTGGTTTATAAAACTTCTGACAAATTAATTTTACTATTGGCAACTCAAAGTTACGACACCTTCTAAGTACACAGTCATATATTTAACGACGCACTGAAACGACCCTAGAAAAGCCCAGGACCAGAGATCCAACACCATTGACCTCCGAAAATCCCTATAATCTTCCGTGGTGGTCTAATTGTCGTCCAGATGGTTTATAAGGGTTCACGACGCCACCTTATTATTGAACTGTCTCCCATAGAAAAGTGGCGACACAAGAGTGAACTGTTGGAGAGTTCGAACTAAGCAGAAGTGTTTTTTTTCTGGTGCTCATTAGAGACGGCAGTTGTAGAATATACCATGATATCTCCATTTGCAGTGACCGCGACCAAGGGACAAAAATCCATAATTGTATGTAGTGTAGGTACTTTATGTTTAACAAATAAAAGTTAGTTGTTTGTAATTTAGGTTGGGTGTCGTTGTGTTTGCTGGCCCTCTACCAAACCCACTATGCTACAACAATGTCTTTAAAAGGGTACAGGTTATAAATTCAAATATCATAAGCACATAGCCTTTAAAACTTTCACAAAAGGTATTTAATTAACTAAATATATGTTGATGTTCAAAGTTGAAATTCAAAGAATCTGTTGAGTGTTTAAATAAGCCTAAATTTGACGTCAAACTACAATGGGATGAGAATCGGGTTTAATCACTAGTCTAGACGTATTATCCTTCTAAATAAATTCAAAGGATTTAAAATCACTGAAAGACGAGCATTGACTCAGCGCTACGTCACAAGTATTAGATCCGTTGAATCAATTATTGTCCTGTGTGAACCGAGGCTGAAGTGGCTATCTTAGTATTTATTAAATAGATTGGATTTAAATATCAGTGTACTACACTAAAACCTACGACACAAAGCGCAGTGAGATGTGTCAGAGAACGAACTACTCTCATTATTATTCTAGGACTGTAGGTATTTTAAAACAAGAACACACGGATATTTAAATAAATCCCAGCTCGCATTTGAGCAGTTAATGAAATTGACGTAACTGGCGTTCATTATTATTCAGTACATATGCAAGAGATGTTAAGTTAATACGTAAGTATTCAAACTTAAATAAACGTTTGTATGCACAATATATTAGTTTGAGTCACATTTGCATTTAATTTAGCATCATAAATACATATAAGACATGTATGAGATCGGAATTCCAAACATATAAATGGAATAAGCCTATTGAATCATAGAATCTCAAACATTGAAGTAAAAGATCTTGTTAAATCTACCATTGAACGGGGATAGACTTAATCTAAGCTTTTTAAATTGGCTTGTTTCTAGAGAGAAACCATATAATTTTAAATATGCCTGACTTTATTAAAAAACATAATATTATAAAAAGGTGGTTTAACTAACGTAAAGTTTTCAGCCAAAAATTATGAGTCACTTCAGGATTAAAACTTAACAAGGTGACTTGTTAAGTTCACGACATCTGTGATATGGAGTTTAACCATTTAATTTTAAATATGCATGACTTCATTCAAAAAACGTAAACTAATGTAAAGTTTAAAGCCTAAAATTGTGAGTCATTTCTTTATTCCGTATGCATTTAGCAATGCCTACAATTTATCGAACATATTTTTTAAACTGCAATACGATTATTGTAATTAAAGTGCTTGCAAATTGAAAACTTTGATTTATCGAACCATTGATAGAGTATATTGTTTTTCCGCCTATAGAGGAATATATATATTTGTTGCTTTATCTTAAATTAAATGATTGATTTTTAAAAGTAATGTGATTCAATTTATGTTACTATCAAATAATATTACTATTAAATCAAATAATATTACTAATCACTGTGTTCAATACTGATCTGGATCATAGTCACAAAAATATTTCGAACTTTTATGGAACACACTATATATTAGATTCAAATATACACTCGCCTAGCGTATACAATAATCATCAATCATATTTTTCTATCAGTTTGTAAAATGCATTAAGACTAAAAATCACTTTAAAACTAATGAAATAATTAAAATATCACAAATTTGTAACACTGCCGAATAAACGGCAATAACGAATTCAAATAGCACCTGATAGCTGAGAAACTAGGATCTGTACTCTAATGGTGTGGCATACTTAACTTAAACAGGCCCCCCCCCTTCTTGGGATAACAAATTTTTAATTAGGAATGTTTCTTAAGTCCATTTTTTAGTGAATTTTGTTTTGGAATCTATTTCGGTAGAAGAAATTTAACACATCAATTCATCGATCAACATACTAAAGCGAAATACTTGCAAAGTAGAAGTTTTAATAAATTCACAACCATGAACAATATTAAAAGCGGATTGTAAATTATTATGTTTGTATTATAAATTATTATATTTTTATAAACTAAGTAGGAATCAAAGGAATGCCAATTTATGAAGCTAACTTAGACGCAAATCGCAGAATGTTAAATATATTTGGTTTGAATTATTTATGTTTTATAAATAAACATTAAGTTAGAAAAAAAAAACAATGGGTTGTTGCAAAAAATAAATGTAAGTTGAAACTGTGATTGTTAAATGACAAACAAAACCATTTTATTTTTGTATAAATTATATAAGGAGGGTAGTGGGATATAAATATTTCTATATCACTTGGTTTACTTAGCTTACTGTATGTAATTGAACTAACGAATTTGAAACAAAATCTATTTGGTAACTCAAATTAACAAATCAATAAAGTAACTTTTGGTTCTTACATTGTCATATTCAGGGAGCAGCATATTACAGGAAAGAACATTTTCAAGAAAGTTTTGATTCAAGCAATAGCACGTTAGACAAAATCATACTCGAAAATAATGTATTCTGTGTTCAATTAAAGTATTGTTTGTGTCTGTTTATATCAGTGGCGCATATAAAACACAGCAATTAATAATAGCCATAGATTCAAACGAACTAATGTGTAAAAATAGACCATTTCAGTTTACATTAAACCAAAACATTTTCTATTTGGGTATTGGTTGGTTGACTTTTCATGACTTTTCAAGACTCAGAGAGAGCCAAGCTGTGTCAAAATTTGGAACGATAACATCAGAATACCCTTTCATAATCTTTATACATCGTAAAAGACCTACAGGATAAAATTAAGCAAATAAACAATATTTATCCAAAAATGCACTTTAAAACCAGTGTTGTACAAATTTATTGATCAAAGTGTAACATTAGAGCATTAGCCAATCTGTCGCTAATTGTGAAAGGCCTACGGTGTGTTACCGTAATCCAAAATTATCTCCAAATGGCGATGTCACTATGTTTTTTAGCCTAACAGAATAGTGTCTAAAAAGTTCTTGCAGATAGATCCTTTATAAAATTTTTTGTCGTAATAAATTGTTTCTCTGCTTTTAGAGGAATACATAATTTGCCGTATCTTAAATTCAAGTAAATTTTTTTTCATACTGTTGTTAAATCTCTAAATAATGTTAGATATAATTAATGTAGTGTAATTTTATGTGAACTAAAATAATTTAATGAAAAAGACCTAACATATTTTATTCGAATATACACTTGCTTAATGTATTACATTATTATATTATTACGGCATCAATGTAAGAGAAACTCAAAGAATTTGTAAAATGGCTTGGATTGTGCTTGCAACTTTCACAAAAATGTTCTTCACTCTTGTTCTGAACAGCGAAAAATGTAATTGCACTTGAGGCTTAAAAACAGCCAGTTATGTATTCAGAATAAGTCTCTTGAATAAAATATTAAGAAAATAATTTTATGAGAACCAAATACTAGCAATCGAATCGTCAAATTTGGAAAGGGAATAGTTCGAATTATTTTCAGTTGTTTAGCTTCCCATAAATCAAGACTTCCGATTACTTAGGTTGGTAGGTAGGTATATGATTAACGTCGCACTGGAGCAACACAAAGGGCTATTCAAGTTACTGAGGAAAAACATATCAAATCAAATACTGATTTTGAGAAAATGAATCCAATCGTCACTCAAAAATTTATCTTGGCCCCTGTAGATTGTAAATAGACAAAAACGAAATTTTGAATTTAATGTGGACGTTTAAATATGCTTAAGGATTATTTTTCCAAATTATGGTATCACAAGCAAAGTATGGTAGGTTTCTGATTCTGAGGACATAGAGCTCATATGTTCCGTTTAAGTACTGGATGTTACCGTATCTCAGGAAATGGATACAAGTTTATAAATGGTTAGAAAAATACATGTATTTACTTTTAATATACTATATTTTCCCTTTCTCCTGGAAGAAAATTTTCTAACTATTTCATGTAGGTGTCAACACCTGTGAAATGATAAATCACATAAACTAACATCTTTCAATGGGTCAAACAGAATTTCATTTCCATCTCAAATCAAAGAAGTTTTCATAAAATAAAATTTCCCACCCTTTTTGGGAAGCTCTTTCCTACCATACCTGTATTACATTGGGAAAAGATGAGTTCAGTTGATATAATAAAAAAAAGAACGTAAAACAAAACGAAAAAATCTTTTAGGAAATCGTATTGATTTTTTTCCTATTCTGGACAAACAGTAAAAAGTTGTTTCCCAGAATAAATATTAAAGAATTTTTTTCACCTCAAGTCGCCAGGTCTTTTCCCCCGTAACTGTGACTGCTATCCTAGATTTTTTCAGTGTGCAAAAGTGTTTTTTGTATTTTATTTTTCACTCCTGAAAAATGAATGAATGGAATTCAATTTCTGTATCGAATAGTTGAGAATGACGCCAGCAAAATCTTAAAATTCGTTTGCAGGGAATTGCGTTGCCTATTTTCCTTGGGTCAATTTTTAAGTCATCATTTGCCTTACATCTCATGATTCTCGATGCCAAGAGATAAATATTTATAGGAAGATGAATTCAGTTCCTTATATATGGAAACCTTCAAAACTCGAAAATAGCATTTCATTTGTATGGTTAGTATCCTTTCGTTACATAATATATGAGTTACCTTTCAATGAATCTCTTTACCCGAAACAATTTTTGTGGGAATTACGATGAGCGAAGTTTTGCCAATAGATAGATAACTTAAATTTCATAATTTTTAACGGGTTTTATCGGAGTTTTACGAGTTTTTGAGTTCTTTCACCTCTGCCACCTTTTAACCCTCCAGGTGGTTTCGACGAGATATCTCGTCCATCAAGATCTGGCCAATATTTCAAGTGACGAGGTATCTCGTTCATCACGATCCGACCATTTTTCTAATGATGGAATACCTCGTCATCAAGGTATTGCCTGTATTTTGCTGCTGACAAGACTAAGATTTGTTCACTTTTTTTTTCTAATAACAAGATATCTCTTCCATCAAGATCTGATCCGTATTTTTTTAATTACCAGATATCTCTTCCGTCAAGATCTGGTCAGTATTTTTCTAATAACCAGATGTATCTTGCATCAAGATCTGGTCAGTATTTATCTAATAACAAAATATAGCTTCCATGAAGATCAGGTCAGTTCTTTTCTAATGACAAGCCATCTCTTTCATCAAGATCTAGTCAGATTTTTTCTAATAACACGATATATCGTCCATTATAATCTGGTCAGTTTTTTTCTAATTACAAGATAACTCATCCATCAAGATCTGATCAGATTTTTTTCTAATAACAAGATATCGCTTCCATGAAGATCTGGTCAGTTTTATTTCTCATAACAAGATTTATCTTCCCTCAAGATCTGTGGTAAAATTTTTTCTAATGACAAGATATCTCTGTCATCAAGATCTAGTTAGGTTTTTCTGATAACAAGATCTCTTCCATCAAGATGTGGTCAGTTTTTTAACAACACGATATCTCTTCTAACAAGATCTAGTCATTTATGTTTTAATAAAAAGATATCTCCATGATCTGGTCAGTTTTTTCTAATAACAAGATATGTCTTCCATCATGATATGGTCAGTTTTGTTAACAACACGATATCTCTTCCATCAAGATCTGGTCTGTTTTTAACTAATAACAAAATATCTCTTCCATTATGATCTGGTCAGTTGTTATGTAAAAACAAGATATCTCCAAGATCTAGTCAATTTTTTCTAATAACAAGATATATCTTCCATCCAGATCTGGTCAGTTTTTTTTCTAATAACAAGATATCTCTTCCATCTAGATCTGGTCCGTATTTTTCTAACAGGATATCTTTTCCACCAAAATCTAGTCAGCTGTGTTTTAATAACAAGATATCTCCAAGATGTAATTAACTTTTCTACTAACAAGACATATCTTAAATCAATATCTGGTCAGGTTTTTTCTAATGACAATATCTCGTCCATCAAGATTTAGTCGTTTTTTATAATGACGATATCTCTTCCCTCAATATCTGGTCAGTTTTGCTATTAACCAGTTGCCTTGACAAGACAACCACTATGAGGTTAATGTCGCTACATTGTTAACTTCCGCTGTCACAGGGAAAGTTACCAATCTCAGTCTTCAGATAACGAGTACATGTTAAGTCTTGAAGTAACGAGTGCCATTTAACCCTTCTTTGCATAATGGTGGAAATTTCCATCATAACATTGAATTCCCAAAAATTATATAAAATAACAAGTTTACTTTAAGTTGATCGTGTCTGGATACCTTTTTAATGTCTATTGCATGAAAAAAACATAGCTGTCAAAAATAAGCAAGTGTCACTATCAGTAAAACGAGCTTGAAGTTGTCATTCCGCTGTTTGTTGTAGTTGCAATAAACGTATGATTTCGTTTTTAATTTTGTTTTATTATATTTGAGTTTCTATTGCTAAAAAAGTGAAAATGAGTGGAAGAAAGGTTTGCAACATGTGTTTCTGTTATTTTTAGAGCAATTTCTGGAAAAGTTTGCCTTTAATTTAAAAAATTACCACATGATACCATCATATTGTTTTTTGCTAAACTAGGGGCTACGCCCCCTGCTTGCTTACGCTCGTCAACCCCCGGGGATTGCTACGCAATCCCATTTGGTTTGCTTTGCAAACCAACACTCCTTTTACATATGGCATTTGGTTTGCCTCGCAAACCAACATTCCTTTCACGGGATGAAACTATCTGAATAATTTGTATTATCCTGATTTCACTTTACGGTCCATCACGTCACAGCGAGGGCTTCGCCCCCTGCTCGCTTACGCTCGCCGACCCCCGGGTATTGCTACGCAATCCAGTTTGATTTGCTTCTCAAACCAATACCTCTTACGCAAGTGATTTCACTCTTTTTTGCTTTAACACTTAATGCAACCTAAACTAATAGCCGCACGAGTAAAAAATCTTCTGCGTCTTGTTCCCTGTACAATTTTAAGTAAACCCTGATAATCTTCAAACTTTACGATGTGTACTTTGTACTTTATCGGTAAACCGTCTGAGAACACAGGGGAAAAAGCGAGCCTTTTTCCTCGCCAAATAAAAATAAATCGTTTTTATGGCAATTGTTGCTACGATAAATTTGATATCTGGCAAACCCGATAGTCAAAAATACAACCCTCCGCGAATTTGCTCCGCGAAATAAAAAATACGAAATTTGTGTCACCAACTTTTGATTGCATCGAATTTATTTAAGAACCAATTTTAAAAATAATGGTACCGTAAGAAAGAGTAAAGTCTGAGATATACTGCGCTATTTTCAAAAAAAAAAACTAATAGTAATACGATATAGATATGACAGTTTTAGTTAATGGTTGTAACAAAAAGTAGCGAAAATATCCAAAGATTCCGAATTTTGTATGACCCACTTTTGATCGCATCCAATTTAATTATTAACCGATTTCAAAAATAATAGTACCGTAAGAAAGAGTATATTCTGAGGTATACTGCAATATTTTAAAAATTAAAAACTAATAGTAATAAGATATAGATAAGGCAGTTTAAAAAAAAGTAATAAAAATGTCCCGATTTTTCCCGAATTTCAAAAAAATATTATCAATAACCAAATTGAAATTTAAAAAAATAACTCGACGAGCTGCAAAAATTTACGTTGAGAGGTACTCTTAAACAAAACTCATGACTGAAGACTGAAAATTTGTATGTGTTTTGCTCACTCGCGGAAGAAATTTCGCTTCTTCAATTTTGACACTTAATAAACCCTAAACTAATAGCCGCATCGGAAAAAAATCTTAATAATTGTCCAGGGAATACGATGAAGAACAAACCATGTTAATTTTGTTTTTTTCCGATCAGTACTTTCTCGGGAAACTGTCTAAGAATCGAGCTAAACAACACAGTTTTCAATCCTGAGGCGTCGGCGGCATTTTTTTTAATATAGAGAGATTTATACTATAAATATATACTAAGATTTTTTTAACCATTTTTCCTTTAATTTTGAACATGAATTATATCACCTTGATTAATTTCACCAATAAAGAAAAAATCATGCAAAGAAAGGTTAAGTCATGTGATAACGAGTACAATTTAAGTCTTGAGATAACGAGTACCACTTATTTCTTGTTAAGAAGTACCATTTAAGTCTTGAAATAACGAGTACCATTTAAGTCTTGAAATGACGAGTACCATTTACGTCTTGAGATAATGGGGTGATCAAGACGGCTTCAAATTTATTTGAAGAAGTTTCCCTTTTTCAATTTTCGAATGATCAAACCTATCAGAGGATTGCATTAAATAACTGCAGAACAGCTTTTCGGGTACACACAAGGAGACGAACACATGTTTAAAAAATGTCAAACCTTGTTTATTACAAATGACGAAACAAAACTACAAATAAAACAAATCTCAACTTTCTTTAAACATCAATCTCACATTCTTCCAAGGGTTGCGAGTTAGAATCCAACCAAAGACAGTCGTGCAAAGGGGGGGGGGGGGCGCTGCTCGTTAAATCTGCCGTGGCCTCAAATGTCTTCACGTTAGCGTGGTGTGGAAGTTCGGAGAATGGATTTCCAGCTCAGGTGTGATCTCGTCATCTGACCGTTGTTTAAAACTACGTGGGGTTGTCCTCGAATCTTTCCCTTCTGGAGTTTATCCTGTACCGTCACCAATGGCTATTTGTACTGGAACAATGCTACGTTTATTAAATACCACCCGTTCTTCTAAATACAAAATTAATTTTATATTTTATTCTACTAGGGGGCTCCGCCCCCTGCTCGCTTACGCACGCCAACCAAAATAATGGTTTTTGTTGTAGATATAACGGTTTTAATAAAAAGTAGCGAAAATATCCAAAGATTCCGAATTTTATGTGACCAACTTTTGATCGCATCCAGTTAAATTATTAACCGATTTCAAAAATAATAGTACCGTAAGAAAGAGTACATTCTGAGGTATACTGCAATATTTTAAAAATTAAAAACTAATAGTTAATAAGATATAGATAAGGGGCAGTTTAAAAAAAAAGTAACGAAAATGTCCCGATTTTTTTCCGAATTTCAAAAGAATATTATCAAGAACCAAATTGAAATTAAAAAAAATAAAAACTCGACGAGCTGCAAAAATTTACGTTGAGAGGTACTCTTTGAAAAAAACTCACGGCTGAAGACTGAAAATTTGTGTGTTACAGCTCACTCGCGGAAGAAATTTCGCTTTTTCAATTTTGACACTTAATAAACTCTAAATTAATAGCCGCATCGGAAAAAATCTTAATAATTGTCCAGGGAATACGATGAAGAACAAACCATGTTAATTTCGTTTTTTTCCGATGAGTACTTTCTCGGGAAACCGTCTAAGAATCGAGCTAAACAACACAGTTTTCAATCCTGCGGCGGTAACATTTTTTAATATTGAGAGATATCGGGTTACGATTTGCAAGTGCGCAGTTAAAAATACATTTACTCGCGTGCTTAAAAAATATAATAACAAGATAGTACAATATTTACAAGTACGGGAGAAGCTGTGGGACCCCTGCAATACAGTTGTTTCTAATAGAGCAAATGATGTTCTTCTGCAATAAGTAAGGCACATAATATGTTCACCTTGGCATATATTTACATTTCCTTAGTTCTTTGTATAACCACGAGGTTTTTTTTTTAATTATATTATACCACATTAACATTGTGGTGAAGTAATTTGTCGCTTGAAATACAGTAGAACTCCAACTATACGAACTCCAGTTATCCAGATCACCAATTATACTCAACGGCCGATTGTGTTTAAATTTCACTTTGCTTTTGTTATGCCATGCGCAATTTGTCTCCATCGTCAGCCTAGATGATTATTTTCAAATTAATTTTGTTTTATTAAAATGCTCTATATATTTATTCAATAAAATTGCATTTTATGTTTTTAACCATATCACATAGATTTTATAAATTTATCATGCCGCCCAGCCAGTATGGTGATTATGATCCTTGGTTGTCACCGAGTGGGCCCGGGTTCGAATCCCCTATAAGGCATGCATGTAAAATTGGGAAAATAAGTCGGACTTTCGCCTGGAATGATTCCCGTCTTGAAAGGAAAGCAGCGCACCCCTTCTGTTCTTTGCTGGGATCATCGTTTGTAATAATAAAATATACTTCTTCTGTACTTGTCTTGAATGTTTCTGTTCATCCCTTGCTTTCATATGTATCCCAGAGGAACCTACGACAACAACAACCAATTATACTAACTCGAGTTTTCCAGATCACCAATTATACAAACTCCAGTTATCCATATCACCAATTATACAAACTCCAGTTATCCAGATCACCAATTATCCAGATCGCTTTCAGAAGAAAGAGAAATCAACAAAATACACATTTTAAAAGTTCCTTATTGGTGAATGATAAAACGAAGAGGACGAAATGTTAGTTCACAGGATATAAGTAACATATAGTGAAAATTCCTGGATGTTCCGAGTGTTGTGCAGAGGACTTAGGCAAGTGATTCTTCAGACCCTGGATTTTCCAAATTTTCAGTGACGATGAACTCATTCAATGTGTGAGAGAACTCATTGATGACCCGGAAGATGACGACGACATTGTTTTTGCTATAGACTCTATACCGTCAGCTAGTAAGGCGTTTGAGTGCAAAGACACAGCGGCTAAAATGAATGGAGCGGCAGCTTGATTGCGACCATGTACAGCTACTCACTGCCACGCGCATGGGAGACTTGACTGCACGGAAACGAGTAAAGACAGCAAAACTGACTTTGACCGATATGTTCAAGCAATGATTCATTTTAATTCAGTATGTAAGAACAAAATGTAAACAAAATTGTTCCTTCATTGTCATTAAGTTACAATATATACTAAAGTAAAATTAATTTTTTACTGAGAAATAACTTTTTTTGTGAATTATTCAATTATCCGGATATTCGATTATCTGGATATCCGATTATCCATACATTCGATTATCCGGATCTAATATACTTCGGTACAGGGACTTCACTTTATTAATCTCGGATTGCATTGTCCTTAATCTTTCCACAACCGTGCATATATAACGCTATGGTGTCTTTAGTTCTACGGGTATCTTTGAAACACGAAGGCTGATTTAGATCACGTAATGCGTGAAATTATTTGATATAAGATTACTTAATTGCTGCTTGGAATGTTTAGCTTGTAAAATTTCTTAATAAATTTAAAACTGGAAATTTGGAACCTTTCTTTTGTAGGATTACCTTTTGTTGGATAGCGTTCATGTCTAATGTTATGGTGTTTCTAGTTCTAAAGGTATCATTGAAACAAGTAGGCTGATTTAGATAATGCCTTACGTGAAAATATTTAATATTAGTAAACTGCTACTCGGAATGTTTAGCTTATAATCATTTTGAAAAACATTTTAAAACAGTTGTTTAAAATTTAAAAAGTTATTCCAATTATAACTAACAATATATATTTCCGTGTGAGTTAGCTTACAATAATCTGTGTTCGATATTTATTTTTACAGAAATGCTATTCGAGATCATTCATTTTTATAGTCATACTTTTATTACAGTAATCCATGATAATTTTAATCGGAATACTTAAAATATTCTTTAGTATACTTAGAAACATAATGAAGCGCAATATAAGCCTTGTTTTTAGTTAATAATAAGCTTGACTTGGAATGCCTTGTTTATTTTTATAATTTGTTCTGTTTCTGAAAACATAACAAAACAGAGAGAAATAATTACACTTCAATTTTGAATTTGTTGGAAGACATGGATCGCATGCACATAATTTGGAACCTTTCTTAATTCACGAATTAAATATTTAGCAAATAAACGTGATTCTTAAAAAGAATCTCAAGTTATAAAAAAGCAATGTTTCTTGGTTTTTGTGCTCAGTCCGCCCTACTTCAATACTCTTGAAATATTTTTTGTTCCCGGAGAAATTAAAACACACGAGATAACCTATTTAGAATTCCGGAAAGTAAATAAAATTCATCTTAATAGTGTCTTAAAAAACGGCGATAAAAGCAAAAAATTAATACAAATGCAGATGGGAATGGATTTGCAGTTTTTGCAGTGACATATTCCACCTCGTACGGTGAAAAAGCAAGAGCGATTTCGAAGTTTTCATACGTGAATACGGCATTTTTTATGCTTCGTTTCGAATGAGTGTTTCTTTCCCGATTTTTTTAACGGGATCAAAAAAATAGCCTTACTTAAACTAAGCATTGTGCAGTTAATGTTCAAGGGCCGAAAGAAATGTTATCCTGTAGCAAGGAGTCCCAAAGTATTTTCTCGCATCATTTTTTCATAAATCATTCCCAGCATACATTTTTTCTCTCCTACCTCTTATTCTAATGGTAATGGTGCGTGTTATGCTATAGAAATCAAGAAACGGAGATAAGAAAAAATATATCTTCCAAGATCTGCACTTCGTAATTCAACAAAAATTTCAAGAATATCTGAACCGCATTTTGGGAATTTTTTACCATTTTTCTCCCCTCCCTCTCTTTTCTACTCTTATCATTATTTGTTATTTAAACTTGTTTTATTTTTACTCACATTCCAGTTTCGATATGTTTGTTTTCCTTTTTTATTTCACATCATTCGCCTCTTTACATTATTCATTTATGTTTTTATTTTTTCCCTCGCTATGAATTGTCTCTTTATGTGAGCTTTTGGCACATGTTCAAGGGTCTGAAAATAAATTTCGGATGAATTTTTTTTCTGCTTTTTCGTCTCTCTTTTTCTTTTCTTCGTCTTTTCATCGTCGAGTGATTGTAAGATGAAGAACGCGCGCAATGAAGGGATAAACTTCATCGCTGAAGAAGGCACGTGGAAATGCGACGCAAAACAAATGAAGTGCCAAGAGTCGCGTACTTAACGGTTAGGCACATTTAATTATTTGTTGCTATGTGAAGAACTCTGATATATGTCGAGTACAAGTTCATCGACATTTTATCACGGAGCCAAATATGGGAAACGTTGAAGGGCTTGGTAATAATGTGGATTCCTTCATATTCATCCTTCATTTCACCACCAAAATACATCAATTTTTGTTTTCACGAACATCCACCATCATAATGTGTAGTCCATTTCGAAGAACAACGGATTAGCAGCTGGAAAGTTGCTTGTTTAAAACTCGGTCTAACCAAAGAGTGCGTGGGGCTCGTGACCGTATGTAGAGCAAAACGACTCACCCAATCACAATTGCACAGTTTACGTTGCATAGCAAAACGAAAGGTGGTTATCGATAGGGATGAATATCCTCTAATATCCTACAAATATCAACATTAAAATTTGTCTAAGGGGCCGTCTTCATATTAAATTGGTTGCTTACTCCAAAATTTCAATACGAACCCCCACCTTTTATCACAAATTTGGATTCTACATACAATTTCAGGAGGAAATAAAAAAAAAGTTCATCAATTGTATTGGATGTTTTACTAATTTGTAAGTGCTTGCAAATTAGATTTTCTAATGTTAAATTAGTGTTTCACGTTTTTTGTTACATGTGCTAAAATCAAGGAAATTGTTTTTACATCCTTTGCTAGCCGAAAACCCAAACACAATCTATAAACATTTTAATAATCAAACTCAGTTTAACTATTTTTTTATAAATTATGAAACTAATATTCATAAAAATTATGAATAGAAACCTGGGTAAATTTTGACTCCATGCGATTCAACTGTTATTGAAACATCCGAATTCTAAATTTCAGCTCATCACGTGCATAATTAGTTGCGCAGTGAGAGTGTTTGCCAAATTTGATGATTATTATCGCTACTGGGGATTGTTCACAAAATGAAAACTGAAATTTCTACCAACGAATCCTGGAATTCGATCAGAATGGTTTCTGACTCTGTCACCATCTTAATGGACTCCATACCAAGAAGCCTGCAACAGGTCCTTGACTGCGACGGCCACTGCACGTCTTTATTAATATTTATAATGTGATTGAACTCCGATTTTTTATACGGTCTCTCAATGGTTTTTATGGATTTTCTCGGTCAATTTTACGCTATTTAATGTTATTTTTTCATCAAATCCGCCTGAAATTTTGTATAGAATCCAAATCTATGGTAAAAGTTGGGGGTTCGTATTGAAATTATCAGAGCAAGCACTCAATTTAATATGAAGACGGCTCCTTAGATAACTTTTAAACATTGACATTTATAGAAAACATTAATCCCTATCAAATGCTATCATCAGTCTTGTTCTGTGATGTAAATTGTTCAATTGCAATCGGGTGAGTCATTTTTTATTTTGACAGCTGTACATGGGACTCGTGCACAATAAACCTGTCGTAGCATCAAATGTCCTCATGCTGTCATGATGAGGAAGTTTGGAGAGTGTGGTGCAAGTTCAGGTGTTGATCTCATCATCTGAACGTGGTTCAAAATTGTATGGTGTTGTCGTCGGATCTTTCCTTTCCGATTGGTCATGGACCGTCGTAAATAGTCCTGAGTGTTGCTCCAGTGTGACTTAAATTAAATATCTAACTATCATTACCATATTTAATGCGATTTATATAAATTAACTGTGCCCCTTTTACAAGAGTGACATGATAAATGTAATTGTCTAAAAGAGAGATGGGTTTCGAAAGGCTAATATATGTAGTTAATTGATGCAAGTGATTACAACGCAGGAAAGCTTACGTGTTTGCATATCATTCAGAAAAATGGCTTGAACCATAGCTACATTATTATTAAAGCAGTGAATCTATGTATATATATACACTGTTGTTGCAGAGCTCTCTGAATTGATGCTAAAAGCGTATAAATAGAGGGCTGTAGTGGGACATTGAAAATAGTGCAAGGTGATTTTTTAGTGGCGAACGTTTAATGAGACTTAAGTATGCCTCCACGACGAAATAGGGTGAAATTTCAACAACTTACGGAGTTTGAAAGTGGGAGAATCATCGGCCTTCGTGAAGGAGGAATCGCGCAATAGTAGCTCGTGTGCAGAGGAACAGTTCCACAGTGATGTGAGTTTGGAAGGAGTGGACCGACGAGTCCCGCACAATTCAAAAAATTAGAAGTGGACGACTGAAGGGGACGTCAGCGCGTGATGAGGATTGACACCTGGTCCACATGGCGGTGAATGACAGTACAGCTTTCTCCAGGCAGTTGGCAGCACTTTGGTCTACTGCTACAGGTGTACTAATGTCGGCTTCATTAATTCGCCGTCGTCTGCTGCACCTTGTACTGCGTGCAAGGATTCCTTTGTACAGGACCCCCTTCACGCCAAACCATCGACGGCTGCGTCTGCTATGGGCTCATGAGCACAGAGCCTGGCTGGCCGATTGACAACAAGTTGTCTTTTCTGACGAATACCGCTTTAATTTGTGAACCATGATGGCTGCATTCGTGTTAGAAGCTATGGCGGTGAAAGATGCATTTCAGAGTGCATTATCGAACGTCATAGTGGCTGAATACTCGGAGTTATGGTTTGGGGTGCGATTTCGTATCATAGACGATCTCAGCTGCAACGAATTGAGGGTAATCTGAATAGCAACAGGTGCGTCCGTGAAGTGCTAGAGCCCGAAGTCGTTTCCTTCCTTCAAGGCAACCCTGGAGCTATCTTTCAACATGATAATACGCGCCTCATGTTGCAAGGAATGTTCGAGACTTCTTTTCAGCCCAACACAAGCAACTTCTTCCTTGGCCTGCTTATTCGCCGGATATGCCGCCTATTGAGCACGTGTAGGATTTGGTTGGTCAGCGTCTCGCTCGTGATACGCGTCCTACAGCTTCAACAGACGAACTTTGGGTGCGCATACAAACAATATGGAATTCACTTCCACAAGCAGACATTCAACTCCATGCCACGTCGTTTAGCAGCACTTATTGCAGCGCGTGGTGGCTACACCAAATACTGATTTCGGACACGTAATATTGTTTTTTTTTGCTTTGAAACATTTTGGGCGTTATGCAAACCTCAAGATTTTCACGTTTTGCCTGTCTATTTGTGTGCCTGCACTTCGTCCCAAGGGATGGAGATATTTTCATAAAAATTTCTACACTTCAAGAACTTAGAGTAACTATGTTCTTGAACTTAAGGGCATTCTCTTCCCTCTTGACATATCTTTACATGTTTGTATGCCCAAGCAAGTATCAGACAAAACGAATATGTAATAAAATGAAGACGTGTTTAACATTTAAAAAAACACACTTTAACAGCGAATAAATCATCAAAATTTCATTTGCCTAAATTTCTGGACAGTTATTTTCACAATTATATGAACAGTTGAATATCTATTTTGAAAAGAACTTTAATTTGGCATTGTTGTAGAAGCTCAGAAGCAAATTCAGCATTGGACAACTAATTGTCTTACCAGTACAGCTGGAGCAGCAAGTATGTCTTTAAAAAAATGTCTTTAGAGTTTTTAAAAGTTCATTTTTTTCTTATTTAAGCTTACTTTTCTTTGTGAAATTTAAATAAGTTTCGTATATTTGGAATAAAAAATATAAAGTGAATAAATTATTTGATTTTGATTAGGAGCTTGTTAAATATTGGTTATTTTATGTCCAATTTTGCTACAGACGTGTTTATTTCTGGACTTTATGAGTATAGTTCCACTTACAATCCTCAAAAGTCTTTGGTGGTGTCTGTAATACTGGTCAAGTACGTACTTGAAGGATTTCATTTAATGAAAAGGAGTAAAAGAAATACAGCATGAAACCTTGTGAACAAAGATTGATAGCTAAACAATTACATTTACAGATAAAATCTCAGGAATAAAATTGTAGCTATTATTTTATTCAATACTACTAATAAATACTGTTTTTAACTCCCAAATAAGTTACTTTCTTCAAGAGAGGATATAAAGCTCTCTAGTACTGTAAAATATACCAAGGGTAAAGGTTATATTTAAAACTCAGACTTAATAAATTTGCTTGTAGAAAAATGTTTGAATAGTTTAAAATTTAAAATATTTACGGGGGGGGGTTTACTCGGGTAAATGAATAACTACTAAGTAAAGTGCATTTACTCATCACGTGATATACACAAGTCCTACTGGAAAATATTTAAGAATATCAACAAATATTTGTGTAAATTAAAGAAGTAGACAACAAATAGGCTTTAACAAAAATGCATGAGAATTAACTAGAGGGTTTTCGTTCAGTTAACGGTTCAGATATATGATACAATGTGTAGAAAACTAATGTTAAAGAAATTATATTCCTTTGCAAAATGTATTCCATTTAATTTCATATTTACATCCTGTTAAATAAAAATAATTTAATTTTGCATCAAACATTTCTAAAAGCGTTTCAACTCGAGATGCGATAAGACAAACTTTTCGGTGTATAAAAGCTCAATAGACACTTAATACACTATTGACCTCTCAAATATGCTCTCAATATTTAAAACTGCCAAATTAAATTTGCACTCAAATGCAATAACCATTAATTTTGTATGAGCTATAACACTCAATCTAATTTTGTTGAAAGGTGTAAGTCAGTTTCTGGTCCTAAACACATTAGTACTGTTTACTAGATAAATATCGAAGCGCAAAGTCAATTCGAATGATCCTTTTGCGATTTACTCCTTTCAATATATTTTGAACCTGATCATAGAAGGTTTCATAGATAAATGTTAGATTCACACAGTGTCATAATCCATTATTCAATAATTGATATCATAACTATTAAAATACTTCGTTCGTTATGCTGGATAAAATATACTTTATAGCATACACAGGTTGCCTTAAAAAAATAATGTCATCTATTTATAGTGATAGTACACTCACTGCCATAAAGATTTGCGCACCAAGTAAAAGTCGTCAAAATGAAATTTTACACATGTAAGTACTACTTTCAAAAAGTAAGTGATTAGAAAATCAAAGAAAAAGGATCATTTATTACAGAAAAAAGTACAAATGAGCGGGTTTTAGTACTCTGTTGGCCCCACTCTAGCGCGAATGCACGATGCGATACGAACGGCCATTGAGGCATACAAGTTCCGTATGATGTCCTGAGACATCTCGTTCTACAGTTGCTGTAAACGCGCCTCTAGTTCGACCAAACTCGTATAGTGTCCACCTTGCCGTCCCAAATGATCTCAGATATGCTCGATTGGTTACAAATCGGGGAATCGAGCAGGCCAGGAAAGGGTGGTAATGTGGCGGAGGCAGTCTTGTGACATCCTTGCTGTGTGTGGCCGAGCATTGTCTTGTTGAAAAATGGCTCTTGGGAGCCCTGCCATGAGTGGCATCAGATGTGTATGAAGGATGTCATGGACGTATCGCTGGGCTGTCATTGTGCCATGGATCAATATTAGGGGTGACCGTGTATCGTAAGCAATGGCACCCATACCATCACACTAGCTGTGGGAGCTGTGTGTCGCTGTAAAGCGAAGGCAGGATTGATGCTTTCACCACGGGGCCTCCACACCCGAACACGATTGTCATCACTGCTCAAATTGAATTTAGATTCGTCGCTGAAGACGACCTGGTTCCATTCCGTTGCAGTCCAATTCCTTCGTGAACGACACCACTCCAAACGGAGACGTCGGTGGGTGGGTGTCACTGGAAGCACACGTAATGGGCGCCGCTATACCAGATGTCCTTCAGCCAGGAGCCTTGCGATGGTTCGGTAAGACACAGGGGCCCGTAGTGAAGGTGCTGCCTGTGTCTGGATAGAGGCCAATGAGGCAGTTGGCTCTACGCGTGGGTTTGGTTTGACGGGATGGTCTTCTCGACGACTGTTCTGTCGAGGGCATCCTGAGCCTGGTCGCCGTGTTAATGACGTCTCTTCTGTCCACTGGTCCCAACACCTCCTCACAGCAAAATCATAACGGCCTACTTGACGAGCTTACGGTTTACTGACCACCTAGCTTCCATCATCCCGATTATTCTTCCCCTCTCGAACTCTGACAGCTGATCATATTGTCTTCGATGGTGGCGTAACGGCATGTCTACCTCAGCGTTTCCTTTGCAAAATATTAAGTACACTTAAACAAGCTCTGCTTACCTGTTTTATACTCCAAGGAGAACTAAGTTCAACGCCCTCTAGTGGCATTACACAATGCGCAATCACTCTGCATTTCTAATCATTTACGTATCTGGCCGACATGTACCTTCATGCCAAGTTTCGTTACGATCCCACAATTATTTCTTGGTACGCAAATTTTTATGGCAATGAGTGTATTACAATGCATTTGTAGGTCATGCGAAGTAGCACTTATCCATTAATAGGGAGTAACTATTAAAGTACGACTATTTGAAAACTTTCAATAAATGTGCTTACAATTAAATACTACTGACATGGAACTGTAACATTCCTAAAAAATATTGAAGCTGTTATATCAACAAATTAACAAGTGCAGCTTCAAAAACTGTACGCATTTAGGTTCAAAATAAAGTCAATCAATCACAGAACAAATAAAAACAATGACATTAAACCATTCTTCCACTTTTCTAATGCTGTTCAAAACCCAAAAGAGTGCGACATCAATCATCGCATGAAATCTGTTACAATACCATTTGAATTGGTATATCTTAACATATTACTATAATTACTATCATTTTAGAACACTTCTTCATTTATCGTTTGCCCAACCCATACATCCATTTGACATTCGGTATTACAGCTGTCATGATAATCGCTGAGCTTTTACGGAATCACGCGTTTTTGTTCCTCATGATTCATGGATGTCATTAATATATATTCATCTCGATGGCAATATATATTTGTTTGTAGTTTATCTTTGAAACACAATTGTCTGGGGTTTATAGATCCCGACCAATACGAGATGTCATTAATTTCCTAGTATGGGTTTGATTTCTCTCTCCGTTATTTAAGGATTTAAAGAAATTGTGTACTTCTGTTAATGCACACACATGAAGAAAGATATTAATGATGTTTTTGTATAAGACATATATTTTATCGTCTGATGTGTATTAGTTTTTGGTTTATGTATAGTAATAGTTTAAGCCCATACCTGTGAGTTTTATTAAATGACTTTTTAATATTATTCGGAATAACATGAGAGTTTATGTGGAATTAATGGTTTTGTATAAAGGTTGGAAAACAAGAAAATCTTATTTTTCTTTTTGAGCAAGGTATGAATGAATAAACAGAAAATGAAGTAATTTTCTCTGATGAATTATCTGTAGTGAAATAAAAAGGAAGTATATATTGAACACATGATAAGATTGAAGAAAAAAAAGTGATCTCAGCTAGGAAAAATGAAATACTTAGCAGAATATAAATAGTATGAAAAATGAAATACTAAGCAGAATATAAATATTATATTAAATCAATGAATCAACATTAGGAATGAAAACTATTGATTTGGTATTCATCCATATACTTTTAAGATTGTGTTTAAATTTAAATTTATTACTTAAGTACAATAACCAAAAAAATTATATAAAACACATAAATTATACAAAACAATAACTTTATCAAAAATTTATTTCAAAACATAAAATCTATTTTATAAACCACAATACACTTTAGTATTTTCCAGACACTCTCCAAATAGTATATGTTATACTCTTCTAGAGGGAAAGTTTAGTATGCCACAAAGACTCTTTCCCAATCACAATATTCAGGAACTGAACATGATAATATATAACTTTTTTCTATTAATAAACTAATTTTTCAAGATTAAACATTAAACACTGAACGTAATAGAACAATGAATTTTTGAATACTCTGTAAAGCGGATGAAAAGAATTATACCTTTACCAGAAATTATATTGAGGTTTCATTATATGGTAGTGTAGCTGTATTTAATTCTTGCTGCATTATTTTTGCTTGTTAGAGAAAACTCATAAAACATTTAATTCTAACACATATTGTTAATCTCTAATTTGAACTAAGCGAATATTTATTAACAAAAATATAAGTTGATTATTCTAAGCTCCAAATGATACGTTCTATTTCTCCTCCGTATTCTAAAGTTAGCAACAATATTTTAGGTGACAAAACGTAATTCAACTCTCAGCTTAAATTCAAATTATGTATTTCACTGTAATTTCAACTGTATGGATATTTCAGAAAATTAAAATGTCTGGTTCAACTGAACTTTGAACGGTACTTTCCATTACCTTAAATTAACTCTTCTTAATGTAACTTGGGATAAAGAATAACACTCTTTTGACATTTATGTAACCAGAATTAACTTTTGTAAAAGTAACATCAAATAAGCTAAAATGAACTAACCAAGTTTATCTATCGTTTGTAGTTTTGTATTATAATAATCAGTTCATCTTGAATAAGTTGAAACATGTCGAAATTACTATAAAGGTACTTATTTTCAATGCCCTGTAAATGAGCGATTTTGGGCTTATAACGAGCATAATTGTCAAGGATATCTTCAATAACCAAATATTTTCGTCAATGAGCGTAAATAAATCTCATTAGTAATGTTACATTTGAATAGTTATGTCAGAAAGGATTTCTAAGGGATCCAATTTATCCATTCATGCTATAGAAAATGCTTTATAACTAAGAGTAATTGCAGAGGAAGCGTTTCAGTGTAGATTCATTAGTTGTTTATCCATTTGTTTAGTATTTTAAAAGCATATTTCGTTATTTTGAATATCATATAAATTTCAATGTATTTTGTAATTTAATAAATGTATATCTAGTATAGTATAAAAATATCTACAAAATATCATGTCATTTGTATTGTACAAAAGAATAATAATTTTTTTAACTTTACCCTCTAGGGGGTTCACACCCATATATCTCCACAGTAACCTTATGTTTTTATGGCATTACGCCATATCAGTTTGGACCTTCTTGGCCAATATAATCTTTTCTGGGATTCCTTCAACCCATAGATGGGGTTATTTAGTCATTATGTAAATTAATAAATGAACAATACTGCTCGAGAACCAAGTGACAGAGGGTTAACCCTCGAAGTGGCTTAAACAAGATCTGAACTATTTTGTAAATAAGGACGTAGATCGTCATCAAGGTATTGCTATTTTTTGATGATGACAAAATCAAGATCGTGTCGGTTTTTTGTTATCAACTAGGTAGCTCGTCCATCAAGATCTTTGGCAGTCTTACAAGAAATTTCAGACCCATATATCTCCACAGTAACCTTATGTTTTCATGGCATTACGTCTTATCAGTTTGGACCTTCTTGGCCAATATAACCTTTTCTGGGATTCTTTCAATCAATAGATGGGGTTATTTAGTCATTATGGGCGTGTTGGAGGGTTAAATCGAACAATACTTCTCGAGAACCACGTGACAGAGGGTTAACCCTCGAAGTGGCTTAAACAAGATCTGAACTATTTTGCAAATAAGGACGTTTTGTTATCAACTAGGTAGCTCGTCCATCAAGATCTTTGGCAGTCTTACTAGAAATTGCAAGATACCTCTTCGATAAACTAACCGGTTAACATATTATACCGTCGTTAATCATTCGTTGTGCGAGTCATCAGACACAAACTCACTAATTATTCAGTACCATTGCATTATCCAGTCGTAAACGTGTGTTATCCTGTTAAAAGTATGTGAACCAAACCCCAAATTTGCTGATTGTGTACCTCTCACACGCTCTGCTCAGAGTTTTGCACATATCTTTTTACAGTGCTGACTTTAATCTTCAAGCAGGTTGGAAGTTTTACCAATGAGTTCGCTATTCGTGATTAGGTTCACAATGTCACTATATTATGCCTCAGCATAGCTTTTTCAAGTATTAATCACAAATCCCATGATTGCTTCGTTTTAATACAAACGTGTTTCATTTGTAAAAAAGTTGTTGGAATGATTCATTCTGCACCAAAACGCATAAAATGATCCTTGAAGATTTAGCAAAAAATAATTTATGTGATAGAAAATCAACAATTAGAGCATAAATGTTCTAATTTGATTCGAAAAATGTATTACAAATTTTGCGCGAAGAATAACAGTTGGAGAGCGTATTAGTTATAAGCAGGCCAAACTAAAATCCTACATATACACATGGTTTTGTATGCAATGTTGAACTGTTGCAGGATAAGTGATTTTTGATAATGGTATTACATTTTATTACCTTTCTTTCAGCAATTAATTCTAGAATCTAGCCAAAATGTGTTCGATGATAGCCTATCCTAAATGAAAACATTGAAATTAAAATTAACTTGAAGAGCTACATTGGTTTTCACTGTCTTTTGTTGAGTCAATGTTGTTTGTATATTGACCTACTTGACGATTTCTGGTCTGAAATTCATATCAAATGTCGATAATGGAATTCGAAAAAAAGATAAATGCAGTGCGCAATAGGGTGGACCGAAATGTTTCTTTCTTTCGACAACGTTTTTTGAAATAGGACAGAAAAGTTGCCTTAAACTATTACCTGTAACAAAATGCCTGTATTTTAATTTTGTCATTTAATATCTTTAACCATCTACCTAGCTTTAAATATTGACAAAATGTTTTACAAATCAAAAAAAAAAAAAACACCTCAGACGCAACTTTTTTTTACAATAAGTACTTTGCAGAACTAAACTTATTCATTCGAAATAAGTGTGCTACAAGATGACTAAAGCAACAAAACTTTAAGAACTTCGTTACGATTTGCTAACATGTTTAATTCAAAGTTACTGGTTTTGTATAACATGTTTTTTCGGTGTTAGAATAAAACAACTGCTTGATCCAAGCTAAAGAAAATATCACAGCGAAATATAACAACGTTATAAAAACAACATGAGCGCTAGTTAATTATATTTGTTAATATAACAAGATGTGACCAATTTTGATGATGACGAGTTACCTCGTCGTGAATATATTGACGAATTTTTATGACGATAATATCAGGATCTTATCAGTCTTTCTAATGACGAGATATATTGTCCATCAAGATTTTGTCAATTCTTTTTTAATGGCGATACATCGTTCATCAAGATGTGACCAATATTGCTAATGGCGTGATAACTCGGCGTCAAGCTATTGCTGAATTATTGTAATGATGAGATCAGGATCTTGTCAGGATCTTCTAATGACGAGATACATTGTCCAACAAGATATGTTCAGTTTCCTTTTAATGACGACATGCACTGTTCATCAAGATCTGACTAATTTCACGAGATGCCTCATCAAGATATTGCCGATTTTTTATGATGATAAGATCAGAATCTTATCAGTCTTTCTAATGACTAGGTATATTATCCATCAATATTTCACCAGTTTTCTTTTAATGGCGAGATACATCTTACATCAAGATTTGATGAATTTTGCTAGTGACAATTTGTTTTATGACCTTGTCAACAAGATATCGCCGAATTGTTACGATGGCGAGATCAAGATTTGATCCATTTCCTATTACTGACGAGGTATATGGTCCATCGGGATCGGATTAATTTTGACCTGATCTTATATATATATATATATATATATATATATATATATATATATATATATATATATATATATATATATATATATACAGGTGACACCAAGATGATTTTTTCTGATGATTGATATTGAGTTCTATTGTCAGACACCATAAATTCTGAACCTTATCAAAACTTTTGTAGTAAAAAATACGTCAAATGCACGTGCAAATTTATGACACTCTGAATGCGATTCATGCTGAGCCATTGTCTGAATAGCACTTGATAGCATCAATCACACCAGAGCTGGAAAAGGAATAACGGTTTATTTTACTCATTGTACCTTTAAACGAACGAAAAGTGAAGTAATTCCCTTCGCACATTTTTCTGATCCCCGTGCATCCGTAAACGAGCTACTTCCGAGCTCTGTGTGAGCAAAAGTGCTTTTCAATCACAACCGGGAGAGGAACTAACAACTCGAGGGCGAAGATGATCTCCTTTGATAGCCTAAAATAAAACCCTAAAATCTCGCACTTTATCCTTTATATAAGGGATCATAATAACAGCATAAGCAGCCCACAATACAGAACGCAACTATTTGCAGGGAATTGGAACTGGAGGGGGGGAAATACAATATTTCTCCTCCACTCGTTGCAATACCCGGTAGCAACTTTATTACGTTCTCATATTCGAGCGAAAAATCTGACTCCAGCAACACTATTTTTTGTTTCGCTCCATCCCTCTTCTTTTCCACTCAGAAGGGCTTTAGCTGTTTTTATTGTTGCCTTTGGTGTTTTTATTATTATTATTATTATTCGGTCTTTTTCATTTATTTTTTTGTTTGTTGTTCGATGACAGAAAAGAAACTCTCTCCCGTTTCTTTCCGCGTTTCCTCCTCGATTTTTAGTTTGCTTCTTTCTCCTTCCCTTGGAGAGGAATGAAGTAAAGCAGGGAAAAAGTGGGAAATGAAATAAAGTAGCTATTCCGCAACTCCAGTGTTACTTAATGGGTTATTTTGGAGGAAGGGGGGATTTATCGCGCGATCGTGTGCGCTTCCATCAAAGAAATCGGGTCCCGTGCGCTGGGCCTGCTTTTTATACTTGTCGTAAAATTTGCTAAGTAGAATCTCTTATTTCACGATGTTCAAGTTAAGGGATTCTGGTAAATAAATTAAAAGCTGGAGGTTATCCCGTTGAAAAATATACTATAATGAAATGGAGGTTGTGAAAGAAAATTTTGTGAAGGATTTAATAATAGGATAACAATTTGCTCTTTTGGTGGTCAAGTGCCTAGTACCCTTGACCTAGGTTCAACAGACTGTGAGTTCAGATTCTGATCTGGGCATGTTGTGCCTTGGAATTCACTTTAACCCTCTGAGGTGTTCACATGCATTCTTTAACATGTGGTCTGCAATGCATATCTTGACCGGATGTTTAATATTCGACAATCATAGACTAAACCTATTTGGATATCGTACAAAGAATTCGAGCTTAAAAAGAAAATTTCGTTAAGCATTTAATCCTGATTGAGATTTAAAATTTGCCAGTATGGTAGCCAATAGGTTAGAGATCTGCCTTTAGGTTCAAAAGGCTCTTGGTTCATATTCTGGTGTGGGTATGAATGCTTTTGTGGCTTAAAATCCACTTTAACCCTATGAGGTGTTCACATGCATTCTATATCCTGTGATCTTGACTGTATGACTAAAATTTATCTGCAATATATATTTTGACCAGATATTCAATATTCGACAATCGTAGACTAAACCTATTTGGATATCGTTCAAAGAATTCGTACTTGAAAAAGAAAATTTCGTTAAGCAGTTAATCTTGAATATAGATATTTAAAATTTGCTAGTATGGTAGAAAATAGCCTAGAGCTCGGCCCCTAGATACAAAATGCTCTTAATTCAAATTCCGGTGTTGGCATGAGTGGTTGTTGTGACTTGAAATACACTTAAACCCTCTGAGGGATACACATACACATATCCATTCAGTAACCTGTAGTCTTCCCTCCATGACTTAATCCTCAAGTAGTTTTGACAAGATATCTTGTCTTTCCAGATCTCACTAATTAAGCTAGTGACGAGGTATCTAGTCATAGACATTGCCAGCTTTTTGATGACGACGAGATAAAGATATGATCAGAATTCTTTTAATGACGAGATATCTTGTCTATGCAGATCAGTTTAGCTGATGACGAGATACCTCGAAGATACTCCAAGTGAGTTAAACTTATCATAAAAATGTATTTTTACCTAATGTTCTTTTCAATTGACCTATTGATTGTTTCTTTCTCACCAAACCCACTCACCCCTCATGGTATCAAGTCTTTTCCCTAGTGCACCATATCTAAGAGAAATCCAGCCTCTCCATATCATATACATAGATTGTATCTATTTCAACAAACCCCGAAAAATTATTTTTCCACAACCTTCATGTCTTGGTGTCAAACATATCTATCAGTTTTGAATCTTAAAAAAAAATGTCTTTGAAACAAAGCAATAGTCTACCACCTTTATTCTTTATAGCTCTTTATTTCACCTTTCTACAGAGTTTATTATAAAGCAGAAGTGATGTTTATCTGAAGCAGCAAAAACTATCGATCTGGCGTCATGGACTTTGCACGGCTTATTCTATCTAGAATGTCTAGGTCAATTCAAGTATTTTCAGCTCACTACGTTGTTTACTTACAACCATAGATGTAAAATTTAATATAGAATATTATCCATGAAAAGAGATTTAAAAAAACCAGAATAAACCCAATATGCCAAACGCTGTCACAAGCATACCAATTGGAAGATAGAAAAATAGAAGAACTAGAAGTAGATAGGGCTAAAAAGCAGAAAAAACTTTGATTGAAGCTGGATGCTAAAGGTACTAGTCTATATTTATGAAAATGTATTAGAAATGTGTTCTTGGCAATGTTCAATTTTATTTTCTTAAGGGGGTCTGGGACACAAAAATCGTCAAATTTTCGAAATTTTTTTATTATTTTAAGAAATTCTCTGTGTTTTTCTGCTTAAAATGACGTCTAAATCATGTTTCTATCTTAATTAAAACTAGAGATATAATAATTTTTATGGAGCGTTGTTTTGAAAATCTAACACTCTTGACAGTTGTTGTCATGGCAACAACATCTGTCTTTAAAACTTTAAATGCGTTTTTCTCCATGATAAATTTTTCAAGATTTCCTGTATTCAAATTGCTATAAGTCGAAAACGGATAAAGTTTAAGGGTTGAAATTTGGAATATATCTTTTTCAAACATTATACTTTAATTTTGATTCAGTAAATTTGAAACAAATATTTACTTTTAAAAATATGACTTAAAAAAAGAAGTACCTTAAAATTTTCAAAAAGTTTCATTCAAATATTTTTTATTTTTTATTAAATTAATATTTTTTAAATTGCTGAATCAAAATTAAAGTTTATAACTTTGTGAATAATTTACTGCAAGAATTTTGAAAATGGATCAAGAATATTTTGAACCTAAGCAATTTAAAATGACCCCTCTTTTTTCAAAAAATTTTAATTTAAAATTTTTAAAGAACATTTGGAAAAATTTTGTGTTGTGATTTCCCTTATTAGGTAGATGGGCAATCAGTACAAAAAAATTAAAAATTCTAAATTAATTATTAAAAATTTTTTTTGCAATGTATCCCGGACCCCCTTAATCCTACTATCATCCTCTATTGGGTTTCTGGTCACTACCTAGTATGTTAAGTTTCTTCGTCAGTTTATTCATTCCCTTGGGTCTCACTACTCACAATTTCATTTCCTTTTCAACTCGAGTTTTAATCCATTTTTATTCCTTCTTTAAATATTTTCTCTTTCATGTTTAAATTTATAAACTTTAATTGTCTTTCATGTTCAAATTCATTCACTTTGCTTTTATACTGTCAATTTTTAAGTGTCGCTTTCATAATCTCTCCTTTACCAGTCTAATAGATGTCAATCCACTATAAGGGGAGGATATGAACGTATTTGGATCACAACATAAAAACCTAATTAAACTGTTTTGTTTGGAATAAATATAGATATAAAACAATCAAAATAGCTTATCAAACTTGAACTTGCACCTTTTAATAACTTTATTAATTAACCATTGCCTTAATTTAGTTAAAATAACACAGAAAAACAGCAATTTAAACACTTAATTAATACCAAATTTGTTGCACTAGCAAACACTAATTCCTTAAGCAAAAATTAAGTAGGGTACAACTCAACCACGGCTCTTCAAAAAAATTCGGCTCTTATTAACATTTTTTCCCTTCCAAACAAATTAAGACCTCTTTAAAGGGGCATAATCTCTTAAAACGCTTTCCAGCAATCATTAGTCTCTTCTCCAACGACAAGTACTCAAGGCCCCGCTTTAAGAAAACAGAAAGTAATACTTGAAGTCCACAGAAAGAAAACACTCACGTCTCTTTTAATATAAGCAGTCCACCCTACTCCCAGGCTAAAGATGCCTCGAAAGGAACACTTGAGTACTGAAGCGGACTTAACAACAAAAACCGTCGTAAAAAACGAAGCCGCCCTGTCTTTATAGCTGTCTATCGTCATTTTCTGCATCATAACAGTTTCATTCTGGATTGCTTTTGTCGTGTCGGAAAAATTATGGCCCAGCAATGTTTTTCCGCGAGAACTTTTCCCGAAAACTTCCGGAATTTAAATTGCGAAATCATGTTTCGCTCTGCTCCTTTCCATTCGATGCAAATCACTAATATTCCCTTCTTGACATCCGCGCCCTTTATTTTTATGATCCAGAAGGAGAGAATGGATTGTGTGTGTGAGGATTTATTTATTGATCTCTGTGGGGGGGGGGGGGGGTGATACGAGAAGTGTGTTTGGGGGCATTAACTAGTAAGAAGAAAATGGCGTCTAACTGACTTCGAAATTTAGTGCTTTTGGGGGCGCTTGTTTTGTAATTTTGGAACTCATGAATTTCTAAGGTTGTCGAAGCATTTTTTTTGCATGATTCCATTAACCTTCAGACTACAAACGGTACAGCAGTTGCACCTTGATAGAGCCAAGAAAGAATTTATACAACGGCCAGTGCATACGATGTACCTTGAAAAATATAAGAATCGTGCCTAGAAAGAATTTAGACTACGGCCGGAAGAGCCAGTTCTACCTTGAAAATTATAAAAATCCCAGCAAGAAAGAATTTAGACTACGACCGGTAGAGCAGTTGTACTTTGAAAGTTATAAGAATCCCAGCAAGAAAGAATTTAGACTACGACCGGTAGAGCGGTTGTACTTTGAAAGTTATAAGAATCCCAGCAAGAAAGAATTTGTACTACGACCGGTAGAGCAGTTGTACTTTGAAAGTTATAAGAATCCCAGCAAGAAAGAATTTAGACTACGACCGGTAGAGCAGTTGTACTTTGAAAGTTATAAGAATCCCAGCAAGAAAGAATTTAGACTACGACCGGTAGAGCAGTTGTACTTTGAAAGTTATAAGAATCCCAGCAAGAAAGAATTTGTACTACGACCGGCAGAGCAGTTGTACTTTGAAAGTTATAAGAATCCCAGCAAGAAAGAATTTGTACTACGACCGGTAGAGCAGTTATACTTTGAAAGTTATAAGAATCCCAGCAAGAAAGAATTTAGACAATAGCCGGTACATCAGTTGTATCTTGAAATTTACAAGACTCGCGTCAAGAAAAAATTTAGACAACGACCGGTGCAACAGTTGTACCTTGAAAGGATTATAAGAAGCGCGCCAGTTATATTTATAGCCGTAGGCAAAAGGTTAAGCAACCAAGTGGTGTCGCCTATCAAGATCTCAAGGATTTTGTAATGATGAGAATACAAAAATATGCGCAAATAATTATAACCTAATTTTTAACCTTGTTTAACCTTCAAGTGGTTTCAACAAGATATTTTGCCCATCAAGATATGACCAAGTTTTCTAATGGCGAGATATCGCGTCACCAAGATATTGCTGATTTGTTTATGATGACGAAATCAAGGTCTGGTTAAGTTTTTTGTAATGACAAGATATCTCATCAAAATCTAGTCAGGTTTGCTAATGAAGTGACAGCAAGTCTAAACTGCCTCCAGAAGTGTTAAAATTTTAAGTAGGGAAATTTATAGAATCTGAGCTAATTCATTTTTTTCTATTTGGCTGCCATCCATACAAATTTTAAACAGGAAGAAGAACATTTTGAAAACTAAAAACACAAAAAAGTCACGGGCCATTGTTTTGAGCTTAGAACTCTCAATTTCGATAGTTATAAGGCGAATTTATAGTTAGACACCATTTAATGAAAATTGTATATATCTTGCAACATTTATACAATTTAATCAAATTTATTTCAACACGTTGTTTTTATTTATGCAGTGACAAATTTAGTATATTTTGGAGCTCAAGTTTTGTTTCTTTGGAACTCCAGAATTACAATAGTTATCGACAAACTCGAATTTTCGTTGCGTGACTCCTTTAAAGTTGTAACTATAGCAGCACTATCTAACCAAATATAATTTGTTTCCTCTTCTGCAACAATCCATAAATGCTTCAGAAAGGGAGAAAAGGTTTTTGAAAAATGAAGATAATAACTTTCTGGGCCATTTTCTTTGAATTTAAATAGTTATTTCTGAATTTTTAGTGCATGATTTAATGAAAATTGTAATTTGTAACATTTATCTAATTTCATCACATTTATTTCATGCTTTGCTTTCACTTTTACTGTGCTAAAGTTGTGGTGTCTGGGGGCTCTAGTTTTATGCTTTTGGAACTTCAGAATTACAATAGTTATAATGGAGTTCTGTTGTAATATTCCATTAAAATTGTACTAGCATCATTTATCTAATGTAATCGATCTTGTTTCCTGTTTTGGTGTCAACCATAAATCTTTGAAAAGGGGAGAAAATACTTTTTGAAAGCTCAACATTAAAACTTTATGAGCCAATGTTGCACATTATTAACTCTGAATTTCGATAGTTATAATTAAATTTTTAGTTTGAGATTTAATGAAAGTTTCACGTTGCACCATTTATCCAATTCAGTTAATTTTAGTTCCATGCTTTGTTTTCACTTCTAGTGTGCTGTTAGGTCTTCTTGAGGAGCTAATTTTATGTCTTTGGAACTCCGGAATTGCAATAGTTATCATCAAATTTTTGTAATGGGATCCCATTAAAATTGTAACTAGAAACATATATCTAACCCAATATAATTTGTTTCGTGTTCTGTTGACATTCATAAATCTTTGAAAAAAAAAGGAGAAATATGTTTTAGAGACAGCGTGAGAACTTTCAGGACCATTTTGTGTGTTTAAACCTCTAAATTGTTATACATATTTGAAGAAAATTTTAACACCCTTCAACCTTTACCCAACTTAAATCAATTTATCTTTAAGCCTTGTCTTCATTTCGACAAAGGATTTTAATGCATGATCGCTTGGACGTGCATGAACTATCACGAAATTTTCAACTTCAAAAGGTTAAGTCACAACGCATAGAAACACTTTTCACTCATAAAAACTTTCCTCCAACTGGACGATTTATTTTTAATCTGACAAACAGATTTATCACATGACAGTGAAAATGAATCTTCGATTTTGTGCACATTCACGATTTAGATGCCGTTACATAACTATCTAGAAAACCAATGTTTCTAGAATTTTATGCGTTACTGATATAAGCTGATCTAAAATGTGTACCAAAAACTCATTTGGAGGTAAAAGCTTTTCAATTACAAAATCTCCTGTTTCAACTTCCGATAAAAACATTTTTTGTGCAGCGTTTCAGATTTTATTTTATAGTAAATATGATCACCATCAAAATTAGAAAGGAATAATCAACAGACAAAATATAAAACTGATAATGATCTAGGAAAACTACTGTGAATTCGAATTTTAAGAAATCCTAATGCAACGAGGCTGATATATTAAAGTATATAATAACAAATATAAATAATATTTTATGTGCCCTCTCGTGTAGCAAGCATTGAGAGAAAGAGTAAAGGAAAAAAATATTGATTAGAGTTGGATATTGAAACTGATATTAAAGGATTACATGTTGGTTAGCTTAATATATCGCAATATTGATAAGAAATTAACTGAAGTGTATACATAAGAAGCGTATATAATTTAAACGAACTAATCAAATGTTTCAAATAAAATTCTTCATTCATTCACGGTTATTTCTTGTGTGTTGTAAAAACATTTTAAGTGTTTTATTTACAAATCTTTAAGTATCTATACTGATGTCCAAAATAAGGTCACAAACAAAAAATCTGTGAGAACTGGAGAAATATTCATTTTATTGCAACGAAATTTCGCATAGAGATATATTATTATGAGAGAAAGCATATAAGAACATAACAATATGAAAAAGAGTTGAATTGTTAGTTAACATACAGATTATATGAAAACCTGCCAAATCATGATGCATTTATCTCGGGATAGGTCCGTTTAATATGGAGAGTGGCTACCGTGCACTGCTATACAAGCCTAACAACGAGCTCTCATACTGTTTATGAAGGTGTCGAGAAATACTTGCAGCAATATATTCCATTCTTTCAAAAGCGCGGCTTTTAACGACTGGAGGGTCCTGGTAGTGAGTTAACGTTGTACAATGGCTCTTCCTAGACTATCCCAAACATGTTCTATGGGAATGAGATCCGGAGACTTCGCGAGCCAATTCACACGGCAAATATCATGTTTTTCAAGGAAATCATCACCAATTTGAGCCCTGTCTGGCCGCGCATTATCGTCCATTAAAAGGAAGTTCGTACCTGCAGCACCTCGGAATAACCTCACATAAGTTTCAAGGACCTCATACCTATAGTGCTGTGCGGTAACACTACACTTATCAAAGATGTGCAGTGGTGTACGACTGCCCAACATGATGCCGCCCCAGACAAGGATTCCTCTGCCAAATTGGTCGATTTCCCCTACGTTGGAAGGATGATCGCGAGCTCCACGTTGTCTTTAGATCAAGACTCGCCGAGAATCACTCTGTGTCCTGAATCTCGACTCATCAGTGAAAAGAACACGCCCCCATTCTTGGTGTGTCCTTGAATGGTGTGTTCGGCACTCCAGTGTATTGCGCTCGAATGGAGACACACCATTGGACGCCGGGCGTAAAGGGCCATCTCTGCTTGACGTCTGTATACTGTTTGCCAGGAAATTATTTTTCCAGACGCAGCAGCAAGGTCACGAGAAAGCTTTGTAGCCGGTTTCTGCCTATGCCGTCGTGCACTTAATGCCAAGTAGTGGTCCTATGCAGGTGCCGTCTCACTTGGGCGGCCTTGGCTGGGCTTCCTGGTGATAGTACCACTTATTTGGATTTGATTCCACAACCTGGATACCACACTTGTAACCATCGAGCCACCTCTGCTTGAGACTGCCCAGCTTCAAGCCTGTCAAAGGCTCTCCGTCTCATTGAATCATCTAAACGACGATGAGAGTTTATTCTTAATGCAAACAGTCGAACTTCTATGTTTTAACGCAATATTCACAACACTGCAAGATAAAATCCCAGATGCTTAAGCGGTCAAATTCCACGTTGTTCAACAAAACTAACGCCAAACGCCATTTATTCCAAACTGGAAGCTAACATTGTGCTACCCGTTCTTCATAATATATAAACTACAGATTTTATTAAATTTTCTGGTAATAATTTTGAATTATTTTGAAAAACGTGTTTGTGACCTTTATTTTGGACTCCAGTGTACTTCAAATTGCATACTAGAATAGATATAGAAGAAAAAACATTCGAATTTGAACTTGGAATAGAAGGAAAAATTGTATCTTTGTCAAATATCTGCCCATAATTTTTTAATTTTTTTTGTTGAGCATCTTGAGCCTTCTATCATATATTTTAGTATTTTAGATGAAAAACTACGTCGTTTTTTTCATCAAAACGATAATTCCTGTACAGTTAACTTAATTAAGTTTGATTAAAATTAAATTATTAATTAAGTCTACATTTATTCAAATTATCATACTTTTTTCTAAATACTACTTTACTTGAACGGGTTCTTAATTATGGATAACCTCTAACTGCTAGCAAGAGACCTAATTAATTTTGCATTTTTACCTATATAACTATTCTTAATAGATCGTACAGTATATTTCAATCCGCTATAAGTAAATTTTATCGCTCCTTTTACTTTTATATTCCAATACCTTACTATCCGATAACCTTTTACGCAACCGTATTCTTACAGTAAGTGGATAATTCAAGAATACGTTCAATAGGTATCAAACATATAAGTACAGCACACATTTCCTGCACATAAATACAAAATGCATGGATAATCTACTAAAGGCCATGTAATCTAGTGTCAAATAAGTGGCTGATAAAAACGAATCCATAGAGCATGAACATACAGACAGACACCAAATTACAGAAACTTCATGATTTCCCATTAGCCTCTAACAGAACTTTTACATTAACACCGAATGTCCACAGTTAAGATCATCCGATAAAGCACCGCAGAAGTACAGGAATCCCCTTTTTCCCTCTACTCCCAAAGCAGGAAATGGAATTCTATTTTGATCATATTATTCTAACGTTATTACTCGAAACTGTGGTTCCCAGTCTGAACTCCCTTTTAATAGAAAACACACCAAATTGCCTATCAAAATCCATCCGCCTGATGAGCCAAGAAAAGGAACGAGAAAACAAGTCCACCCAAAACTTCGAATGTGTGAGGTACGATCGCGCCGACCACCTAGTTCTGGGGAGGTTCGAAGGGGGGAGATAAGTGTATTAAACCCCCTCCGCCTCTTCGTCTTCCATACGCGCCCGATAGTGGGTGGAGACGCGCCGTTTTTTTCGTTCTTATCTGTGCCCGTAATCGCAGCAATTGAAAGCGCCCGCATAGCATCTTGGATGGATCTGAGTAAATAATCAGGAGACGGGGACCGTACACAAGTTGACATAGAGAGTCGGGGTTGTGGGAATGTCGTAAAATGTTGATGGGAATGTCGCAGGTGTATTTTTTGTAAATGCCAGACTTTATAGTACCGAAATCCTTGTTTACATGCACGCATTCAGAAAATAATTTCGGGGGAGGCCGAATTTTAACTTTTTAGGTTTGTTATTCCAATTATTAAGCCGTAAATGACATTACATTTTTGATTTTTTGACATGAATTTTACTATGTGATAATGGTAACTCTAGTTAATGCGGATTAAATTAGTTTAAGTTTGTATGTTTTAATGAGATATGGACGCACACACATACATTTAAACTATTTTGAAGAGGGTTAGACTTAGGGCCCTTCCCCTAAATACACTCTTGGTCTCTTAATACACACACACATGCTTGGACTATATATTCGTCTTAATACGTGATTGATCGACCTATTTCTCTCAAAACGTGCTATGTATTAGATAAATTCATCTCCATACGTTCTTGGTGTTAGTTATATTCATATCAATACATGCTTGATTTATCTATTCATCTAAATACGTGCTTAGTCTATCTATTCATCTCAATATTGCTAGGAATCCCCTCAATATGAGCATGGTCTATGCATTACTCTCAATACGTGCTTTGTATACTTATCCCTCTCAATAAATGGCTTGGTCTACTTATTCCTCTCAATACGGGAATTAGTCTATGTGTTAATACAAACACCGCACCTGATGCATGTATTCCTTACAATGCGCACCTGTTCTATGTACACTGACGAGCCAAAGCTTTATGACCAACACCACATTTTTCAATGAACTAGTCTGGATGACGTGGAGGGCACGTGATTAAGTGAGAATGGTATTTAACTGCTGCTGGAGAAGGTAAGTAATCATTATCGCACTTACTTTTGCGAGTGATTGGAAAGGCTGCTGATCTAAGCGAATTTGATAGAAGGCAGATCGTTATGCCCCGAAGACTCGGAACGAGTATCACCGAAACTGCACGACTGGTAGGTTGTTCACGATCTGCCGTTGTCAGTATTCATACAAAGTGAATAAATGACGGTGACAACAGCAGTAGATGCCAAGGTGTTAGTCGTCCAAGCGTCATCTAAGAAAAGGACGCCGGAGACTGTCCCGCTTGGTAAAACAAATAGGTGTGACACCGTGGCTCAGCTGACAGCCCAATACAATGCAGGTCCAAGAGCAAATATTTCAGAACACACAGTTCAGCGGATACTGTTGGATATGGGACAGCATACGTTCCACTCGTGTGCCTCTGTTAACCAAGCGTCATAGCCAACTACGCCGACAGTGGAACATCGAGACTGGACCATGGATGAGTGGAAGAGAGTTGCCTGGTCAGATTAATCCCAATTTCTAATTCATCACGTCGATGGTCGTGTCAGGGTACGCAGTCTGCCAGGCGAACAGTTGGGCCCGTACTTTTGGTAGAACAGACAATGAACCCTGTGAACTATCTGAACATCATTGCGTATCAATTGCACCCTTAGATGGCGTCTTTCTTCCCAACTGGAAATGGAATCTTCCAGCAGGACAAAGCCTCATGTCACAAGGCTCGGATTATGTTGGAGTGGTTCGAGGAGCATACTGATGAATTCCACTTAATGTCATGGCCTCTTAACTCGCCGGATCTTAATGCGATAGAGCACATTTGAGGTGTCATGGAGCGTCAGCTCAAAGCTCAAACACCACCATGTCCGAATATCTCGACTTTGTGTGACCGCTGCTTAGACATTTGGTACAACCTGTCTCCAGTCATGTACCAAGAACCTGTGGCATCTATGCCCAGGCGAGTTGCAGCTTTTTTGCAGGCCAAAGGAGGCGCAACGCGTTATTGAGTAGGTGGTCATAATGTTGTATCACTTCAGTGTAAAACATTATGTAGACAGTGTACTGTCTCAATACTCATTTGGTCTCTCAATATGTGCTTGGTTTATATGTTCATCTGAATACGTACTTAGTCTATCTATTCCTCTTAGTATACACCTGCTATCTCTTTCAATACGAGCTTTGTACGGGGTATATATTCATTTCTATACCTGCCTGGTCAATGTATTCCTCTCAATACGTATCTGGTTTATGTATTCCTCTCAATGCGCACCTGGTCTAAGTATTCATCTCAATATGCACTTAGATCTCAATATGTGATCGTTCTATATATTCCTATCAGATCTTCCAATTATCGTGGCTATGCGAATACACAAGACATTTTCCTCATCCTATTCCAATATGTACGCATTCAGACAGTCAGCTAGCATACAAATCGATTTTTCAGTTTCTTGAGAAAAAAAATACTAAATGAGTATTTAGTGTACAGATATAGTAAACCAATTTCAGACCTGATCACAATTTTATTAATTATAAGGTCTGTAAATTCTGATTTACATCGATTGAGCTAAGTTCAACGTTTGCTTTTGTAAAGTTAAGAATATTTAGCCACCCTTCCAGCCTCTCTCTCTCTCTCTTTGTATACATCAATGATAGTTTATCCTTAGGCGCCTATATAAACATAAAAGTTGTTATAACAAGTACACCGACACGTTTCGAATCTAGAGATTTCTTTGAAACGTGTTTCGGTTTATATTGAAGTTGGACACGTGCATATTCAAAATCAAGTCAGGTAAAGGATAAGTTTATTTAGTCTTAAAAACAAATTGGTCTTAATGACTGACTACTAAGTATTGTTTTCCAATTCTTAAATTAGTTATACGCAATAAATATAAACAATATAACAGCTGGTATTTTATCTGGCTTTGGTTTTTTTTTATAATTTAGTTTGTAACTTTCTTTACTACAGGGATATTTCTATTAAACTGACAATACTCAGAGCAATCTGTAGCGTGATCTATCTGCCGGTATTCCACTAAAATTGATAGTGAGACTAAGGACAACATGGAAAAGAGTCTCTGTAAAAAAATTGTAACATTTATTTTTAAATTAAAAAAAATGAAATAAATAAATTAAAATAAAAAGCAAAGCACCGCTTTTACGTTTTTTTATTATTTTGCTGTTATTTATTTTTAATTTTTTAAACTATTTTTTTACAGAAACTTTTTTGTATGTTGTTCTTAGTCACTATCAATTTTGATGGAATTCTGGCTGATAGATGGCGCTGTACATGGCTCTGAGTAAGGTCAGTTTAATAAAAATCAAGATGTATTTGTTATACGAGTTGGATCATAGACCAAATGTTAAAAATTACTTGTGCGGAAAGGAAAACTAAAAATTAAAAAAAAATATGTTTTGAAATTTATTAGAGTTACGGATTTGTCGTCTCAGTTAACCAAAAGAAAATTAGGTAATGATATGATCCCTGTAAGTTTATACATTCAAAAACGAAGATAAAACAATTCTCTTCATTCAATTCGAGTATACAGAAGCCGCTAATTCTCGAGTACTCCATCGCTACCATTGAATGATTCGAGATAATTTTAGTTCATATTTGCACCACAATCCCAAAACATAACACTTTATATTTGATGCACGTCAGATTCACTACTATGGCCAATTAAATTTTAATCGATGAAATTAATTAATCTGTGCATTTCCTCTGAGTTTCATCAAATAATTTTTAGCTATATAGATCAGCCACGCTGACTTGAAAGAGATTGGTCTGTTTTCTCGCTCTAGTGTCATATTTTGCTACGTTGGTTTATTACAGACCAGGTCTATGGTAAAAATGGTAATACGAACATTCACATGCAGACCAGACTTTGAACTCAACGTCTGCTGAACTAGAGCGCTAGGCATTCAAATATCGGGCTAGCTTAGAGACATGATAAGGATTTTAACTGTAAACAAGAGCGTCGGGCTCGCATCAGAAGGGTTGTGGGTTCTGTCCTCGGCGGAGCCTGCAATTTTGATGATTGCGAGATCGGCGCTTCGACCTGGCTAAAGACCGTCGTGTTCACTAATGGTGACTGGGGCACGTTAAATAGGTCGTGGTCACAAAGTCCCCCATGTTCCCATACCAAATCATTACCTCTGGGGGTACCTGATCAGCGGGTTATCGGCCTCTGATTGGGATCTAAATTACGATAGGTGTGAGTGAAAGGATGTATGAAAGGGACCTTCCTGTAAAACGGATGTGTCATATATGTCGAGCAAAGTCGAACTTCCTCCCAATGGGGCTCAATAACATGGAAGGCGCACCCCCTCGCCTCTTGCCGTCTTTGACGGGCCTGGCACTCCTCTGGTCTGCCAGTGTAGGCATGAGAAACAACAACAGTAAACAAACAATACAAAAAGTAAATATTTTACGTATGTTATAAATTCTCTCATGTATCGGGCTTACCTTAAAATGTTGTTTACTGCGATTTGGACGATGTTTGGTCGATAATCAAATTGACTAATATATCTGTTCAGAATTCATTCTTTAGGATTTTAATTGGTGAAGTGCTGAAGTATTCGAAAAAGAAGTCGCGAAGTCATGTTTGGATTACGTAAAAGATACACGATTCACTGCTGAAACACTACCACACGCATTCAGCTTGATGGAAAAGGACTCGCATAGAAATGTTATTTATGCGGACGTTATTTCCAAACGCCGAACTCTTAAACGGGAAGTATCTATCTATATATATATATATATATATATATATATATATATAATTCTCTTACGTAGCACACAAAAAAGATGTTATTTGTTTTCGCGTTTGGGCAACATTGTACGATTGTTTGTCCACAAATTCTCGCGCCTCAATTGAATTTATAGCGTTATCGGATGAAATTTTATTGAAAAAAAAAAGAATTTTAGTCGAGCTGTTGCAGTTAATAATAGAAATCAAAGAAAGTGGAGGATCTTTTCAGGGCTATTTAAAAAACGGTTCTTTTCAGGGCCAACTATTATAGTTCAACAAGACACTTACAGTACAATTTTCGACAACTAACTCAATGAAAAAGTGTGGGTGGCTCGAGTGCTGGGTAAATACACACACAAAGAACATGCTGGGTATTTTATTTCCAAATCAGCGCTTGCATTTCGAGTCAAAATTTGCTCAAAGTTTTCATTTGAATTCTGATTTCAGAGGGACTGTATATATCTTTTCTGAAAAACAGCAAAAAATTTAGATTGGAAAAATATTTTTTTTTGGAATATCATATTTTGTAAACAATCCCTTCTGCTGGGACATATGTCTTCATTGATGCAGGTTTCCGCAGTGAAGCAATCAGCCGGGTGTTGGTGAGCGTCAGCGAGCAGGGGGCGGGGCCCTTAGTAAATAGACTGAAAATTGCTATTGTGAGGAATTGTGTTGCTCTAGTACGACGTTAGTTAAAATGCCTTCCTATTGTGAGGAGCTGTGTTGCTCTTGTACGACGTTAATTAAAATACCTTCCTATTGTGAGGAGTTGAGTAGCTCTAGTACGACGTTAGTTAAAATACCTTCCAATTGTGAGGAGTTGTGTTGCTCTTGTACGACGTTAGTTAAAATACCTTCCTATTGTGAGGAATTGTGTTGCTTTAGTACGACGTTAGTTAAAATACCTTCCTATTGTGAGTTGTGTTGCTCTTGTACGACGTTAATTAAAATACCTTCCTATTGTGAGGAGTTGTGTTGCTCTAGTACAACGTTAATTAAAATACCTTCCTATTGTGAGGAACTTTAACAGTATGGCCAACATGTCGCCTAGTAGTCACGCGAGTGGTCTATGAAAAAAATGACTTGGTTAGTCCATTTGGAATTCTATCACATCGTTTCATGACATAATACAACACCTTATGACAGGGTAAATGAACGATAGCGCATCTCTTCAGTGGTAACAAAAATGGTGAAATTTTCTCATGTCTACTACTAGGTCACTTGCACCAATCATATGACCTATCAACGGAAGGTCTTCCCCTTCCCGTGGACCAATCAGATGATTGATGTTCGTTTCCTTCCGGCAGTAGATAGTTATCTGATAATCACGTTACTACTAATTTTGATCACATGTTCCTGGTCACATTAATGCCCGGTGCACATATCCGGTTTTTCAACGGGCGGCGCCGCTGCCGCAACGCAAGTGCGGTCTGAGATAAATTGGATCCAATGGAGCAGTGCACACATGACTCAGGCGACGCTGCTGCGACGCATGTCCAACGAGCGTGCAATTTGTACCGTAGTTCCCGCACATGAGTCTCTGTTCTGTAGTACCTTGTTTTCATAAATAAATGTAATATAAATAATAATTAATAAATGGTTGTATCCAGTAACGTCTATTTTGTTTCAAAATCTACTTTTTTATACCAAGTAAGCGAAATAAACACGGTTTCTTGGATAGAATATTTATCGAAAATGGTGCGAAATGAGTTCATGCGTCATTTCACGGTTATGTGTGCATAGTTGGGCTTCGGTGCCGCAGCGGCGCCGCACGTTGAAAAACCGTATGTGTGCACCGGGCCTAAAAGGTCACCTTGCCTCTCTCTGCTAATATATCCTCTATTTGCCAATCCACTGAGTCATGGTGACCATTCCCTTAACCCCTCGAGAATGTCACATTTAACCTATTCGTCTCAGTAAGTTTAAATTTCCGAAACAGAATACTTTAAAACGATCCACTAATCATGAGAATCGAATCGAAAGACTTAATATAGAGCTATGATTTAATATAGCTTTTAAAATCTTTTGTCTCTTGTTAACGAATAAACAATTTAGGTTATAAATGAATAACTCAAAGGAAATTATCGTTCGATCCGGGTCTTCTAACAAAGCCGCTCATTACAGAAAACAATACCCGTGGGCATAAGTAATTTATGGACGGGTCATAACAATTAAAATTATTTATTGCTCGCGGAAAGTGTCACGACTGTATAATCTTTGAGAAAATAAATATTCTGTGTAGGTTAATTTATATACATGATTTCATTTCGTGGATGACTTAGATACGGGATGACAAGAAGCATAACGGTTCTATATATAAATATTTTTAGCTAAGAGCAGTTTTTAATCATTCTAAAATCTGAGAAATGAAATAAAAATCAGCTGATTTTATAAATTTGTTTTCATAACCTTCTCTTCAAGATATTCCTTCTGAACTTTATATTTCATATAGGAAGGTTAATTTTAAAATCAAAGTACCTAATTTTAACAATACAAATTTTAGGATGCATTTCTTTAATGGGTCATTTTTTAACAATTTTATGTGGAAAAGGGGTGTTTAACCCCTTTTAAAGACACTTTTTTAAAGTCTGAACTAAAGTTCTATTGTACCCATAACTTGAAAAACCGAAACTTAATATCAGATAGAAGCCTGTCAATGAATTTAACCATGATATTATAGATTAAATATATTGTGTCATCCGGAGAGTTCTGCGCGTTTTTTAAGATTTCAACAAAGCAGTACAGAAAAAAAAATTGCTGAATCACACAGCACAATTTTGTTCTATGACTTTTGCCCTCTTTCCTGCAGCTGAGTTTACTGGCTTTTGTAAACACGGTAGTTGCACTCCCGTGATACCTAAGCGACATTTTTTTAGCTTTGATTCCACTACTCTGTTCCTCGATTCTACTCCTCTTTCATGACAGTTTTTAAAGGAAGTAAACTTGTGTTTGAAGCAACTTTGCCAAATATGGCCCTTGCACCATAAAATGCTAAATCACCAAAAAAACTTTCAAATAGATGTGGTTCTTAATCCATGAAGGAGGCAGCTTAAGAGTGAATGTGGTTCCGATGCCTTTGAATTGTATTCAAAAGAAGAATTCTATGAATGATAAATCGGGTAATCGTGATGGCAAAGTAACGTATCCTCCTTGTCCAAACACAATGTAGTCACTTCCTTACATATAAACCGCTATGAATAAGATATAAGTTTGGAACCCCTACCTCCCTTAACGTTTTCACAGAAAGTTTTCAAATACCCTTTACAAAGGAATATTAATATACATGCATTAACATCATGTTGCTCAAAACTGACCACATACGGTTTCTGAGGCTTTCATCACAAATGTAGTTAGTAAAGAAAGGTTTTGGTTATCACTATTACTTTATGCATAAGCAAGCATCACTTAATACGTTGAAATGAGTGAACAGATAATCGAAGCAATATTAGTATCATATCAGTACTAATTAGTACAGGTACCTATCGACCTTTGATAGGAACAAATTGTCTTGTTTTATCGTCAAACAAAAGGTGTGGTTGCCAATTTTCAAAAGTGTTTTATACTGATTGCCGGTAATGGGGGCAATAACTTCAGATGGTTGTTAAGTGGTTTTAAAGGGACTGTAACGTTAACCGTGAAAATAAAACATGCATTAAATTATCGTTAGGCTGTGTTAAAACTCTCTTACCATTAAAAGTATCATTAAAGATGAGAGCAAAGCAAATTCATAAAATGTATTCTTCCATAAAAAATATTTTTATTCGAAACTGAAATGACTGCATGCTAATTCAAAGCATTCATGTACCCAATAAAAGTATAAAGCAGCAAGACCACCTAAAACTTTGAAATGTAACAGATAAAAAGCACAAGTGCCAGTCTTAGAACGTGACTCATTAGTTCGTTTATCCCTACAAATATAAAAGCTTTGTCTGAAGACCCAAAATTCTTGTACCACTATAAGCGGAATAACTCTAACTCTATAGGTAATTAACTACTTAATCCTCCTGGTGCTTGTTTCGACGAGGTATATCTTCATTAGCAAAACTGACCAGGTCTGGCAAGATGTCAGAAGCAAATTGAGTACATCTTGACATCGTTATGACTGAAAATTCGACAGTATCTTGTTGACGAGATATCTCTTACTTAACAAAATTGATAAGATATCGTGATGGATAAATTATATCTCTATCTTCAGACTCCTTCGGACCCAAAATTCTGGTATCGCCATTGGCCTCAACCTGCGCAAGATGTATTTCAGGGCGTCAAGAAACAGAAGACGGACTTACCGTTCAGCAGCTTACTTGCCACCCAAGTAGCCGTTTTCGTCCACCCGTTTATTATTTCCCACGTTTGAGTCTCATAAACAGCTAATCAAGACGAAGCGGCTTTTCGCTGATCTCGAAAGTGTAAAGTACCACCCAATTGACAACTTCCAGAAAAGAACCGCCGTACAGAATCCGCATTTCCATTTCACAACACTCCTCAGCGCTGCCGTCAATCGTCGTTATAAGGAAACATCCTTGAACTCGGGATGGTTTTTTTACGAGGAAAAGCCTCTCTGACTCACAAGGTGTAACTCTGTTACCTAATGATTGATGGCGTTTTGCAGGGAGGATACCACCCATCTCATTTCAAAACTTGATGCATCAGGAGACATAAATTAAACGGGCACTTACGGTTTGCAAAGCAGAGGTCGCGAACTGGGAGGAGACGTGACCGAACTGGTGTCGTAATCCAGATTATAAGCTCCCCTTCGGGTGAGATTTCGATTGAGGCTTCTGCATTTTATGCCTTTCGGTCTTGGTGCGATTTTTCATACCTGAGTGTCTCCCAAAGCGTGGGCTGCTGGTGAAAAGTTTAGCACGGTAGTTCTGCCACCTGTTTGAGGATTTCTCTTGTGGCTCAGAAAGATTTAGTGATAATCGTTATCTGAAATCGCGTTGGAATTCTAAAATCACAAATGTACGAGTCAGGTCACGAATCATGAAAAAATAGTATTTTCAAGAAAGTTGTTGGTCACTATGGTTATGAGAGCTAATTAGACCCATATCATGAGATCCCCCTTTGGTTTATATTTTTTCTGAGGCTTATGCTTTTGATACTTTTGGTAAGTAGGTAGGTATTTAAATTAACGTCAAACTGGAGCAACACAATGGGCTATTGAAATCAATCCCAACGTGAAAGATCCGATGACAACACCATGTAATTTTGAACCACAGTCAGATGGCGAGGCAACACCTGAGCTGGCAACTCACTCTCCAAACTTCCACACCACGCCACCAAGAGAATATTTGAGGCCACGGCGGATTTTACGTGCTTCAGCGCCATTTGTACACGATGGTCTTGGTCTGGATTTGAGCCGTCGTGTCTCAGTAGGTATGCACACTGTGATAGCAACCTTAGAGTTGTAGGCGGATCAGGTTTTATTCCTGTCAGGAATGGTCCTTCTTGGGTGTTGGTAAAATTATTATTGTGTGAGTCTATTACTTGATATTGTATGTCTTGTGTCTAGCCAGCATGGCCACACATGGCTTTTGCGCCTTGTTACTAATCATCCAGCGTCTGACGAAGTCAGACAAGATGCATAAGTTCATGGACTCCAAGAAAATCAAGCACAATAAGGGGGTCAGAGTAAATATCCTCTCTATAGAGGCCCATGCAGTCCAAGGTGCTCGGCAATGACCGGCAGGGCGAGTCACTTGGTCCATGCGGTAAAAACCTTTTCTCCCTCATTGAACGAAAGGCTCTTGAGATGACCACTAGCAATACGAGAGACGATGGATCATGACAGTTCTAATGAATTGACTCTTTGTGCCATACAACCCCCAAATCAACCAACTCACTATATCTGCATAAATCTTAGAAAAGCTACTTGTGAACTACAGTCTAATACAAATACAAATACAAATATTGACGACCAGCTACAGGCTCAAGCATAACAAGGCTGGTCCTTTGTTTATGAATTCCCCAATTCCCACTGACTATCCAATTGTGTCTTAAATTCGTACACTCCCTTTGAATTAACTATGTTTTATGGCAACGCTTTCCAACTGTCTATTACCCTATTAAAGTAGTAGTTTTTCCTTAAATCCCGATTAAAATGTGTCTTATTCAATTTATACCCATGACCCCTTGTTCTGTTATCCCTATTGAAATTTAAGCCCTCTGTGTCCCCTTGTTTTACAAACTTGAAAAGCTGAATCAAATCCCCCCTCCTTCTTCTTCTTTCCAGTGTATACATGTTTAGCTTACTTAAACGTTCATTATAGTCGAAATTTGCTAGCCCCTTTATTATTTTTGTAGCTCTGTGCTGAACCCTTTCAATTGATTCTATGTCCTTTCTCATATATGGAGCCCAGAATCGTACAGTCTATGTAAACATTAAAACATATATATGCAACAGATGACAAATTTTCATTTAGAAGGTGGAATTTAAATGTAGTTGTCAATTTAGATGGCATATATTCTTTAAAAGAATACTTAATTTCACAATGAAGATTCAAAGACACCCAATTCTATTTTAACCAAACTCAAAAATCTCAAAGTCGGAGATCTCAGACATACCAGGGGAACGAACACAAACACAGGAAACTTCAACACATCAACCGTATCTGATTTCCACGAGGTGAAAGAAATCTCTCAAACAATTCCAAACATTTCACGCAAGCTGCATTTCTTTTCGCTTAAGAGATCTCCAGCTACAAACAGTAACTGCACAATCGCAGTCACTGTTCACATTTAATTGGCTCAGCTACGTTAAAATGTTACCAGAGGGAATACAAGATAAGGAAACAAAGAAACGCTTGTGGATCGTAATGTAAACGTCCAATTTGTCTCGGAAAAATGAACTGCTATACGTGTATTTTTGAGACGGTAATGAGGACACGTGACTTGCTAGACCTTCCGACCTCTTTATCTGTTTTGTCCCAGTGGCAGAAGTGGGATTTTGAACTTGAAGAAAGAGAAGGATATCTGGAGAGAAAATGTTCGCCCACGATCATAAGTCACGTGTATTGTTAGTTTTTACATTTTCAAGACGATGAACCTGCGTTTGAAACGATTAAAGTAAAATTTATCATCTGTGAATTTTTATTAAGACCTTTCCTGCTTAGGATTCTTGAAGAGGCCAAGAAATTAGTTTCTTAGCGTAAAATAGTTTAGGAAACATGCATAGCAGTTCTTTTAACATAACTTGCCTACGTTGACTATAATAGTTTTAATTTTTGTATCCCATATTAACAATCTCTTATTTTAACTGAACAGGTTGCAATGCATGTCATTAAACAGAAGTCCTTTTTCTAGGTGTCGGAAGATCATTTTATTTCCTTTCTCTGTAATGAGTCCAATGAACTATATTTTTTTTAGGAAATCCCCTTCAAGCCACGGTACAAACACATATTTCTTTCACATAGTAAAAATTCTGCACACAAATATGAAAGGCTTTTCGGTGAAGGCAGGTAGTGTTTTTGTGTCGGAACTTGTTTCCTGTAGACACACTAGATGGACCTCACTTGGCTAATCACTTTAATATGATTGATTTCAGCTCGTCACTAATGAAAATTCCAAAGAATGAATACCGAATTGATATGTGCAAGTTTATTGGTCAACGTCAATTAAAATAAATGTCAAACGTTTCCAAAATGGTGATAAATTACATTTTAAGATAATCTCGATTTTAATAATGTAGAAGTATTTGGGAGAGCAGAAGTAAACTACTAGGTTTCCATCTTATTTGTTCGCCTTGAAAATTCCTTTCATGCCGAATTAATTGGCAAAGTGTGTTACCTTTATCAATGTTAATGTTTTATTTCAGAATGAAAAAATTTTACATTAATTTTGAACGTAAAAAGAAACTTTTCAGAAAATTTTCTACTGAAAATTCACGTACCCTTAAACTAAATTATATTCACTAGCAACAAAATGAAAGTTACATTTCCTGAAAAGTATTATTATTATCCTTCCCATAGTAAATTTGGTTACCCATGGCAGCTATTGAAATGAACATTTTTTTATATGCCCTGTTTAGAAAGGCTGCTACAGTATTTTGTCTATTGTGCGTGCTAATTCAGTTAGTGTATTAGGGAGTTTATCGACAAATCTAAAGTAGTCCTGGATACAAACACATTATACAAGAATCGATAAAAGCTTTTGTAAACTAATTCCTTCTTCCCATTTCCAATCATAATTGTCAACAGCTACGATGTGAATAAGGCAGTTGAATATATTTATGAGACATAAAAATATGAAAGCTAATTCTTCAGTTAGATTTGCACCAAAAAGTAATCAGTAAAAAGTACATGACGAAATATAAAATGTGTCTTTTTCCAGTTATGTTATTTCTTTAATTTAATCCATAATGATTGAGACACGTGGATAAACAATGGTTCCCGAAGAGATAGTGTACTTTTCCTCTAAGAATTCATTTAAAATAATAATGTTCAAACCCATTTACAAATATTTCAATACCTTAACTTAAGTGTATATGACTACGTAAACAGAATTTGATTTTGGTGGGAACCCAAAGTTGAACATGGAATTTTAAGGAAAATTAAGATTATTGTATTCCATTAAAAAAAACGTCCATGCTATATTTATTTACCAGACTCTGAACTTTAAAAGGATTACTATTAATCACATATAAATGAAGCATTTTTATTGATGTAAGTTTGCGAATGGCTGCAAAATGGCTGTCCTGCAAATGCTGAATAAATTACATTTATTAACAGAAAGGTAATATCAAAAGTTTGTTTCTGGATAGTTATATTCTATTCTTTTTTTACGTATCACTGATGGATAACGATTTTTTTTTGAATGGGGGAAATAGTCCGGTCAACTCACAGAAAACAACTATCTTAATCATTTCTCTCATACTTCATCGTAAATACAAAGTCAATAATCCAATTTATCAAAATCCAATTTTATTAACAATTATTATTATTACCTTCCTGGTGAGTATCTCGACCAGGTACCTCGTCATTAGCAAGACTGGCTAGATCTTGATGGACGAGATATCTTGTGACCAGAAAATAACTTACCAGATCTTGATGGACAAGATGTCATCAGAAAAGAACTGACCAGATCTTGATGGACAAGATGTCATCTGAAAAGAACTGTCCAGATCTTGATGGACGAGATATCTTGTCATCAGAAAGGAACTGACCAGATCTTGATGGACAAGATGTCATCTGAAAAGAACTGTCCAGATCTTGATGGACGAGATATCGTGTCATCAGAAAAGAACTGACCAGATCTTCATGGACGAGATATCGTGTCATCAGAAAAGAACTGTCCAGATCTTGATGGACGAGATATCTTGTCATCAGAAAAGAACTGTCCAGATCTTAATGGACGAGATATCTTGTCATCAGAAAATAACTGACCAGATCTTGATGGACAAGATGTCATCTGAAAAGAACTGTCCAGATCTTGATGGATGAGATATCGTGTCATCTTAAAAGAACTGTCCAGATCTTGATGGACGAGATATCGTGTCATCAGAAAAAACTGTTCAGATCTTGGTGGACGAGATATCTTGTCATCAGAAAAGAACTGACCAGATCTTGATGGACGAGATATCGTGTCATCAGAAAAGAACTGTCCAGATCTTGATGGACGAGATATCTTGTCATCAGAAAAGACCAGGTCTTGATGTCGTCATCATAGAATAATCGGCAATATCTTGATGCAGAGGTATCTCGTCATTAGCAAAATATATCAGATCTTGATGGACAAGAAATTTTCTCATCAGGAAAGAACTGACCAGAACTTGATGGACGAGATATTTTCTCATCAGGAAAGAACTTGATGGACGAGATATCTTGTCATTTAAAAGCCATTAACCATATCTTGATGTCGTGATAATAAAATCGGCAACGGATGACGAGATATCTCGTCATTAGCAAAATTTATCAGATCTTGATGGATGAGATATCTCGTCAAAAGCAATCGGTGGACAAAGAAAAAAATAACTATTATTGGTTCAGGAAAATAGAAGAATCTAGTATTTAAAGCATTTGCAGTGTTTTATTTGTAAATATTTTAAAAATCAGAAGCGAACACTTGTGGGGATTTTTCGAAGGCTCAGAACAAAGTGCAGAATCTTTCACTGACCCGTGATGTCACATTCCGTTCTCTGTCGACACAGAAGCAAAATCTTCAAACAGACGAGTTTCTCAAAAATGTATTTCAACACAAGGTACGCAAGACAGAAAAAACGCGTGAAACTATTTCAACACACGCGAGCACGCAATTCTCCGGGACAAAACCGTCCCGCCTTACCCACTCCCATCCGGCTTAATCTAAAATTGAAGCGACGACAGCGTCTCACGCGAAACACTACCCGCACGGCGAAATCGAATTACGCCATCTGCCGACGCGTTTAATAATTAACGGAAGGAGCCTGCACTTAATTTAATAAAAGGAGAATTATCGCTAATAATTGGGTTATAATTCTGGTCTCTGAATAAAGGGCTTTGACAATCGCCTGTGCTTTGCGGGCAGGGCTATAAAATTCGCGGCTCCCGATGTTACGAGGCATTTATACTTTATGGGGGTAATAAGGACTAACACAGCATGCCCCCTTTCCAAGTGTGCGGCTGCTTCGCATTACTTGTTGCTCCGACACAAAAAAAAAAAGAAGGAACACTTGTTGCGATTTTATTTATGGGGACTACCCTTTTTTACTATTATTATTTTCTTTGGCGTCAGAGAGAGAGAGAGAGAGAGACGCTTTTGTTATTATCTTCGTTTTTAACTTTTTTTCCCTTCAGTACCTGTCAGTTTTAAGGGTCGTAAAAAGTGTCAGTGAGCTTTACAATCTCGGTGAATCGGTTAGTGCAGGTCTTAAGAGATGCGTGTAAGGACTGCGGGTGATAGTGTTAAGCAGGGGCGTGATCTTTGGCGTTTGAATGGGATAGAGGCGGCAATGGGAGATTTGAAACACGCATCCCGAATTAGGAAGACTAGCTATAAATCTTGAGCGTTCTTCGATAACTCATTGGAAGATACTTGCGTCATTCCTGTGTTTGGTAATATAAATTACGATTGATGTGTTTGGTTGTCCTTCTACATTGCTAATATTCGGTAGTACTAAAAACGTTCCTGGAGCTGAATGCTATGTTGTCCCTTGTCCATCAAAGTAGATCGTAAAAATCATGAGTCTTAGTTAAAAGTTTTAAAAATCATTAAAAATATTGTTTTAACATAATTTAAAATGGTATTTGAAATTGAGCTTTAGAGTCTGGATTAATCGGGCAATGCGGATCTTGAGAGATCAATATAAAGACAATGGGGATCGTGTAAAGCAGAGGAATTAGGAAGATTGTACATAAATTCTAAACATTCTTCCATAATTCATTGGTAGATAATTGCGTCCTTCTAATGTTATGGTGTTATCATGTATACATACGATTTATGTGTTTGCCTGTCCTTCACACTTCTAATAATATTCGATGGTACTTAAACGTGTCTTATGTCAAATGCTATGTAGTCCATTGTCAATCAAAGTGAATCCAAAGATCATGAGCGCTAGTAAAATTTTAAAAAATCATACAAGATAAAAATATTGCTTTAACATAATTTAAAATAGTTTTTGAAATTGATCTTTACAGTCTCTGTAAATCAGTTAAATCGAATCTCGAACGATCAATATAAAGACGGTGGTAATAGTGTTAAGCAGGCATAAAAGGTGGATAGTAGCAATGGAAGTTTGGTAGCACGCATCCTGAAATAGGAAGATTGTCCATAAATTCTAAGCATTTTTCCATAATTCATCAGTAGATACTTGGGTCATTCTAGTATTCTTGTTTTAGCTTATACACATTACGATTGATGCTTTGCCTGTCCTTTATATTGCTAATGTTCGGTAGAACTTAAATGTGCCTGATGTCAAATGCTATGTAGTCCATTTTTCATCACATTGAATCCGAAGAATCATAAGCGTTAGTAAAATATATTAAAAGCTATGCGAGATGAAAAATATTATTTTAACATAATTTAAAATGATGTTTAAAATTAAAGTTTACAGTCTCGGTGAATCGGTTAATACGGATCTTGAGAGATCAATAAAAAAAAACCGATGGTGATATTGTTAAGCACTGGCATGATCCTTGGTGCATGAAAGGAGAATGGGGTCAATTGAAGTTTTGGAGTACGCATCCCGAATTAGGAAGATTATCGATAAATCCAAATATTTTGCTTTATATTGCTAATAGTTGGTAGAACTAAAATGTGCCTGATGTCAAATGCTATGTAGTCCACTGTACATTACAGTGAATCTGAAAAATCATAAGCGTTTTAAAAATATTTTAAAAACTATGTTGAGATGTTGAGATAAAAAAAATATTACTTCAACATAATTTAAAATAATATTTAAAATTGAGGTTTATAGTCTCAGCGAATCGATTAATACGGATCTTGAGAGATCAATATAAAGACGATGGTAATATTGTTAATCAGGGGCATGATCTTCGGTGCATGAATGGAGAATGGGGTCAATTGAAGTTTTGGAGTACGCATCCCGAATTAGGAAGATTATCGATAAATCTTAAGCGTTCTTCTATAATTCATTGGAAAATACTTGCTTCATTCTAGTATTCTTGTGTTCGCTTACATAAATAAAGCACGATGTGCTAGTCTGTCCTTCATATTGGTAACATTCGGAGTGCTAAAAATATATGTCTCATGTTAATTGCTTTGTTAAGATCAATGAAATAAGATCCTTAGAAACTCATAAGTATTAATAAAAATTATCATTTATTAGGCAAGATAAAGAATTGCTTTAACCCCATTTAAATTGGCATTGGCGTGAGTTTTACAGTCTCGGTGAATCGGTTGTAGGTCCTGAGATATTCATTTAAAGACGGTGTGGATAATGTTGGCGCGTGATCTTTGAGGCATGAGTGGAGGATAGAAGCGATGGAAGTTTTGGAGCATGCATCTCGCATTAGGAAGGTTGTCGATAAATAATAAACGTTCTTCCTTAATTTATTAGTCAATACGGTTCGGGGTCTGCTTACATAAATTATGATTAATGTGTAAAATTGTCCTACATGTTAGTAATATATTCGAGTTTTAAAAATATATCTAATGTTCATTAATACATAGCCCACTGTCCATTAAACTTGATTTCAAGAAATGTATGCTTTAATGAAATTTTAAGAGTTCTGCTAAAAAAAATTGCTTTGAGAAGTATAAGATTGAGAAGTAAGATTTACAATCTGGACGAATTGGCTAGTGCAGGTTTTTGTTTTTAGATAAATACCTCAAGATAAATACCTATATAGTTTCAAGATAAATACCTATATATAGCTAAATTAGTAGATAAGAGCTTTAGATAAATGCATGTCTTAAGGGATGCATGTATGGGCAATGGGTGATAGTATTGAGTAGGAACGTGATCTTTGACTTTTTACGGGAAGGCGACAAGCAATGGAAGATTTGAAAAGAATTGTATTAAATTAAGAAGATTGTTGACAGACTTTAAAACGTTTGTCTATAGTTTATCGGATGATACTTGCTTCATTGTGGTTTTCCGCGTCTGCCTAGTTACATTTAAACTCTCTGTTACTCTTCTGTATAGGGATTTGAAAAAGTAAGATTAACTTGCTGCATATTGAGTTGCCACATTACTGTCTGTTTTCTTTATCCTTTATACCTACTGTTTGCCGAGGAGTGTTAAGGGAACACAAGGGTACTGCAAAGTACTTATGTTTGTGAAGAAACAAACTTAGACATCTGAATTCCGAGAAAATAAGTACTAAAATGTTATACTTGGGAGAGATGGTACAAATAGTAGTTCAGACTCATCATTCAACGTTTATCTTCTGTTAAAAAAATTTGGTTTGTTTAGTCGCTCTACAGTTCTAGTAAAAATAAAATGTCAGTGATTTTGTGGATGCTATAATTACCTAAGAAGACACAAAATTACTATATTAAAATACACCCAATTCAGTAAAACTATTCAAATAGATTAATTCTCTTCACATTCAGCAAATTGCTTGGGACGAATATGTTCTTAAAAAACTTCCATCGAGGATGCAACTATAATATCTACTGCAGCGATGAAGCTCTTGTTTCTTGTGTTTAAAAAAATATTTTTCCACCCGCTGTAGTCTGTTTGATTGATATTTTGTAAGTTGAAGTTATTTTTTTTTCAGTAAATTGTGAGTTCTATATTTGCGTCTTTATAAGCTTAAGAAAGTACTATTTAAGAGAAATAAATGTGTAAGGCAAAATATTAATCAGACCTGAATGGAAGGGAATTGGGAATATCTCGGTCATCCTTATATTCATTACAAACTATTTCTTTAAAAAATTCTTGATATTCAATAAAATTGCAGGCATTTAATTTCATTTTCAGTGGATAGTTAAGAACATCACTTCAACATAAATTATATAATTAATGTGAACTTTTTAACCCAATATTTCGAGTTGATTCTTAACCACAGCATATTTTACTGTCTTTTGCATTTTCTATTCTTGCTTCTAAAAAATGAATCGACTATTAATTACCATAGTTTAATTAAAGATATATAGAAAGAACGTGATGTTCACCCTCGCTAAAGTAGATAGATTATAGGGTTCATTATTCACAGAATCTTGCTATCTTTCTGTTCTTACCTTAAAAATGCCAAGTTAATTATTTTTTTTTGAACCAAGCAAAGATTAAACAAAACCTTTTTTCGATTAATTGCTAGTTAAGATTAATCGCTACATATGTTAAATAGTTCTTATACCAGGAAGTAATCCATAGAATGTTTTAAAACAAAATTTAGATAAAATTCCAAGTATACCATACTATCAATAACATTGACAACACGATGGATTGAGCAGTCTTGATTCTATTTTAGAAAAAAAGTTAAACATTTCCCGTCTTTATCAATCCATAACAACATATATACCCTACATTACAATATATTACGATTCCTATGATTAGCCCATTAGCTACAAATAATATAAAAAAAAACATTCACAATCCTTGCTAAGAGATTTTAGAAAGGATTAAAACAAATAAATGAACACCACATTCCATATTAATAGTTATATGCATTAAGATAATTTTATACACACACTTTATAGTTATTGTAAATTAAAAATAGTAAATGAATAGCTACCGTTTCTCCAATATGTATTACTAAAAAATAAGAGTTATATGTTAGAATTTCAAATTTCTTACGTATAGTAGTAACTGACAAAAATTAATCCCAAAAGTCGTCGTGTTTATAATAGTATAACAACTTTCCAAACACCCGAGCTCACACAAACACCGATGTTAGAAATATGAGTGACATCTACTAAACAGTTTACGTACTAAATGACATAGCATAGATTGAATGATAGTTATGGTATTGGAGCGTACTTCCCTTACTGCTTTTTCACTTGACACCTGTCAGTGGAAGTTACCTATTGCACCCTAACCTATTGCAAAACATTCTTTCATATATGGCTTATGTTTATGTCCCCTACTGTGTTAAAGGACCCACGAATAATTGTTATATATATACTGTTTTCCAACACTACATTGAAATTCTGAAAGTTTTAGAAAAATGCTCTATACCAACTATTTTTAACAGTATTTAAAGTGTTACTTTCTAAATAAGAAATGCCTTGATGAGAAAGAGGCTTTTGAATGTATTTTGTTAGACTGCACAGAAGAGAACATTTTCAGAACTCTCTCAAAGAAAATTTGCGATTACTCTTCTATTCTGACTGTTTTTTCTAATGTTTATTTTATGTACATAACTTCGCTGTCTTCTAGAAGACATCGTGAAATTGGTGGTTATATGTGTACCAAGACTCGATGTAAATAAGAAATTACCTCCACTGTGTCTTTTACATCAATTTCATGTAGTGTAGGTAAATTGTAATCTATACTCTTTGGGAGTTACATAAACACATTGCTCATTACCATTACCATAAACATATCCCAAGTAACCCATCAAAATGCTTAGGCGCCCATTACAGAACATAATACACCATCTTACTGTTTAAGTCGTCTCGTTCATAACTTTCAACTTAATATCGCATAAGCAGAAGGAAAGGGAAATATTACCTTTCAATTATACATCAAATAATTTTCAAATTGGAGCACTCGGACTCTCCAATGAAAGAGACCTCCTGGACAGAAATTAATTCCACCCGCAGCTGGACTTGCATATTGTCCGGCGAAATCTCTTCATACGCGCGACACAATAATCTCAGGTTTTGACTTAATGACTGCTACCCCACATGACAGCTCGATTTAAATTCGAATTCAATCGATCACGCCCTAGGGTGTCAAACAGAGTGGGTTGCAGCAAAATGATACTGGCTTCACCCCTGAAGTAATGGGCTAGAGTTTCATTAGAAATCGTTTCTCGGACTCAGTTTGTGAGTTCTCGTGTTTCTTAGTGAAGGCAGGTCTGGACTATGTCAAGTGGTTTGTGAAAAGGGGGGATATAAGCAGACGAAGAGGAAAATATATGCGGTTGGTGACGCAAATGATAGTTGGTGCTTGATGTGTTTGTAAAGATTGGATTAAGCTTTCAGTCTTTTAACATAAACTTTGCATGTCTTAAATTATTGCTTGGACCTCTTTGGAGTCTTTGAGGAAATGGAAATATATGTGGTTATTCTCTTGACAAATGGTGAATGTGTGTTTCGAGACAATGAATTTACTATTCAGTCATGTTGAATTTTTCGCTACTCATATTTTAACTCACTGTTTGGACCTCTTTGGAAGTCTTTGGGCAGAGAAAAATTTGTGGTTGGTGGAGTTCGAGTGCTTCGAAAACATTTAGTTGGAGCCCGGCGTGTTTGTAAAGATTGGATTTAACTTCGTCTTTTTATGTTACTTGACATATGTTTACGCAATTATACTATATTACTAATGCATTTCACTGCTTGAACCTTTCCCGAAATTTTGGGCAAAGGAAATAGCTGTGGTTGGAAGCTAATACTGCTGATTTTCGAGGAATGGACAGATGGTGTCTGGTGTGTTTCTAGTGATTGAATATACTTTTATGTCTTATTGAACTTATTTGACGCATTTTAACTTATTGTTTTGGCCTCTGTAGTCTTTGGCCAGAAGGTAAAAGCTATGGTTAGTGGACATATGTTTACGCAATTATACTATATTACTAATGCATTTCACTGCTTGAACCTTTTCCGAAATTTTGGGCAAAGGAAATAGCTGTGGTTGGAAGCTAATACTGCTGATTTTCGAGGAATGGACAGATGGTGTCGTGTGTTTCTAGTGATTGAATATACTTTTATGTCTTATTGAACTTATTTGACGCATTTTAACTTATTGTTTTGGCCTCTGTAGTCTTTGGCCAGAAGGTAAAAGCTATGGTTAGTGGAAGAAGAGTCTTTTATAAATGGTAGTTGGTGTATTAGTGTTTCTGTAGGTTGGATTTACCGCTTAGTCTTCTCAAATTTATTAATTATTTAATTTACTGTTTGGACCTTTGGAGTTTTTAAGCAGATTGAAATATTTCGATTGGTCTGTTTGTACTTTTACGGCCATGCGCTGCCTACACGTGGGCTGATTAGACCGAAAGATTTGTGGTTGATGGTGCAAATGTCATTGATAAACTGTAACCGCTGCCTGGTCTATTTGTACACTGCGTTTACTTATTACTCTTTTACGTTTACTGGATATTTGTAACAAATTATTTGGATTTTTTCGGATAGTTGGGGAAATACGGAAGACCAAGGAATTGTGGTCACTGGATCAAAGAGTTCTGAGAAATTATCACTGGTGTCTTTGAAGTTTTTCTACTGATTAAACATATCTTTCAGTATGATTGAATTTACAAGAAATATTTGAAATTATTATTGTTTTAAACCCTTTTGAAGTCTTGGGGAAGATTTTAGATATTTGTGGTGATGATGGAATAAACGCCTTTGAAAAATGGTGATGGGTGTCCTAGTATTTTTACAAGCTCGATTTTCCGTTTAGTCATTTTAAGTGTATTACTCTTTAAATTATTGTTTAGACTTCTTTAGTCTTTGATCAGAGAGAAATATTTGTAGGTTTTATTATTTTCTGTTCATTTTTTGCCACACGAGAATAAATTGAACCGTAACAGATGTGTTTGTTGGTGATAACATCTTTTAGAAATGTAAATTGATGTCTTAGCATTTAAAAGACTAAAATTATCATTAAGTCTTATAACATATACTACACATATTTTACTTAATTATTTGGGAGTCTGGAATCTTTTTGTCTGGAATCACAAATGTTTTAATGAAATGGTGGTTGATGTCTTTGGCGTGTTTTTAGAATAGATTTAACTTTTTCGTCTTTTCTTATATTTACTAGTCTATTTTAACATATTGGAGTCATCTTTTACCATCATGGTCTTAACTTGCACTGAAACTACTTTTTTTTTTATAAATACTGCGCTTTTACTTAAATTTATACGAGGGAATAACATTTAAATAAATGTAATGCTTAAAATGAATTTGTATTCACAAAAAGTGCATAGAATAGTTGGTATCAGTTTGTTTAAAAAATCAATAACCCCATTTTCTGTTTGCTTTCAAAAAACTTATTGTCTCTGAAATCAAATACTTTTAAAGATTTTATTTAACGAAATTCGGAACACGCACACAACACAGGTTACACTGAGGCTCAGACGAGAATGTAATTCACCCTGATCCACATTGGGAAAGTCAATTTTCGGTGTGAAAGCTTGTTAAGAGAATGGCTGTTGCATCAAAATCATGAATGCCGATAGCTTTTGTTGGTTTTACCCGTGCCTACTTGTTGTAATTGCAATTGCTCTCGGGGCTAAGCGATAACCTTAGAACAAGAATCTGTTGTAAAGACGTCAATTTTGGAAGCGCTTTGTCTGCATTCCAACCTAACGCCCAGTATAAAGAATGGACGTAAGAGCCGAAGGATTAATAAAGAATTTAATGAAGTCTATTTGAATAGGGAAAATTATACAGATTCTCATTATCCCTCTGAAATTCATTTAAGCATATTAAAGTTCGATCCATATGATATTTCGTATGCATAATTCTATACATAAAGCTTGTTGGCAGCCATCTCAATCATAATTACCGTTGACGGTGTTTTTCTCCTGTTAATGTATCCTGATCAATCGTATACCGTGAATTTTGTGTCCTACTACAATTTGACAATTATTATGAAGCAAAATTGTCTACTTATTGAGGTAGTTTTAGAAAATAACGTTCGTAAGAGGAACGAGAGATTAAATTACGATTGAAAATATCTTCAGATTAACATTTATTGAATACTGTTGGATCATTTCCGAGTTCAAAATAGATTCTTTAATTGAGAATAGGTTACATAAATCATTAATTTTACAAAACAATCGAATTTAAAGACTGCTTGGGGAAAGTTAGTGTTCAGAAAAAGACTGCAAAATTAATTCCAGGAAATGATCCTCATTAGCAAGTTGTCATAATTCCATACAAAATTTCTCATGAATTGTTGAACAATAATTAGTTTGAAGTCTAGACTTAATGAGGCATTAGTTCAGACAAATAACGTGTTTTTAGATAAATACATATGAACGCCATTGTCTTGAATATTTCCATAGGAACTGATTCCAATTAGTGCGCATTAGATGAGAGTAAAGTATCGCTCATTGTTCTTTATTAGCAGTAAGCTTTATGCATTTTATTTATCAACGTATGAACTATCGTGTATGAAGTGTTATTTACTTTTTAACGAGAAAACATATTAATAAAGCTTAGATTTCTAGTGTTAATTACAGAGAAGTTTCACTTAGTTTTTTAAATTACCTTTACCAAAATTTATTTTGTTTCTTTACTGTTTGGAAGATTGGTGTTTGAAAGTCAGTTGTATTTAGCAGTGGTATTCACAAGCTATAAATATAGCTCAATAGGTTTAATAATTGTGCTTTAAAGTATGTAAGACTGTTTCTAATACAAACTATGGTAGAAATGTCACATCGTTTAGACACATTTTGGTATTGCTTTGTTACTGAGAAATACAAGATGTATTCGGACATATAATGAAGGCTCTCATTTTGAATTAATTAATGTGCATTTTATGTATCTTCCGTGTAATTCGCTAAAAACTTTTTCATGATTCTTCCATATTACATCGAATATTTGTGTGTCGTCATTAACAAGTTGTTATGTAATCATGTATTTTTTCTATTTGACATTGAATGTGCTGATTTAAATATTAATGAAAATGATAGAATTATTTATAAGCGCCTGGACAAAATATCGTGCACTTTTTTTGCAAGTTGGTAAGATTGTGATAAAAAAGAACAATGTGTATCTTTTAATAGAAACGTGGTGTTTTTTTCAGTAAAATCTCAGAACGTTTGCAACGTCATAACCTTGCTGACTATATTTCTCCAGTAAACAACTTTTTTCCCAAGAAATCCTTTTATTCTAACCTGCTTAGTTGTTTCAATAAAACAAAAAATGCAAGGATTTCAACGAATCAAAAATCCATCTTCCAAAACAAAGGTGGGAAATATATTTCAAAGACGTTTTCATAAACCCTGATAGAATATTAACCTAGGTAAACTTTATGTTCTACAGAGAAGACATTTTCTAAGACACAAGTTATGCATATTTTTTCTACTATACTTTAGGTAAAACAACATTAAAGTTCAGTCTCAAAGTGAACTACAATTTAGTAGATATTTGTAAGTTGAATTTACGTTACACTCTTGCGGTTATTGGCAACAGTCCGAGTACAATCCTGAAGGAAAAAATCAGAGAACAACATCTCGTAAGTAAGATGACGACTAACATACAAGATTTCCATGATTCTCTTGAAATAGAACAAGGAACTTCACCACAACTTCAAAATCTAGATTTTATTCCAATAATGTTGACATTTTATTTATTGATTCTAATATTTAAATATAATCAGAAACGTGCTTTAAAAGGACATTTTTTTTAAAAATTGCTTAACTCGATCATCATCAGTTTAGATCAAGAAGTCATACACTGAGATTTTTGTTAAATGCTTTCCTTGGCACTAAATGATTATTTTAAACGATGCTGATAAATACATTGTATATTGCAATATGTTTCAAAAATATAGCACTAAACTTGCTTTTAATTTTATTTGTGATCAAAACACAAATAGTTTTTAAACGGCTTAAAGTGTAACATTTCCCCTCTGTGTTTCTGCTGCAAGCTTGAAGATATGTTCACTAATTTAACCATTTAAGTGGTTTTATCTAAATAGCTCGTCCAACAAGATCAGACATTTTGTTAATGATCGGATATCTCGTCGATATGAAACTCCCCTCTTACTCCAAGGGAATAAAGATCCAACTATGGAAAAAACAAATCATGCGATTCTTTCCGGAATGAGTAATATGTGCAAGAATATAGATTTGAGTCAGCAACCAATATGTTTTAAATAGAAATTTAAAACATTTCTGAAATCATCTTTATTCTAAACACACCGAAAATACAGCTAAGAAAGTTGGTTTTATTAGAAGCTTCTGCTAAAGACACAGCAATCATTCTGAAAAAAAAACCATTCGTGCAATTAATTAAAAAGCATTTTGAAATGTATCAAAATAGCTCCCATTATGCTGCTGAATATTCTACTTCCTTAAATACCCAAAGGAAGATTCTTTCGCAAGTCAGGTTATTTCAGGTACTTTTTTCCCTTCAAAACTTTCCCCTCACTCTCATCACAACAACCCCCTTTCATCAATAGAAGGCTTTTGATGATATTTCCCCATTTCATTCGTTTTCCCATCTCTTTACCTCTATTTTGATCGTTAACAAAGGCTAATGAGGTTTTAGTAAGGCACAAAAAGCGAGGAAAAAGCAACGCATCCCCCTACCAGGCGGCCTTATCGTCATGGACCTATTGGAGTAGTCTGGCGGATCTTTGATTGATGGCGTACACCTAATGGCCATATAATGAGTGCAATTGTTAGTTTCATCAAAGCTCCAGAAAAGTACGCCTATGGCCCTTCTCTTATCGGTAGAGGCAGAAAAGGCTTATTAAAGAGGGGGTGTTATTCTTTTTTAAAAACATATCTGGGGTCGTTAGGGCTGCTGTGAATAACTAGGTGGCGTTTTGGTGTGAAACATCAGAGGGAATGGCTGGGTTCTTGGGAGGGTGAATGGCTTTGGGATGTTCTTTTAGTGGTCTTTGTTCTTCGTCCTTTGCAGTCCAAATGTCATGGAATTGAGAATTATGCAGGTTATGTTTTGTGTGTAACACTTCGGTTTTCCTTAATTCAGTCCAATACTTTGAAACTTTACCGAAATATTTAAGAAGGCCCCTGTCTAATTAGTCCTCATATGACTGAATGGATATAAACCGTCCTAAATTTTTGCTGTCTTATTATTTGAATCGATCACTTGTAGCACGGAATTTCTAACAACAACAGGTTTAATTGACAAGAGCCATTAAAGAAATCATTTCCGAATGATACTATATCGTAGTTACGTCTCTTGCTATCACCAAAATGACGCAAATTGAAGATCTTCACCAAAACGAGGTATACCGAAAGCCTTTCACTAAAATAACCAACAGAAACCTACACTAAAACGACGGAAACTGGAACTTTTTTATCGATGCCATACCTGGACTTATTTACCAAAACCACACTTAAACCTAAACTTTTCACTAAAATGATGATAACCAAAACCTCTACACCAAAACGACGCGAACCAAACTGCTTCACGAAAAGGATGCTGACCAAAATCTACACTGAAAAACGGAAGCCCAAACCCATTTACGAAAATAAGTGTTTGGGTAAATGGCACCAACCGAAACTTCTGTAAGAAACCTACTCAACGAAACTCTTCACCAAATCAGCGCAAATTGAGCCTTCTTATCGAAAGGAATGAAACAGAAATTCCTACACTAAAATTTTGTAAACTGGAGTCTTTACCAAAATGAAAAATATCTTTCTCTTAGAAGAAAATTTACTGTGACTGAAAGTTTTTTTAAAATACAGAAGCAGATTAGCGTGTAGAGAAAAATGTGATGAAAAAACCTGTCAACAAATCACTTTTAGTTCCTTTCAATTACACGTAGGATGTGTTAAATTATGTTTGATTAAATTTTACTGTTTTCTACAGTTAAAAATGATATGAATATAAGGGAAAGGTATTGGAAAAAATATTGCCTATTTAGAGTTACAAGGATTACGAATCGTACGTGTTGAGATGCTAATCCTGCAGATTATTCAAGCCAAATACATTTATTGATTCAACGTCTAGGGGCGTTGCGTTCTAGAACCCATTTGTACAAAATCAGTGTTGTTCATTGTTTGATTTATTTTACATTGAAATACAGGAAAGTAAACCAAAAACACAATTTGCTTTGTTCATTAGAGACTAAATGATTCAGGTGAAGCACATTCGAAAGAATTTCAGATACTCAGTAAAAATAGTAGAACCAAGCAAAAAAACTTGCTTTAAAATTACAAAAACGTTGGCTATTAATGCACCGTTTTTCTATATAGCTTGATTAATTACTAACAGTGCCTCATATAAATTCAGAGCATATAATCTCAACAATATTAAATCATACCTACTTCCAAGCTATCAGAAAACCCATTAAAAACTAAGTTTTTGAAATGAATCTCCTAGACAGGCTTTTTAATGTAAACTACTTAAACTAGTATTAGGAATGGTGCCAAAAGTTGACTGATGACACTATTTTAAAGCTTCTGCAATGCTGTACAGTAGAATATGCTCTTTCTTTTGTCCGTGGAAATTTAATATCTTAAACTAGGATAATATATCAAACACGTGTAGGCATATTTTAGAAAATAAGGTGCTGTTAGAAAGTCTAGCTTCCTTGATATCTGTTTTTAAAAACAACAGACAGAATACATTATCTTTTTCTACTACTTTTTGATACAAGACATATTATTCAAGATAGGACCTAGTTGAGAGTGATATAAATCATACAGATCACATAAAGTATAAGTAAATTTGAATAAAAAGCTGTTATCTCTTTGGGGAGTTCACACGCGTAATTTCACCCCAAAAAAAGTAATCTAATCTTCACTGTATGACTTATAATCCATTTTGACCTTCTTTACCCGAAACACCTTTCTAAAGAAAAGAGCAATAGAACATTTCCAAAGTATTCTAGTCTAAGTAGACACCCAATAAATCTTACCAAAGGATTTATTCTAAAGGAATGAAATTATAATTTTTTTTCTAGAGGTTGAAAGTATATTTTCAAAGGATTGTAGTCTAAGTAAAGGACCAATTGAGTCATCCCAAATTATTCTAGTCTAAGTGAAGAACCAATGGTCTTCCCAAATAATTCTAGTCGAAGTAATGAACCAATACAGTCTCCCAAAAGGATTTTAGTCTAAGTAAAGAACCAATAGAGTCTTCCCGAGAATAATTATAGTCTAAGTAAAAAACCAATATTATTCCCAAATGATTCTAGTCAAAGTAAAGAACCATTAGATTCTAGTCTATAAAGGATTCTAGTCTGAGTAAAGAACCAATAGTCTTATCAAATAATTGTAGTCTAAGTAAAGAACCAATAGAGTCTTCCCAAAGGATTCTAGACAAAGTAAGGAACCAATAGTCTTCCCAAAGAATTGGTGTCTAAGTAAAGAACCAATAGAATCTTACCAAAGGATTCTAGTCTAAGTAAAGAACCAATAGTCTTCGCAAATGATTCTAGTCTCAGTAAAGAATCAATAGTCTTCCCAAATGATCCTATTCTAGAAAAAAAGGACAAATAATTTTTCTAGATGTTGAAATGGTGGTTTTTCAGATTATTTTTTTCTAGAGATAGAACAGATGGAATATAAACATGGAAAGAGAGAAAGAATCCACTCTTTCTTAAGGTAGAAAGAATCCATGGCTACCTTCTTCCTTGAAATGTTAATGAGTGTGCTGTACGAACACTACACTCAAAGGGTGAATACCAGTTCGTGAACTTGAGAGGTATCGTGCAATACATCATAAATAATTTTCCACGTTGAAAAAAAATATTCAAGAGATTTTAATAATTTTCGATTGTTTTAATAAGTGCTTATTACATGAACGTTAAAGATAACACGACTTCGTGAATTAGGGATAGACCGTTACAATTTTGGAATGTTTTAAAACTTGAAAAATATTCTCAGAAGTTTGAAAAGTAGCTTGTCATTGTTTTACAAAGTGCTTCACATAATTGAACCTGACCCTCCTCCCCATAACATAATTTTGTTACAATACATCAAAACTTTAAAAGTGTTTTCTCAAAACAATATCCAAACATTCAGTTTAATTCTTTCAACTATTCCATGTGTATTTCTACCTTCTGGTGTTATTAAAAACATTCTTTTGTGAGTGTATATCCATTTACTTGATGGATGAAAGGTAAGGTAGTAAATTAACGTTTTCACTGGTGCAAAACAACGGACTATTTGTGACGGTCAACACCTCATTCTCCAAACTCGCATACCATGCCATTTTGAGGATATGAAGTCACAGCAGATTTAACACGCGTTAACTCCCGTGTACACGACATTATTTGTACGGGCCAAGTTTCGAACGCGCAACCTCCCCGGTTGCTAATCCGTTACTCTTCCAACTGTGTTACCTCATCCACATTTCCTTGATGTAATAAACATTGCTTCCAGTAACTTGACAACAGAAGGTCCCGTTTCATAAAAAAATGGCAAATTTATGATTTTGCCCTGACATACATTTTATTCACTTGCAAATACTCTAGAATATATTTTACAATTCATTTCCATGTACGTGCATATCTCCTCCCGAAACAGCATATCTTATTCGTTGACTGCAGAGCAGTTTAGATAAAACACGACCACACAACAATACCTGAACCAATGACACAGCTATCAGCTCCGAGCTCCGTCAGCACCTAAGCGCATCGGAATTCGAAGGTGCAGAAGATATCGCTGTGGTTATTAACGATTAGGTAATGGCCGATTTAATCGCAATCGTCGATCGGATCTGTGAAGTGCAGAAGGCGTGGTTAAGTATGATGGAAGAGTACATCTTCATTCACGCCGATGAAAGATGACTTCAAGGCACACAATCGATTGAGAAAATAGAGCCATGTCGGCCCAAACTACTAATTTGTCCGTAATATTAGGTTAAGCGTCGAGAAAACAGGGCTGGGTAATGTTCAATTCCCGATAGGTCTTAATGCATTTTGAGACTGAGAGTAGTGTAAGGTATCCTAATAGTTACAACACGTAAAAGGAGGTCAGTATATAAAATATCAAGATTTTTAATTTGAAAATTGCTTAGGATCGTATCTAAAAATGATGCAAGGCTTTCTTTTGTGTTGTGGACTTAGTGCTTCTAATACTCAATCTCTCCACGTTTTTTAACACAGATCTTATAGATAAGATGTGATACCACATTGCAATTCTCTTAGGGTCCATTATATTTTCACTCAACTGCTTCCACAAGGCACCCTTCAAACTTGTATATCATAAGGCACTTTCAAGTCTGTGTGCAAGTGTCAATATAAATAACTATTCACCCCTTCTATTCGCTAAAATGAAAATACGTATATAGGAAGAATAATGAATTAGCAATTGGAGATAAACCTAAGACCGTCATATACAATGAGGACTGGTGCTGGTTAAATCTGTCGTGTGTCTTCACGTTAAATCTGCCTCAAATGTCCTCATGTTGGCGTGTTGTAGAAGTGTGGAATGTCGGGTGCCAGCTCAGGTGTGACCTTGGAGACCCACTCACCACCAGGTTTTGAGTGTTTTAAGCGGTCCAGGGGATCTTGCACATCTTACCTGAGGTTGAAAATTGCATGGTGTTTTCTTGAATCTTTTGAGTTTGTTTACGGACTGTCGTCAATAGCCCGTTGGGTTGCATCATTTCGACTATAATTAAAATGTCTTTCAAATTATTCGTGTGCATGACTCAAAATAAGCGATTTCGTATGTTGGCTCCTTTTGTTCCAAGGTACAGATTAATACAAAACCCAATTTAGACATCTTCCATAAGATTTCTCAGAGTAACATTAGTTTAGAAAATTAGTTTTGAATGTGAATCAAAAAGGCAGTTTAGTTAAGACAGGTTTCATTAATCTAAATATGCATTTGACTTTTTTTTATAACTTAGCAAACATTTGTATAGCTGAAAGGAAAAACTACGCTTGAAAGTAAAAGTTTTAATAGATAGTTATGCTAAATTTAAAAAGATCAAAGCTAATATCTTTCTTAGTAAATGAGGGATTATAAAAATGCCAGTCACCCACGTTAATGAAACCCACGACATAATTGCTAGTTTAATAGCTTTCCTGATTCCTTTATGAGTCTCTTTAATACGGGACGGATGCAAATAAAACAAGTGAGTAAATATAAATATTGTTTTATCCTATGCTATAGTCTTCATCTCTTACAACATTAATTAGATAATTAAGTATTCGCATGATAAATATTCACGTATTTACCACATTAAATCCGTTTGTAATGCTTTAGTTTGATTGCTTAGCTACTAGGAGTTGATTGCTTAGTTAGTAGCTTAGTAGGCTTTACTAGCTCAATAGAAGTTACTATGTTACTAGACGTTATTATAGTTTTACTTGGTGCTACTAGCTTACTTAGGCGTTATTAGTTAACTGGGCATTACTGGCTTTCTAGGCATAACTAGCTTACTAGGCGTTACTATCTTACCAGGCTCTCTTGTAATTGCTCCAGTGAGCAAAAATCGTAGTATTTATGAATTGTAGTATACACTAGCAAAATACCCGACCTTACTCGGTTTGAATTGGTTTACTCTAGATTGAAGAGATAATCAAAATATATAATGACTTACGCGTTTTTTGTAGAACAAAAATTTATTTTAACATCTTTCGCCATCTTTATATTTTCTACAACTTACTTTGGACACAAATCCTACACATGCATATCCATTCATGTAATACATTTCACATACATCGCACAATTGCTGTATGACAAAGCTACAAAATGACGAAAGGTGATACTAAGGTTACTACTATAAAAGACGATTTATAGGAAGATTTTGAATTCCCTTTCTAAAGTTCTTTTCATGTTCAACTCAATTAATTAAAATTACGATTTACGGCGAGTGCTCTCGCACTCATAGTCAACAAAACAATATTTTTTTACTTGTGGCACTCTTGCCTCAGGTATGCGACATTGTGAAATTTTGCAATCTTCTCCTGTCATTATTATAACGAATTTTTTAATGTTGGAAAAAGTTCCCAGTTTGGATTAAAAAACATTATTATTCTTTCAATAACGGCATTATTCTTTAAATAACGGCATTATTCTTTAAATAACGGCATAACTACACTTAAAATTTACTGGAAATTTATACTGACTTACCTAACATTTTAAGTCTTATTCTTTGTGGTGCTGTTGCGTGTGATGAGAAGGAAAACACATTTATTAAAATAATAAATATTTAAAACAGGAAACAGCGAAGTAAAACAAAATAAAAGATGTCGCAAAAAATTGTTCTAACGATATTAATTTGTGATTCAATTTTATTCCTTGATCTCGCACAGTTGCCACAACTTACAACTAAAAGTGTACAAAATTTAGAAATGTGAAATTAATTCAGAGCGAAAGAACCAGAAAAAATATCACTGCTCGCGCGATCTTGTTCATTCTCGTTTCAATGAAAAATATCGTCTGTCCCAAATATTCGGAAATCGTTTTCTTTGCGCAAAGAATAAAAATAAGACTCACTACCAAATTATGGTTGATTTAAGTATACTTACTCAGGTGTTTTAGCATGAAACTCAACTAAATATAACAATAAAGAAATGTTTAATATTGCATTCACTAAACTAATCCATAATGTATAAAATAAAATACAATGCAATCACATATCTGGAATACAATTCATGTGATGTCTACACAAACACACAAACACAAAATCGAGCATAGAACAGAAAGACGGACAGACAGACTTTCGCAACCAATGCCACTCACTAAATGAAGATAAGTACTCACTGTATGCAAATTTTCATGAAAATATCTTAAACCACGTGGACGTGTATAGGGCACAACATACAGACAGACAGACAGACAGACAGACACCAAACGAGAAAAAGGCGGATTCGGCATCAGAAGGGTCCAAAACGGATAGAAAACTTGAAATGGGTCGAAAATATTGAATGTACAAACAAACACTCCATTCTTATTTATATAGATACATCATCTTTATAGTTCTTTATCTTTGTTTAGTAAATTGGCTTCATGAATAAGTCACGTTTGTTTTGTTTCTGAACCTTTATTTGCCGGAGCTGGCACTATCATTAATTTATGGATATGAGTGTAAAATATAAAATGTTTAGTTTGGTAGGTTAACATCACGCTTGAACAACACAATGGGTTAGTTCCGACTAATCGAGATAAATCCCCAAGGAATTGATCCAAGGGCAATGCATCGTAATTTTAATCCACGGTCAGATGACGAGTTCAACGTCTGGGCTGCCACCCCGCTCTCTAAACTTCAGCAACCCGTCAACGTGAGGACATTTAAGGCTACGACATATATAACATTTACCAGGCCCCGAACGATCTTCGGCTGCATCGAGTTTCAAACTTCAGATCAGTTCGAGTTTGAAACTCAAGATGGTAATGCTGGAAGCTTGTCGCTCCATCTAGTAGTCGAATGATTGTTCAACCGATTTAACATGCAGATACAGGGTATTTACTTACACGAAGACCTGCGATTCTCAAAATTTTCAGATGGTTATCTTCCTAGATACTATCCGCGTCGGGGATACCATATGAAACGATTAGAGAACACAATTAAATTAACAACGCAATATACAGTTAGAGCTTGCTTTCGTACTCTGATACACACGCACACGCATTATTATTATTATTTATTTAATTTTTTTTTTTTTTTTTTTTTTTGGGGGGGGGGTTGTGGTATGGCTTGAGTCCTTTGCATGTTGTTCCTGGTAAATTGAACGCCAACGCATACATGAACATTTTGGACCATCAGGTTCTTCCTACGTTCTGGCAATATTATAGAATGGACGAATGTTACTTCCAGGAAGACAACGCTCTATGTCATGTTGCAGCCTATGTCAAGCAGTGGTATGTAGTAGGGATGCGACATCGACATCAAAACATCGATGTTTTGAAACATCGATGCTCAAAATTAAAACATCGATGTTGATAAAACATCGTTCCAAAAACATCGATGTTTTTAAAATTCAGTGTATTTAAACTTTTTTCCCCATTTCTTAAAACTGGCTTAGCAACTAAGGATGCAACATCGACAGCAAAACATCGATGTTGATAATGCATCGCCCCCAAACTATCGATGTTTTTAAAATTCAGTGAATTCAAACTTTTTCCCCCATTTCTTAAAACTGATTTAGCACCTAGTAATGTGACATCAGCTCCAATACATCGTTGTTTTTTTTATAAAACATCAATGTTTTGAAAACATCGACATCGTAGTCGTATCCCTACTTTTCATACCCTTCACCTTTGGTCTAAAAGTATGTTCAATTTGCTAATTATGAAAATTATTCTACTTGTTTTTTTTTTTTAATTTTTATAACGGTACTTTTTTTATTTAAAAATAAAACATCGACAACGTAAAAACATCGACAAGTATAAACATCGATGTTACAAAAACATCGATCCCAATACATCGATGTTAAGTGCATCGATGTTTTGAAAATATCTACATCGATGTCGCATCCCTAGTATGTAGATATAGATGTAAAACGTTTTCCCTGGCCTGCACTGAGTCCCGACCTAAACCCCATAGAGCATTTGTGAGACGAGTTAGAGCGACGCTTACGGACCAGGGAACCACGTTCACATACACACACACATATATATATTATCACATCTCATCATATCTTGCTGTCAAAAGTTTTTATCTTGTCAGTAGTTTAGTTCAAAAACATTACGTTTTTTAAAGTTATTACCCAGTTATTTTCAAATTATTACGTAAAAAGTGGTAAATATTTTTGATGATATAGAAAAAAAATTTATAGTTTCCGTACCCATTAATTTTCCAGGCATTATCAATATTTAATTCACCATAATAATTTGTATTCACATAAACCAAATTAAATAGTTCAATCTAGTTCTAATAACTATCTGGATGTTATTTTATATACTTTTCAAGTAATAAATTAGAATAAATTAAGAATTGGTTTACTCTTCATGAGCACATATGTGAGGAACGTAGAAAACAAACTGTAGCTACTTATTATTTTCAAGGCACTAGAATTCCTCCTGATATAAGTCTTATTAAATATTACATTTCATTATTGAAATTGAGAAGTCAACTGACATAATATCGAGTATATTGTATAAAATACTTCAAAAACTGTAAAGAAACGTTGTGTCCTTAGATCAACGCTTCCTGAAATCTAGATTTATTTTCAATAGCTGAAGTAAAATTATTTATACTTTTAGTTCTGGCAAGCTTTGTGTTTATGTATAAAGACACTTGATTCGTGTAACGCAATTTCCAAAAATGTATTTATTAAAACAACAAGCGAGATATTTACCTTAACTCTCCGTTTAGTTTTGACGAGGAATCTCTTCCGGCCATCAAGATCTGACCAATTGTACTAATGACGAGATATATCGTCATCAAAGGCTGAACAATTGCACTAATAACGAGATATATCGTTATCAAGACCTGCCCAATTGTACTAATGACGAGATATATCGTCATCAAGACCTGACCAATTCTATTAATACCGAGATATATCATCATCAAGATCTGACAAATTGTACTAATGACGAGATATATCGTCATCAAGACCTGACGAATTGTACTAATTACGAGATACATCGTCATCAAGACCTGACCAATTGCATTAATGAAGAGATATATCGCAATCAAGATCTGACCAATTGAATCAATGACGAGATATATCGTCATATAGAACTGACCAATTGTACTAATGACGAGATACATCGCATCACCTAATTGTACTTAGGAGACACGACTAGTGAGATATATCGTCATCAAGTCCTGACCACAATTGCACTAATGAAATCAATATCTTGATGACGATATATATCGTCTTGAAGATATTTCCAAATTTTTTGTGATGAGGCGATCAAGATCTGGTCAATTTTTGAAGACAAGATATCTAGTCTATCAAGACCAGATCATTTTTGCTATTGGCGAAATACCTCGTTGAAACAATCTCCAGGAGATTTACAGAAAAGTACAAATTACATTGTTATCGAAGATAAAGCTGCTAACATGATACTATAAAAATCACAGCGCATACATTGTATTTAAAATTAGTTCAGTCAAGGAAGACAAAGATTTTAAGCCTTTAAAGTTACAACTCATGGTGTTGTAACAGAAAATAATCTATTATAAAATTCTGAAGGATTGTCTAATAAGATTTGACTGATTGGATTAAAATTAATAAAAAATGGCCCCTCACTGTCCTAACTAATTAGAAAGCTGGACGTATTGAACGGGGATATTAAAAATAAGGTTGCAAAAGGGAAAATATATCTAAACCTGCTGAATGATTAATAGTCTTACAGAAAAGGAAAATATTTGGAAAAGCAGAATATAATTTCCGTAAACAAATTATTTTCCAATTACTTACATCAAGATCTATATTATTATCAACAAACTATATTGTTAAAAACTGTTGTTGACAAGAGTAATTTTTAACAAAAACTATAAGTTGTATCCAAAATTCTACAATTTTTAGAATGTCTGTTTGATTGTGTTTTTGTTATTGTAGTAATCAAGATGTTCGTACTTCAATTTGGTCATTTGAATCGAATATGCAGCGCCATCTGGCGTGAAAGTGACAAATTAAATTTAGTTATAAATTAGCAGCCCGTCGTTTTTTTTTTTAAGTTTTAATTTTCATTATTATTTTGGAACAATGTATTGTATTATATATGGTTTACTTATTTCAATTGTGTTCCAAAATATATTTCTTGAATTATCTCAGGTTGAACACATGCCTTCAGTTTTCAAACTGTCTAAACTTTAGTTCCGATTAAATAGACTAAATATTTTACATGCGATGAATTAACTATTTATCGAAGTATATTTGTTATTATTGATAGTAAGGATCATTTCCAGTATAGATTAATGTAACTGACTTCCATTAATTAATTTAATCGGGTAATTTAAACAGTGCTTCTGTATCATCGCTTTATAGTTTATAAGGTATTAATTACAATCTACTTAGCATTAAAGTATGCTTCAAATTTCACGAATCCTTGTCATATTTCACGTAAACCGCAATGTGTTATATATGAACTGCACATAAAACCACGTTCTCAACTGTTTAGTGCCATCTTGTTTATAATTTATTGCTTTTAGTAGACTAGATAGATACACATGCGCAACAAAATATTTTTGATTACGGACCTCAATTTAAAAGGTGTTCGCTAAATAAATTAAGAAGTAAACTATATCGACTACAGCTCATACAATCTTTTTTTTTTGTTAAGTATAGTTTTGGGGAGTGAACATGTTGACGTGTTTCACACTGTTAACTTACACTTAAATATAATATAATCCCATTCACTAGAGGTAGGGGGCTGATGATTTGGAATCAAGAGTGTTCTACTGAAATACAGTTGTTTCATAGTGATGTATTTAAAAGCAATTGGACATGGAATTTTACTGTTTATTAATGTAATGTCAGTCAATGCTAAAATAAGTGTATATGAAACTTACTTAATCTTCTCACTCCAATCCTGAAACCACGATTTCTCACTCAGTTCGTGCTTCAGAGAGTGACCATTCTATAATAACGTCAAAAGGAGAGAGGCGGTACAGATAAATCACTTCTTATTGAGTTACTCAGGGACGAGACCGCCGATTCTTCACTGCACCCGTCACTTCTAACCGAGCACTAAATCCTTGTCACACACGAACGATCGCCATTCGATGCAAATGAAGGTGACGTGCGAAATCGATTAATCGTTCTCTATCGATGCTCGATCATGTTGTCTGTAAACAGTGTATCATATCTTCCGTTTCATAACAACATTCTGCTGTGTTATTTGGCTGTGGTAGTATTTCGGTGACTGGTCTTAAAAGGCGGTATCGAATTCGATTGTTTTTATACCTCGCCCTCTGATTTTCATCGCTTGCGTTGCAGCGTCGAAGTCTGCCGAAAAGTGCACGGCCGAGTTGTGTGTTCGCAGCAGACGATCGCAGAGCCAGTTGCAGACGATCTTTTCTCCGGAGCGTGTGTGTGAAGCTGGGTTGAGTTGCGCTTTGCCGCGGAAGGCAGGGCGCGACGATTTTGATGTAGTAAGGGTGGAGACGGATGTTTAGAGGAGAGGACTGTGAAGAGAGAAAAAGAAGGAAGTCGGGAGAAAAGAAAACGGCTCTCGTTTTCGCGAAATGCCGCTAATCGGAGGATGCTACTTTATTCTTCGCCTATTTGGGGTGGGATCCGTGCCAGCGAAAGAGCGAGCTTCGTTACAGGATGTAATTCGGGCGTTTATTTTGACGGGCTCCACTTTAATTTGTAATTGGATTCCAGACTCCATAAAGAGAGTATTTTATCAAAGCGTGGACAGCGCACGACAGATTTATTACTTTAGAGACTTATCTGACGAATGAAATTTCAGTTATTCATTTAGCAAATGATAGTTAAAAGTTAAATATAACATGTTGCCTCCAAAGTATTTCACAGTATACATCTGACATGTATTCTCAAACGATGCGGTAAAAATTTTGAAAACTATACTAATTTATTTTCTAGTGATAGCCTGACACATATTTTTCAAAAAATAATCATTTATTTTCTAGTAAAATTCTGATACGTATTTTTCAAACGATAATAATTTATTTTCTAGTAACAATGTTTTGCAGGCGATAATAATTTTAGTTCTTTTTACTGCCTACGTATTTTTTAGGCTATAATAATTTGTTTTCTAAGTAGATAAACTCTTGCGTTTATATGCGCAAATGATTTTTACTCGTTTTTAATGTCTTGCATTTCAAAAGTTTCTGAGTTAAATTTATCTGTTTGCCATTTTGTTGAATGTTAATTTGCAACGTAGTAACTTAAGGAGAAAAACCATCACAACATATGTTCCACGAGATCTTGGGACAAGAGTTATTGCAACATTATAATTGATCATATAAAACCGTAAAAATAAAATATGTTACCATCATCACACTACCATTGTAAAGATAATATACGTATCTTTGAATCTGCATAACATAACTCATGAATCTGTTAGAAACTGTATTCCAATTAAATAGATAAATTCCAAGCAAAGGTAGGTCATGAAAATTAAAACTTTTTTTTTTTTTCAAATATTTTAATTACGTATGCAAATTATATAGTTGATAGATTTGAATAATTTAACCATATAAATTATATAGTTGATATATTTTAAATACATGTGACCTCTCCCGATGTTTTAGTGTGAGATTATAATGAAAGGAGTTCCCCGTTACACGATGGGATTTGAGCATTTATTGTGATGGGATCCTCTTTAATTATTAATTGCATTCAAAACTTCGTAGCGAGTGGAGTTATAAATTGTATAACATTTTAAACAACTTGTAAGCTTTACTTTAATGAGTAGGAGCTACTATAATTTTCAATACGATTATCATTAAAGGATGCAAATCGAGCATTTGTTTTGACGGTTTGCAATTTAATTTGTAATTGGCTTCAATACTTCATATAGAGAGTGAAGTATAAATTGTGCAACATTTAATACAACTTGTAGGCTTGCTTTACATTAATGATGATGAGCTACAATACTTTGAAGTGCGATTATCGTTACAAGATGCGATTCGGACGCTTATCTGAACGGGCTCTGCTTTAATTTTTTTTATAATTTAATTTTGTTTACCTGTCACTTTTTAGGACTTTTAATACTCGAATAATTTGTAATAGTTTGCCAGACTGCATTTCGAGTGGAATATTCTATTAAGTGTGATCCGTGTACGACAAAGTTACCATGCTAGAGATATCCATTTTGTAAAATAGTTTTTAATTGTTAGCTGTTATATCTGAAAATTTATATGTGCTAACAATACAGTTTGTGAACTTTCCATTAAATGGATGAGATCCATTCATTTACAGCAGGACTATTATGTATGAGTTCTGTTTCGTGGTGTATTTTGGGAGCCTATCTTAGCGTATTCGATTTCGTATTCCAAAGATAGTTGAATATTTCAATAAGTATACTTGTATATTATCAATCCTCTCCTTTACAGACATATTTTGTTAGAAACTGTATTGAAACTAAATAGACAATGAAAGCGAAACCTTGTTAGATTGAATACTATACATCAGATATTCCTGCTAACTAAGCATTGTGTAGACATTATACCTTGTCATATTGGATTACAAAAGATTTTCAAACATATATTTGTCAGATGTTGTTATCTTCTATAAATTATATTATGTCTACAAACCGTATGAAACGGAAAAACTATAGGAATTTAATTTCAAACGTAGAATTTGAAAGTAGATATTGGATTCAAAGTGTTTTTGTAGTTAATAACAGGGATGAAATTAGTCAGACGTTGTACAAACTCAATTTTTAATTTTAATTCTATATGGGGCTCCATATAGAATGTCACATAATCCATCTTAAATTATTGCATCGCATTGAATGAATATTGTTTCATAAAATGATGGATTTGGCTGTGTTCCCGTGGCTATTAAAGTTTTGATTGGTTGTGTGACGTCTCGAACAGGTGAAGTTTCAAATTGTTTTGAATGATTGTGTGATGTCATGAGCGAAACGAGAAACGAAACATCAAAAATCATTGCATTCAAAATCAACGTAGAAATAACATTGAGAACGAAACGATTGCTATACGCTGTTCAGATTGATCGAAATTTAAGTTTTCGAATAGTATCATTTTTCCCGTATTGGGGGGCTAAGCAAACAACACTATGCGAAAGCAAGGCAAGTTGACAGATAGTAGTGGGAAAAGGTTTATAGATAGACAGTGATCAACAAAAGTTGACAGATGGTGGTGTAAAAAGGTTTATACGTAGACAGTTATCGCTTATCGTAATGTTTAAAAACATAAATAAATGAAATTTGACCAAAATAAATAAATTTTGTTATGCACCAGTCGTATGACGGGCTTTTATTTTAATACCTTAAAAAAGCATTATGAGCTTAGAAACAGTAAACTTCATGAAAATAATGACTGAAACATATTTTATTCATTTCTTTATGTTTTACTAGTAGACTGTAAGTTAAATATATGGTGGCCTTAAATATTCTCACGTTGGTTATGTGTGGAAGTTTGGAGAGTTGGGTGCCTGCTCAGGTGTTGACCCTCGTCATCTGATTGTGGTTTAAAATTACATGGTTTTGACCTCTCCCTTTAGGTTTGATTCCGGACCCTAGCCAATAGACCGTTGTTGACCGACTCCAGTACGAAGTTATGTAAAATACAACATACCTTTTAAATTTAAGGTCACTCAGTTTGACTTTTAACCTTGAATTTTACATTTTCTTAAGCAATGATTGTATTTTTAATATTATATGCATAGCTTTACAACAAATGCGTTATATCATGTATAATTAGAAAGATTATGATTCGTTTATTCACAAAATAAACCCTATTTTATGTTGTTTAAACAAGTTTTACACAATGAAGTCAAATGATACAAGAATGTATTTTTTTTATGTGCTTCCACTTATTTGGAATAGTTTTAGATTATGGAACAATGCTTGTCCCAATTTGAAATTTCCATAAAGTAAATAAAGGTAGCGTTTTCTTATCACATTTATATTTTTAGATAAAAACGAAAAGAAAATCCCACTTTATTTTGTAATTCAAGATCTAAAGTCAAATTGAATGACCAAAATATCAAAATGTCATTCAGTGTCTTTTGTAGTTATTAGATACTCTTAATTACATACTTCTATTTATTACTAATATTTTTAAAACTATTAACCCCTTACGGATCACATTATGAAGCTTTCAGTGTAAGCAAAGATGAACAGTGTATCTTTAATATATATTTTTTAGGAAAAAAAATTGCTTTTTTTGATAGCAAGTAAAGGTAATGTTCAATTAGCATGAAATAAAAAAAATGTTCTTAAAGATCATATGATACGTACTTAAAATAGTTCTTCAATATTTTACAAAATAAGCTTCCATTCAGTATGATTGGGCAACTAGATCAAGAGGTACATGATATTTAGTGAGTCTTAAAGCATATCAAATTAAAATTGATATACTTAAAAAAGTATTGCAAATGGGAAGATAAAAGTTTCTTGAATTTCTTATGTAAGACTAGAAAACAAATTTGCCGGGTTAAAAAAATCGGAGTGGTCGGATTGCGGACTGTGCCGGTTGACTTGGCATGACCCACATAAATTCAATGAAAAAATAATGACGGAAAAATATCGTCTGCCTTCAAAGACTAATTGTATTTTTGAATCCAGACTTCCTCTTGTTACCTTTCAATTAATTTTCAATTGCATAGTTCATGTGAGAATTTAATAGTTCAACAATTAAATAATAAGATTTTAAATTATAAAAATAGGTTTGTTTTCAAAACATGATTCAAACGTCTTGTCGAAAGAAGAAAGTCTTCCATTTAATAACGATAAAACAATCTGGACTATTTTTAACTGACTCATTGGTATGAAGATCGATTTTTGTTGTTGTTTCTTATGCCTACACTGGCAGACCAGAGGAGTGCCAGGCCCGTCGAAGACGGTAAGAGGCGAGGGGGGTGCGTCTTCCATGTTAATGAGCCCCATTGGGAGGAAGTCTGACTTTGCTCGACATACATGACACATCCGTTTTACAGGAAGGTCCCTTTCATACAACCATTCACTCACACATATCGTAATTTAGATACCAATCAGAGGCCGATAACCCCCTGATCAGGTACCCCCAGAGATATTGATTTGGTATGGGAACATGGGGGACTTTGTGACCACAACCTATTTAACGTGCCCCAGTCACCATTAGTGAACACGACGGACTTTAGTCAGGTCGAAGCGCCGATCTCGTAATCATCAGAATTGCAGGCTCCGCCGAGGACCGAACCCACAACCCTACTGACTGAGCTACCGCGGCTCAGATCGATTTTTAAAATATAGAACGCGCCTAATGCAAATTTTGAAGCTGTGTAATATATAGCAAATATTTTTCTCAGTATGCATTTGTGCAAAGAGTTATTTGTGCATTGTTATAAAATTGCCCAAAAATTTCAAAGTAAACAAAATTGTACATATAACAGTGACACCCCATCTTGATTTGATTTGTGATCTTCGTGTATTTTACATTACGCGTTTGTTTAATTATATATATTAATGGTTAGTTTACCTTCTAAGGGTCTCACACGCATATATCCGTTCTTCAACCTGCATTCTTTTGTACTATACTTCTAACCATTTTTGACATTATTGAGCAATAGAATTTTTTCAATGATTCTTTCAACCAATAGATGTACTTACTTACCTATTATGTGTTTTGTGGGGTATATATAATATTACATTACTCGATAATCTCGTTATACTCATAGGGTTAAACAACTGACATCAGTTGGAACGAGTTCTGCTATGTTCATTGGTTACTGAATGAAACGTAAGAAAACTAATGAAAACAGTTTCACATAAGAATTCCACGGGCAGGGAAAATGGTACTGCACTGTTAGTACTTGTCAGAAAAACCATTTCCTTTCTAATAGTAACATCTCATAGTAACAAGTCATGTGTAGAGGTACAAAATCATATTTCGTACAGCAATATCATTAACTTAAAATGATAAAAACGGATGATGTATAGGGAAAACAAGAGGAGTGAAATTTATGCTTACGTAGCGCTCTTATTGAAAAATATGCATCAGCCCTAATCCATTAAACGTCGTTTTGTTCACCCGACGCGAATCAGAAGATGTATGCCTCCGTTGTTATTATAATATGCTGCTGTTAACAGCTTTTAAGATCAATGTATGTGGTCGTTTATGGTTTCATTCCCAAAGGAGACGAACAATTTCCTATGATGAATCGCTTGGTAGTCTGTTTTGCTGAAGTCTGCACATTGTAATTTGCTGCGATATTACATTAAAGCATAGGATGTTTTTGCTAATGCATTCCTCATTTGCCTTTCGGCTTAATGTATAAAGTGTTTTAGAAATAGTTTACTTGGGGTTTGATTTGAGTTTTGGGCATTTTATGGAGTATTTGATTTAATTATACCACTGTTTATTGAAAATGCAGCACCTGAATTATAGCAATAAAATTAATTTATGTGGTGACTTGTGGTACAGTGCATAGATGATTGAATTTACAGTACTGGTACGTGAAAATGAACATGCTAAAATCAATAACCTGTTTGCCCACTCTTAGAAGTTATAAGTGCTTTCACATGGCGTGCCATCGACAAAAAAGATTTTGGATGAGTCATGGAATTGTCGTTCCATAAATATTCAACATACATCTACGATTCTTCAGAGCTTATTGCGAATGATTACAAACTTTCAGGCAATTACTACGCACAATTTTTTTTTATAAGGGATAAATACTTTTTCAGTGTTTGATATCAGCTGTGGAAACTCAATGTTTACGTTTAATCTGCCCAATAATTGAAAGCAAATGCTCCATACCACGTGACGAATGCCAACTCGCTTGACCAGAACTTTTCCTATTGTTTTTGTTTACTATAAAAAAAATATTTTTCGTGTAATCCTATAACACAATTTTAGTGCTACCTTTCAATTTTACACATTATGTCACGCCTAATCAATTAACTTAAGTTTATCTATCTATTTCGTTTATTCCTTTATTAGGTTATCGAAACAACTCCTTTTTCTAGTAATGTTTAGTAGTTTAGTGAGTATTTGTCTTTTGGTACTGTAGTACTTTTTCTATCAGTTTTGCAATGTAGAACAAAATCTAATTGCGTGACGTTTGAATCCATCAGCTAGTATATGATTAGGATTAAATTATTCTGCCAGTATTACTTGAAGCGGTAATTTTAAATGCAAAACACTTTTCGGAACACGGCAAATACCATATTTTGTATCTTTAATAAAGATCTTATGTATCTATAAGAGTTCAAACAGTATTGAAACAGTTAGCTTGAATTCGTATCATCAGTGGTATTATATTAGACGGGTATGAATTTGTCAGACACGTCTAATATTCTAACACAGATGATGCAAATAAGACATTTACCTCAATTAAAAGAATGAATTGTTGCAAATAAATGCAGTGTTAAAGTTAATTTCTCTACATTAATATTATTTTTTGCATCATATGTTAAAACATAATAACTAAAAATTACTAAAATATTATAATAAAATAATAATTATTTCCAGTTCCTATCGAATAATATTGCTTTATTCAAGTTTAATTATTTTCGAACAAAACCATTTCTTCTAAAACGAGTGATTTTGTTTTATTAATATCTGAGTAAAATATTGCATGTGTTAAATAACATTCAACATTAATTATTATTATTACCGATGAGAAAAGCTCATCAAAAAGAAGTTTTTGTAAAGTTTACTGTCGTTTAACTAATTGAATATGAATATAATGATTCAGGTATGTTACCGTACCTACCTTTAATCTATTTAATTAACATTCTTCCTCTAGTTTATTTTATTTAAAAATAATACATAGGTGTAAATACGTACGCTCTATTAGCAAAGGATTGGTCTTTAATTTACTAAGTTATGAACTTTTAAGTGAATAATTGGTAATGTCATATGGCATTTCGTAGTTTCGGTTCGGTGTCTAGACATTTTAATTTGTTTCTTTTGCTCAAATATCAGACGATTTTCTTTTATACTATAGTATATTCTATTCATGTTTTCATTCTTTAATTATGGCTTATTCTTTGACTTTTTTCCATTTGAAATTTTATTTTTATGTATTTTTATATAACTTAGTGTGTGTGGGGGGGGGGGAGGAGTTACTGCTTTAATAATTTGGTTTTCAATGTTCTAACATTCATTATTTCATTATTTTTTTATGGTTGATTTTTTACATTATTATCTCTTACACAGTTCTTTTCATAAAGATTCAGCTTTTTAAAGTTCTCTTTTGTTCATACTTAATTTCCGATCTCAAGTAACTTTTTTTATCTACAATAAAATGATAGAACCAAATAAAAATAAAAAATACATATTACACATTTTATAAAGGGTGCTACTAAGTTTGTAAAACATGTGGGTAGGTATGAGCTACATTTCGTAAGTTGTATCATTATTTTTCAATATATATGGTTTACTTACACTACTTTTCTCTTCAATTCTAAGGATTCCTATTCTTCGCAGTCTATTCACAGATGATGAATAGATTTAGAAAAGCTTATTTTAGCTGTTTGAATAAGAACGGTTTTTATTTTATCAAGACATATACAACTTTTCTTTAACTTAGATATGTGTCCCAATCAAACGTAACTAAATACTAGTAAATTACTAAAAATATGAATTTCTTATTAATAATTACTCAACATCACAAAGAGCCAATCTATAAGTTAACCCCTTGGGTACATTTGGCGACTGAGACTCGTCATGCACTTGTTTTACCTAAGTTAGATGACGAGTCTAATTCGTTATTCAAACTAGGGCAAAATTAAACATGTACATTCTTGTTAACGGCAAGAGTGATTGGTGTTGCGAGACTCTCCTTGAATAAAAGTATTCAATCGTTCTCTACAAAAATACACTTTATTTAATCTGACTCTATACATAGAAATATTAACACGTCTGCGTTATCAGACATTCATTTTTGGAATGAACGCGGAGATCAGAAGCTGTGTGATCACTCTCATACTGTTGCCATTCTTATCAAACAAAATATAACAATAATTAGTGTACAGACGATAATACGAAAGATAGCAAAAACTTATGTACAAATGATGGTTCGAACTACTTATTTTTCAAATAATTCTGTAACCAAGGGGTTAAATAGTCGTCAGGATTATACAAATCATTTTTAATCTAGGAACTCGCAATTTTAAATAATTTCTTCTGTACGAGATTGGGCCGCGGTTGTCCGATTAAAAGAGTAATGAATTAGAAATCGGAGGTTTGCGGGTTCGAATCTAACCAATGACTGTCGTGCATATAGGGGGATGGTTCACGTTAATTATGTCATGGCCTTAAATGTCATCTTGTTGGCGTGATGTGGACATTTAGAGTGGGGTACCAGCTCAAGTGTGACATCGTTATGTGACCGTGATTCAAAATTACGTTGTGTTGCCTTCCGATCTTACCCATTGGGTTTGATTCCGTACCGTCACCAATAGCCCGGTGTGTTTCTCCAATGTTACGTTTATTAAGATGTCCGGTACCCAAAATTCTAAAATCTTCAATTTTTAAGGAATTGTTTTGAAATTTTTTTTGTTGATCAACATTGTATTGTGTAGTTGAAATAACTACTTTATATTAAAAAAATTATATTTTAAATAAAATTTTAAAACGTGCACATTTTGGACTACGTTAAAAATTGATACATCTTAAAATTGTGTGTGTCAAATTACATAGTTTTGTTTTAATATACTTATAACAATACATATTAAAAATTGTCTACATGGAGTTTTTTTAAATTGAATTTAATTAAAAAAAAACATATTTAACCCCAAAAGTACAAAAAAAAAGTACAATATAAAACATTTTAAAAATTATAGAAATATAAAAAAAATATAAAAATATAAAAAAATATACAAAAACATAATTGCTGAAGACAAATTTAAAATATATATTTCATAAACATGTGCAGAAAATTTCATATAACTATGACAAATAGTTTTTCATTTATATCAATTTAAAGTAAGAAAGTTGTAAAAAAAAGGTCACTGAAAAAAATGTCGTTCAAATTTTAAATTGGTAAAAAAAAAAAAAACATTTTACGTACTTAAATTTTATTTAAAATCCTACTGGAAGGCATTGTGCCTTGCTTTCTACATTTAATGCTTCATTTAATTTAATTTTGGCAAGTTAAACTTTTTTTTGTAGGTTTTGAAGACAATAGTTTAGACAATAGACTTAATCGCAGCTTTCCTAAATCGTCTGCAGTCCTTTCGTTTGGACAGCATTAGAGAAGTTTTCCCTGTTACAAGACACGAGCATTCCAGCATATCTTTTATACTTGACGTTAGTCCCTTGTTGAAGTCCATAATTGCTCTGGCTGCAACAATCTGGACTCGAACCTTAGAAGCATATACGTTTTTAGGGCAACGTCTTCAAACCGTGTTATTATATATATATATATATATATATATATATATATATATTTTGGCGATTTTTCAGTTTATGTTTCTGGCGATTTCAGTTTGTGCGATTCTGGCATTGTTTTGTTAAAAATGGCACGATTGTAAAAACACCACGAATCACTTCTGTATGGGCTCGTGCTAAGCACTCGCATATGCCAAATTACTAAATTCCAAATTTCGCAGGGTCTTTAAAAGATAAAAATAAAATTTGTGTGTCATTTTATTCAGAAATATCTGAGACATTTTTCAATGTAATAAAAAAAAATGTAACATTTTTGTTGTTGAAATTTTGGGTACTGAACCCCATAAACTACCTACCAAACGAGAGTTTTGCTAATAATTTATTAGAAAAACTACATACAATAAATATTACATCATAATACATAGGAATTACTTTTAAAACTATAATAACACATAATTTTTAAAGTACCTAAAAAATCGGTGATATTTTGTTATGCCTGTTTTCATAATGGCCTGAAAGAGTAGTACATCCCTGCAATGTCGTCACATCTCAACGCTTAATATTTAGCCGCTAGAGAGCAGAAGTAATATTTATTTTTAATACATTTCAATCTACTTTTGAACTTTAAAATCACTTTCCTGAAAAATCACGTTTTTTGAGATATGACGTTGTTGAAAGGAGTGAGCGATATGAGAAACCTTCCAGGTGATTTGCACATCATATTTTTCAAAATACTTGGCATAACATTGCTTTATTTGCTTATTTCTGAAGAAAAATGACAAGCAATTATTTATTATAGTCATAACGAATTTTTCAAAGGTATTGCTTGAAAGTGTAAAATATATATTGATTTACGTACATGGGGTGATCATTATATGTCTCTGTTAAAAACAATATATTTTCTAAAATTTGGGGAACATAAATTTCTTTAAGCACACTTCTGGTGGGAATAGAGTTTTTTAATTATATTTCACTTAAAAATTTTCCACATATTTTCACGCAATTTTAGAAATTACTGTAACTTTTCTGTGAAAATATTTTGTATTCAATAGAAGTGTACTCATTTCCGAAATTTCCGTACGAGAAATATCTTTGATCTTCAATGGTAAACATCCTCTGACAAGAAAGGTATGAAAACACGTAATATACCATACATAAATCATAAAATAAACTAATTTAACATCACAATACCAGGACAATTCTCCAAAGTACATTGAAACTCTCTATTAATACCAGTAAACATAAAGGAACTGTGTAGCCATGAGCACTGACACAAGGTGTGGTGGATATATGATACGTTCTGAAAACAAGAGTGTTGCTAAATAACATATTATTTACATAAAGTTTTCAAAAATAGAAGTTCAATGTAATCAGGTTTTTATTTTAATTATCAGTTTAAGTGTAAAACTTTTTGTTTGCAAACCAGGATTTAATAACATGATAACCCACTGTAAGTCATTACTTTTATTTTTGAAGCATTAAAATTATTAAAACGCATTTAAACGCTGTTAAATAATTATTAGATGCACTATATTTAACATTCATTAAGAGCTTCAACTTTAAAAGTATGATAGAACTATTTTTCGGGGGACGAATATTGTGTTACATAATTCTGGATATTGTGAAAGTGCTTAATACTTATTTTATACATAAAACGATAAATCCATATTTAAAAATTAGGCACCAAGTTTAAAAAAATTTATATTGGTGATTAAAATTAATATATTAAGACATTTGAAACTGCTAAATGAATAAAATGAATATTATACTAATCCGTACTGGACGATGTTTGATTAATTAAAATGTTATTTAATTATATACTATTAGTTTGGTGATTTTGAGTAATCCTCTTAGCTACATCCTATATAACTAAAGCAAAAGAAATGATTGAACTGATCATCAATAGCATCAGTGAGTTCATATTCACCTTAATAATTATGATACCGCTACGGGCAATTGCATTTTAAACCCTCCAATTGGTTTGGTCGAGATCAACTACCCTGCAATAATAGACCGGACAGCAAGATATGATTGTTTAAGTGAAAGAATACATGCTTTAATACGGGATGTTCCCCCACGGGCAGCAATTACACTAGCCACCATTCTGGGCATACTTTCAACAAGGTTTTGATACACAGCTATGTGTATTTGTGGCCATTCCTGCTACAAGAATGCCGTCAGTTCATCTGTAGATTTCGGACTTGGTTCCCTGGTCCGTAAGCGTCGCTCTAATTTGCACCACAAATGTTCTATGGGGCTTAGGACAGGACTCTGAGCAGACCATGGAAGACGTTTTACATCCCTATCTTGATACCAATGCTTGAAATATCCTTCAATATGACATGGAGCGTTGTTATCCTGTAAGTAACATTCGTCCATTCCATAGAATTGCCAGAGCGTAGGAAGAACCTGGTTGTGTTCAAAATGTTCATGTAGGCGTCGGTGTTCTATTTACCAGTAACAACATGCAAAGGTCTCAGGTCATACCACGAAAAACACCCCAAAACAAGCAGTCGGATTTGATGTAAATCCTCTGGCGTCCGGTTCATTATTGTAGGGTAGTATATATCGTCCATCAAGATCTGACCAGTTTTGCTAATAACGAAATCTCACGGCCTCAAGATATTGACGATTTGTAGATGATGTCTAGATCAATATCAAGAGAGTGATATCTAATGAGTGAGCTGGTGGATCAATGACAAGATATCTCGATCATAAAGATTTACCCAGTTTTTGCAAATGATGGCCAGTTTTTATGGCCAAAGTCAGATTGGGTCACATTGTAATAAAAGTCCATCTGTATAGGGTTCTTCTTGTAAATCCGGAAGGGGCTTGTTTGTTTGACCGAAAAAGAGGCATAGGAACATCTCTTTTTTTTTCTGTTCTGGAGAGAACTTTGAAGATATGTAACTGACGAAAAAGTGAACCTCCCAGACGGTTTTTGCTCTTTGTTCTAGTTTTTATTAAATGATCATTGCTTTTAATTGTATTGTTGATAGCATCAAATTGGTAGTTACTAACCACAGAATAAGCTCGTATTTTATTTAGAAATAATTTTAATATTTCGTAGCTTAAGCTTTAGCCTACGGCCTGTACAGCAGTTGTAACTTGATCGCGCCAAGAGAGAATATAGAATACAACCACAGTACAGCAGTTGTACCTTGAAAGTTATGAGAATCGCGCTAGTTGTATAGATAAGTGTACAGTCAAAAGGTTAATATACTCGTTAACCATGAAACATGTTTAAATATTTTATTTATTCATCTCTAACTCTTTTAATAATTTTTGGTATCGATCGCAATGTATATAAAATACCGGTTTTAGATTAAAGTAAGAATAATTTTTATTTTTCGTAAAATATCAGTGGAACGTTTTTAAAGATTACATTAAAACCACCACAGAAAGCAATATATGCGCGCATTTGATTACCTAAAATATTTTTTAAAACATGACAGCCCTTACATCATGGATTCAAGCAATGCCATCCACTTAGAATTACTAACGAAATTAACGGTCGGGAATATATGACGATCCTCTAAATCATAGTGAAAGAGCCAAATAATTCCCATTCACCGCAGATTCAATCCAGTTTTATCATCTCTCGATGAAATTCCCCATAATGGATAACTGTTCGATGCCTCACGTTCACTAATCCTGGAAAACCGATCACTCACGCCAAAACACTCTTCCTCTTCCAAAGATTAAAGAAAACGTGACCCATCTCTTGTGCAGCTCGAAGAAATATTTCGTTCTTTTTAGAAACTCCTAATGTAGATAATCGGATCAGTTTCGACACCGTTATTGCTCTACCATGCTATCATGCACTCTTTAAACTATTTGGAGATACTGCTACCGTAATTAGCATCATTTGTGTGTATATAGAACTGTTTCGTCCCCGAAAAGTACGTCACATGTATTAAGCAATAGACGGCCATACATACAGTTTTGTTTGTTGAGAGGAAACTCCGTTTTAAGTTTTCCGATCTAAATGGTGTATAGATATTATTTTTTAATTTTTGAAAATCTTTAAAATAATAAAATAGGTACATTAAGATAAACAACGTTTGAGAGGATGGCTTGAACATTAAGATTTATAATTAACAATTATTTCTGTGTTAACATAATGTGAAATAGTAGTTTTCGTTGAGGGGTATTAAAATAATTATTCAGGTCCTCGAAACTAAAGAAAAATGCCGAAAATACGGGAAAATGTATTTTACGTCTCACTTGAATGTTTTAACTATTCAGTAGGGACATTTGATATTTGGGAGAAATCATACACACGTAGTCTGTTAAAATTTATCCGAACTTCTGCCAAATAGGTAAAACTAGAGCTTTTCGAGATTGTCATCAGGTCATAGTCCTTCACTGAAAATTCTGTCGATTCCTCGTCAAGATGCTATTGCTGCCTTCAGAATGATGCGACATGACTCTTTTGCCAAACACCTGTGTAGTCTCTAAATTTTCAGCAGCCCCAAATTGAAGATGTATCCGACCTTCCGTCAGAAAAGTAAAACTAGAGTTTTTGTCATCAGATAGATTGTTATAAGGGGCATCGTCCTTTTACGGAAATTTTGGCTACTCCTTGTCAAAATGCTGCTGCTGCCTTTAGATTGGGGACTGGACATGACTTCTTAGCCAAAAATTTGTTCAGATCCAAATTCTTTAACAGTCCAAATTGTGTCCTGTATGGTGGTAGTGACGAAACAGACTTCACCCAGCTTGGAGTTTGCCTAAAAGTATCTGCAGGCATTTTTCAAAGATATTATAGAAAGAAGGCAAGATATTTACTTCAAAAGCTACAGACGTTTCACAACTGTTTATTTTTTTTTCAATTTCGTTTTTTTTTTAATGTTTTGTCTCTGCTCTTTGTCTCCTGAATGAATATATTTTAAGTGCAACTGTTAAATATAAAAAAAAATCAGGCTCACTGCGGCATTGGTCTTTATTTCTTCTACGTAATTTCAGTGTTATTTTCAGTTAAGAAATCTGTCAAAAGTTACATGCAATAATGTTTGGTAAGTAGGGAAATGTCGATTGTAGTGCTAAAAAGGGTCAAATATTTCGATGAGGTGTGAAGTGTGTGGCAAAAATTTTGGTGAAGGATAATTAAGTTATTTTTGAGAGAACTAAGATCTTTTTCAGTCAAACAAATCTCTTGCAGACGATGAATAACCTTCGGCTTTATTTATTCTTACAATTTGTGCCTAAGGAGCGTACTTGTGAGTTACTATGTTCGTAGATTTCAAAAATAGTGTTATGGAGATCTTAAGGTTAATTCGAGATTTACCATACTCAGTGTCATCTTCAGTTCAAATATCTTAGGTAGGTACTTAATGAACATCCACTGGAGCAACAGAACTGGCTATTTGCCGAAACTCAACCCGAGGGATGATAACCGAGGGAAACACCAACACGTATTTTTTAACCACGGTTAAATGACGAGATCACCTTACCTACTTTACCTACTTAGAAGTTCCGGATTGAATTCATAAAAATATTGGAAAACATTATTATATTATTCCCACTATTCACCCTTAGATACCAATACAGAATATGTATTACCATTTTAATTATTCAATATTAATTATATCATATACTGCATTCTTCCGTTAGGCTTAACAATTGAAGTCGGACCAAACAGCATAATTAGCGTATTTAAAAAAAATCTTTTTGAACAATAAAATCACATTTAATACAGTTCAGAAAAATATGGTTGCTATTATATTTAAATACATTCACTTCACTGCGTAAACAGCACAACATTTCGAATTTAAGGCTTCAGGCTTAAGGACTCTATCCAAGAGTAGAAACTCTGTGGATCTACGAGATCTCTCTACGGGATCGACATCATACAAATGTAGGACAAGATCGTTACAATACTGTCCATTATTCACCCATAGATTCCAATGCAGGAAATGTATTACCATTTCAATTATTCAATACCGAGCATACTACATACCGCATTCATCCGGGAGGCCCTAAGAGTAGAAACCGGACCAAGCAGTATAATCAACTGAACCGAGATCCATTTGTTCGAAAAAGTCGACCTCTGAACTTTTCCATCTTCTGCTTACATCCTCCTCCCACGCACCCCTTCCATTCGTGTTCTAAGGCGCGGGATGTTCGAAGTGGTGGTGGGGGAATGAAAGTAGCATAGATAAATGATTCGGGGGTGGAGGAAGATAATGATCGTCCGTCAGGATCAATAAAATTAGGGGGCGCAGACGACTATTATTTACGGGTCATGTCGTGGTCGGGAAGTTAATATAATACCTCGCCCCTTTCTTCTGCAATACTTTGCAATTTTCACTTTTATGTGGTTGTATTCTTGTGTTCGTGAAGGAAGGGAATGAAATATTGCTTAGGAGAGAGAGAGTGGAGTGTGGCTCTGTTTGGTTGCACTCGTTTCACGTGATTGAGCAATTACACGTTTCTTAACTGAAGAGTTTACTTTGCTATGGGGAAATAGGTTGCTCCAGAGCAATTTGCAATTTAATGTAGTAGAATTAGATTATCAGATATCACTATCTGTACCTATGAAACAGGCCGAAACCAGACTTGATTTGACTTCAGTAGTTGTGTGATCTGACAAAATTGAAATACTAGAAAAGTAATTTAATTTGAGTTCGGGTGAAAGCAAAATATAATTAGTAAAAATGATTATTAACTCGAATAAGGAACATGCAATTTAAGTTAAGGAATTTGGTGGGGGGGGGGGGTTCAAATCGTATATTTTATATTTTTATTACTAAGAATACATATATTTAAGCCCATAAGACACCGACTTATGGAATCTATGTCTTTCTCGAATAAATGAAAACTTTCACGCGGGCCAACTCTATGTTGAATGACCTGACTCGTGGGGTTACACTTCTAACTGATGCGTTCACCTCTAAAGAATAGATTTTTACCAAAAACTCGATTTTGACAAAAAGTGACTTATGGGGTTTCTCAAATAATCGATTCACTTAACATCCATTCAAGGTACACCAGACGAAGAATTTAAAACAGTAAGCATATTAGAATAAAAAGTTATTTCCAGTAATCAGCACCTCCGTCAATCAACACTGTTGGATTATTTTAATGCACCAAATAAATAAGATAAAATGTGGTTACGATAAAAAAAAATTTTATTTTTTTATTTTCCACTCACTCATTTGCATGTATTTTATTTTTGAAAATCTTGTTTTTTCAGCTAATCCTACAGCATTTCATGAAAATAGTTTTTGAGTAATTTTTTGTATTGGTGTTTCAAAAATTCAAACTATATATATATATATATATATATATATATAAGAATGGAGTGTTTGTTTGTACATTCAATATTTTCGACCCATTTCATGTTTTCTATCCGTTTTGGACCCTTCTGATGACGAATCCGCCTTTTTCTCGTTTGGTGTCTGTATGTCCGTCTGTCTGTCTGTATGTTGTGCTCTATACACGTCCACGCGGTTTAAGATATTTTCATGGAAATTTGCATACAGTGAGTACTTATCTTCATTTAGTGAGTGGAATTGGTTGCGAAAGTCTGTCTGTCCGTCTTTCTGTTCTATGCTCGATTTTGTGTTTGTTTGTTTGTGTAGGCATCACATGAATTGTATTCCAGATATTTGATTGCGGTGTATTTTATTTTATACATTATCTATTACTGTAGTGAATGCAATATTAAAAATTTCTTTATTGTTATATTTAGATTAGTTTCAAGCTAAAACATCTGAGTAAGTATACTTAAATAAACCATAATTTGGTAGTTTTGGAAAAATTGGAATGTCTATTGAATATTACGATTACTTCGATTGCTTTACCAGTACTGTGCTGAAAAAGTAATTATTTTTCAAAAAATAATTTTTTAAATGGAATTTCAGCTCTGATATTTTATTTATTTTGAGTCTTATTTTTGTTCTTTGTGCAATGCAAACGATTTCCGAATATTTGGGGCAGACGATATTTTCAACGAAACGAGAATGAACAAGATCGCCAGAGTAGTGATATTTTCTGTTTCTTTCGCTCTGAATTAATTTCACATTTCTAAATTTTGTGCAATTTTAGTTGTAAGTTGTGGCAACTGTGCGAGATCAAGAGATAAAAATGAATCACAAATTAATATCTTTAGGACAATTTTTTCTGACATCTTTTATTTTGTTTTTTTAGCTGTTTTCTGTTTTAACTATTTATTATTTTAATAAAAGTGTTTTCCTTCTCATCACACGCAACAGCACCACAAAGTATTCGACTTAAAAATGGCATGCAAGTCAGAATAAATTTTCAGCAAATTTTAAGTGTAGTTATGCCATTATTGAAAGAATAATGCCGTTATTTAAAGAATAATACGTTATTGAAAGAATAATGCCGTTATTTAAAGAATAATGCCGTTATTTAAAGAATAATACCGTTATTGAAAGAATAATACCGTTATTGAAAGAATAATGCCGTTATTGAATGAATAATAATGTTTAAAAATCCGAACTAGAACTTTTCAAACATTAAAAAATTCGTTGTAATAATGACAGGAGAAGATTGCAAAATTTCACTATGTCGCATACCGAATGCAAGAGTGCCACAAGTAAAAAACTATTGTTTTGTTGACTACGAATGCAAGAGCACTCGCCATAAATCGTAATTTTAATTAATTGAGTTGAACATGAAAAGAACTTAAGAAAGGGAATTCCAAATCTCCCTTAAAATCGTCTTTTACAGTAGTAACCTTAGTAACACCTTTCGCCATTTTGTAGCTTTGTCATACAGCAATTGTGCGATGTATGTGAAATGTATTACATGAATAGATATGCATGTGTAGGATTTCTGTCCAAAGTAAGTTGTAGAAATTATAAAGATGGCGAAAGGTGTTCAAATAAATTTTTATTCTACAAAAAACGTAAGTCATTATATATTTTGATTATCTTTTCAATTTAGAGTAAACCAATTCAAACCGAGTAAGGTCGGGTATTTTGCTAGTATATATATCTATCTATCTATATATACAGTAGTAACCTTAGTAACACCTTTCGCCATTTTGTAGCTTTGTCATACAGCAATTGTGCGATGTATGTGAAATGTATTACATGAATAGATATGCATGTGTAGGATTTCTGTCCAAAGTAAGTTGTAGAAATTATAAAGATGGCGAAAGGTGTTCAAATAAATTTTTATTCTACAAAAAACGTAAGTCATTATATATTTTGATTATCTTTTCAATTTAGAGTAAACCAATTCAAACCGAGTAAGGTCGGGTATTTTGCTAGTATATATATATCTATCTATCTATATATATATATCTCTCTCTCTCTCTCTCTCTCTATATATATATATATATATATAGAGAGAGAGAGAGGAGATATATATATATAGGACTCTGAGTAGGGAAGGGAAGACGTTTTACATCCACATCACGATACCACTGCTTGACAGAGGCTGCAAGATAACATAGAGCGTTGGTTTCCTGGAAGGAATATTCGTTCATTCCATAAAATTGTCAGAGCGTAGGAAGAACCTGATTGTCCAAAATGTTCATGTAGGCGTCGGAGTTCAATTGACCTGGAACAACCATCACCTCATTAGGGCTAAGCTAACATATTTGTAGCCAATACCAGTTCAAAATTATAGGTGCTTTAATCGTTCTAAAACTCCAGACTTTCTGTGGTGAAAGCGGAAGCTTATAATTAATAGTTTACACCAGCATGTGCGAGTGAATTTCACAGGTTCCTGACTTCACTATCTCTCGTTAATGCTGTTTGTCTAATAGTTACGAGCTCGAGGTGTAGGATGTAATTTAAAACAGTGTCAGACTATACTTATCAGAGTACGCCTTTCAAATTGTTTGGAATAATGTGATTAAAGTGAGCCAACCGATCTCACTTAACGAAGTCTGAAGCTATTAAGTGTTAGAGAATGTTACGGCAATTAAACCGCTTAAAAGAACTTTTTAGTAGAACATTCATTAAATGAGAGGCCGCATGTAAATTTATTTTTCTTTGAACTAATTTTTTTCCTTAAGAACATATTTTGGGGCACAATATCTAGTTAGATCTGAATTTCCTGTCTCATATAATTTTAGAAACGTTATATTAGTATTAAAATTTTATTATTGTATACATATATGTGTACCATGTTGTATGCAAAAATTTGAAAAATTATGTTAATTTTAAACGAGTCCAGTTAGTACTCAGCATGATTCTTCAGAGTATGTCAAATGGTTACAAATTCAATTTAAAATAAGAGCTGGGCAGTTTAAGCAAATATGTTACAAAATTTAATGCAAAATTCCCGGAATTTCAAGAGTCCGTCGTGCTACCATGGGGATACTCACTGCGCTAGCAACCTTTGAGTTGTAGGTGGAACAGGTTTGATTCCTATCACGTGTATTCCTTCCAGATTGTATTTCTAGATTCTGTGTCAGTAAAAAATTTCATTGTGTATGTATATTAATTCATATTGTATGTCCTGTATGTGGCGCATCATGGCCAAATATGACCTTTCAGCCATAAAACTTCAACTGCTTAAAAAATACTGTTTTAGGAAATACATTTAGATAATTACTGAGACTAGGTCAACAATGGATTTACTGTATCCGACAAGTTTGGTACCCTTATTTTTAAATGTGATATAGAAATATTTAAATAATATTTTTATGTTTAGTGTTATTAAAAATAACATAGGGTTATACACAGTCCAGTCACATTAAAGTGACCACCTGTCAAAAGCCAGAATAACCACCTTTGGCATAGCGGACCGCTGCGAGACGTGCAGGAAGAGAGTCAATTAGGTTTCTGAAGGTGTTCAGTGGGATGTTGAGCCATGCCGACTCCAGTGCCGTGGCCAGCTGCGCTAGATTACTCGGTTGAGGATCCATGGCGTGAACAACCCGATCGAGGTGGTCCCACAGATTCTCGATTGGGTTTAAATCTGGTGAGTTTGCTGACCAGGGAAGTACGGTAAACACAACCTGGTGCTCTTTGAATCACGCACATTCACTGCGAGCTGTATGACGCCTCGCATTGTCCTGCTGGTAGATGCCATCATCTGGACATGGTCTGCAAGGACAGATGCGTACTTGTGCTGATCCATCGTGCCTTCCACAATGATGAGTGCACCCATTGAATGCCAGGAAAACAGCCTGGATCCTTCCTGCAATTGTTGCAGGGTGTTTGCTTTCAGAAGTTTCAAGCCCTATACGCCAACGTCCATCTGTCAGATAGAGCATAAAACGTGATCCATCGGAAAAAATTGTCGCCACTCTGTGGACGTCCAGTTGCGGTACTGGCGTGTAAATTTCAGCCTTCGTCGCCGATGAATAGCAGTCAGCATAGATGCATTAACCAGGCGTCTGCTGCGGAGGCCCATGCGCAGCAACGTTCGCTGAACCGTTGTTGAGAATAAACTCTTGGTAGCACCTTGGTTCATCTGGGCGGTCAGTTGCTCAACAGTTGCACGTCTATTCGCCCGAACGCATCTCCGTAGCCTTCGTTCGACACTGTCATCTATAGCTCGTGGTGCACCACATGTTCCACGCCGCTGATTTTGGATAGTGCCATTTTGCCATGCACGGTATACTTTTACCACGGCGGCACGAGAACAGTTCAAAAAATTAGCCGTTTCCAAAATGCTTCCACCCTTGGCAAGAAAGCCAATAATCATGCCCGTTTGGACGTCGGATAAATCGCTAGGTTTCTGCATTACGCCAACGATTGAAATGCTTTCCGATGCCCTAGGACATCCTTTATATACATACCACTGCAATTGGCTGCCACCTGCCTTTTGTGATTGGGTATTTCACGTTGACGTCGAAAGTAGGTGGTGGCCACATTAACGTGACTGGACTGGGTAAATATTTAAAATACATATTAATAATTTTGTAAAAATGTTAATTATGTATGAAATTTTAAAGAAATTCGTATAAAACTTTAAACGCGCTAATTGAAAATCTATACAAACAATTTGAAAAATGATGCTACCAAAATAAACTACATTAATTTTTTAAGGGAATGAACTAGAATCAAAAGGATTTTTAATTAAACAAATTTTTATGTGCGACTAAAAATGAATAAATTTTTTTTTTTAGTTTTATAGTTTTATTTCTTGAATAAAAATGGCCATACTTGGAAAACATTTGAATTCAACATAATTATTCTAGTTCATTCACTAGATAACATTATAAAGAGCAAGTTCTCAAAATTTTACGAGAATCCATCAGTATGTTTTGTGTTGCATCCCACACACAGTTGAAGTGAGGAAATAGTGCAAAACTATTCATTTAGAGTAAAACGTAGTTTCAAGTGTATCGCTTGCTCTCTCTTGCTTCTACTGTCTGATAAAACAATTTTGTTCTTCACTTCTCTTAAAAAATGTTCACAATATTTCCAAAAGAGAAACCATTTAAACATTTGAGAAGACTTTCTAAAATTATGTTTACAAAAAAAAAGTAAATTATGTATTTAAATTTTTACTGGTTTTTGGTCTTTTATTGGCCATTTCCGGTGCTTTTCATACCTACTTCTGGTTTTCCTACCTTGATTAAAATCCTAATTTCTCTTCAACTAATTAACTTAGAGAAAAATCAAGTATACTTTGGGAAGTCAAATAAATTTCCTCTTATCAAATCAGATCAAAAACCTTTTTTGAATTTTTGGTCATATATGACATTTTTAACGGGTTCGGATACCTTAAGCAAAATGTAGTATAAATTCAATTTCCTTTCTCGTACCACAGTACTATCTATCCAGCTTTATTTTCAACTTTTCACCTGTAGAAATTTAGTTAGATAATCTAAATGTGATTGGTGTATCGCAAACTTAAGCTTTTAAAGAAGTATGTTGAGTTTTTAGAGTCGTAATGGTTTAAAATAAATATATATGTGAGTCAAGCTCTTTTACTCCAATTCCGAAATCACAACAGATATAAAAAAGAGGCACTTTTTTAAGTCTATAGAGTTTGGAAGATAAGGAATATATGCAATAGAAACATTGATTAGGTACTACAAAATTTGCCGCTAGATGGAGCTGTGGTAATATATATTGAGTTGTTAAGACTTGTAACACAGTCTTACAAAAACATTTGTTTGGTGTCAGGAATGTTTTAACTGATTTCGACTATATTTGGTGTAATGGTTTCAAGTATGGAAACAGGTATTCTTTATCCGATTTAATTTTTGAGATTCATCGTAGCTAAATTATGAAATACTTTTTATACAACTCATTGAGTAGTGGTCAAGTAAAGTTTTTTATACTATTAGTCCCGTTTTTTTTTCTGTTTTCTCTGTTCCGATATAAGTTGATTGTATGAAGCCATACTTGTTTATATAACCTAGTGCTCGTATCTAACCTAACTAGTTTGATAGAGTTAATGAAACATTTCATGAAAACTCGATCAGGATAGCCCATGCTTTGCAACAAATACATTTAGTGGATACATAAGACAAAAAAGGCCTGGAAAAAGTACAGAAAATTTAAAGGTGGAATGTTTGATGGTCCACAATTCGACAGCTCATAAACTATTCTCATTTCATGGTTTTCGTGTGTCCTTGTTGTCAAAAACTTTCTGGTCAACCACAAGGAAGAAAACTACGTTGAATAAACTAACAGCATGCTTAACAACTTCAGAGACCATGGTTGTAATACGAGCATAAATGTTCATAACTTGCGCAGCCATTAAAACCGTTTCTCTGAATATCCTGGTGATACTATTGAAGACAAAGATGGACGATTTCACTAGGACATAAAGACATACGTATAAGACCGATACCAGGGCAGATGAGAAACTCATATGATGGCATAATACTGTTAGAATTTGCAAAGAGACAGTGTAAACAAAATTCACTCGAGAATTTCAAACAAAAGAAGCTTTCGAAGTGGAACAAAATTAACTTTTACTTTTGTTTCATTTGATTATTCTCATTTATAACTTTTAATTAAGCTATTGTAGATTAACAAGAGTGTTTCTGTGCTTTGTTTTATCAATTAATTAAAATGTTTTACAAATTTATTAAGGAAAAGGTTTTTTTAATACAACAGTTAGCATAATGCGATGCGTCAAAGTAAATAACGCTATTGTCATATCTCACAGACAAGAGGTGATGGGTAAAAACTAACGTCATATTTAATTTCAGCACAAACAATCAGCTTTTTAAAAAGAATTGAATGACTAACTGTTTTACTGATATTCTTCTAGTTTACCAGTCGTAAAACAGAACATGTTTTATGGCTATGTTTCTTCTTACGATTTTATTGATATTCATTGGTGAACTATTTGAACATAATTATGTAGCATCAATTTCACTATTTGTCACCAAAAGCGTATGTGTTTGATATTCTTTTGTTTTGAGCATTGTTGACTGTGCGGAATACATTCCGATATTTGTCATTTTAAGATTAAGATTTGTGGTTTAGATAGCATCATGATGCCAACCAGAGACTAAGTGGATTGAATGTTGGGGTTTTTTGGAGCAAAGTCAAAAGCGGATAAGGCATAAGGCTAAGGAGCCTTGATGCAGTTTGCACACTATTATGATTATTAAACATAAAAAATATGCATAAATTCCACTTCATTCGATAGAACATGCAACTAAACACCAATTCAGCAAAATGTTTGAAGTTTTTTTTACTTAGTTATTTTGAACGTTATACAACTAGACTTATTAATATATCAAAGAGAACATATGTATTATGCACATCTTTTGACTCATAGAAGCATGACACAGAAACTCCGATTCAGTCAAAGGTTACCCTGCCAATTGGGGGCAACCAAAAGAAAAGAAGTGTTCGAAATCGAACACCGCCTGTCAGTTCCCTCACTTCCTTGTCTTATGACCCTCAGCGAAATCCCTCTGGAGAATTTGAAGAGGGAGGGGCCCCTTTCCCACCCTCTTTCTAATCCCCCATGCGTGGTCATTTGGAAGAGCAAGAAGTCATCCCCAGAGTCCGAGGACTACAATACCTTGATGAGTACGAGGCGTGGAGGCCAATCAAAAATGGTTTCCCGCAAACCTCGCAGGGTATTTTGTGCGGAACTGGGAAGAGGCAAGATAAGCTGATTTGGGGTGAGATGTGTCATGATGAAGTCATGTGGCTTAGGATTGAGCGATTTAATAAGCACTCAGAGAAAATTTTTGTTTTAATTCTATACGACAGAATGTTTGTTGGTGCATTCTGTGAAATACGTATTCTAAAATTTTCGACATATTTGTGTAATTTAGTAATGTTTGAATGACTGGAATGCCTGAAAACTGATATTTTAAGGTTCCAGATTCATCTTACAGAAACCAGGTGAAGTAGCCAAGCAAAATGTTTAGAAGTGCCTTATTTTGGTTATTTATGAAATTATTTAAGAATCAATTTTGTTTTTTTGAAATCGAATCGAGAACATCCAGGTAATTTCTAAATATCAGATTCATTTGTGAGTTTTATTATAAATTTATTATGTTTACATACAACTATATGATAGATATATGATAAATATGATGATACAAATAATACTTACTTTTAAATACACTATTTAAAATTAATTTCAACACTTATTATTTAAAAAAAACACCAAAAATATATTTAAAAAATTTACTGAAATGAATTATTGCTTTATGTCTGGGTCAATAAAAATATCCCACTCATATGAAACTAATATGGATTACTTGTTTTTAACAAAATTATTTGAACTATCTCTTTAATTTATTCATTACTCTTAATTCAGGTTAATCAAATAAATCTATCAGATATTTTTCAAATAAACGCGTCTTCCATTTCCTAATTCCAGCCAAACCAACTAGCCACAATTGTAATAGGTAAAATGTCATAAAAATAATCCGTCATATTATAATAGAATTTTGAATTACTCTACTAAAAAAAGGGTTTTGTTTTTATGTCTTATTGATTTCATCATTACTTTCAATCAACAAAGTTAAAGGACCCCATGATCACTTCAAAAGTAACTCGTTTTCTACTTTTTAAATCTGTCAAACCTAATCCCTCAATCGCGACACTAGTAATAGTAAAAATGTCGTTATACAAATCGCTTCTCTTTTAGAGCATATTATTAATTACTCTTATAATATATTGGTATGATATGTTCACTAAATTATCTTTTAAAAATTAAAGACAAATCAAATGACTCTTAAGTGATCCCCTCCATATAAACACGTCTTCCATTTCCAGCTAAACCGAATACCACACTGACGGCATTAGTAAGAATGAATAACTTTAATTAAAAACAGACTTTCACCTTACGTAAAACAAATTTAATACTCTATTTTAAGGAAAAAAACTTGTATGATCTCTTTTCATTTTATTCATTACTTTTAATCCCGAAAAACCAAATGATAACTTATCGCCTCCAAATAAGCAACATTCATTCACATCTTAAATCCAGGTCAAACCGAATCCCTCATTCACTAAATTAGGGATAATTAACACGTCCATGTATGAATGGAAGTCCTCTCCAGACCAAATTATGAATCATTATATTAAGAAATATTTGTAAAAATCATAATCTGTTCAATAATTTAAGTCCAAAAACACAAATGACCCTTAACTGATCGCTTCCATACTACACGACTTCCATTTCCAGCTAAACTAAATCCGTTTCCAATGTCACTAGTAACTATTAAAAACGTCTGTATAAACAGAAACCTTCACGATCAGTAAAAAAACTTGAATTACTTTAATTTAAGAAAATAGTTTGTATCCTCACTTTTAATTTCATTCATTACTTTTAATCCAGAAAAAAATCAAATGACAAACTGATCGCCTCCAAATAAGCAACATTCATTCATTTCTTAAATCTAGGCCAAACCGAATCCCTCATTCGCTACATTAATGATAGTTAAAATGTCCATATATAAATGGAAGTCTTCTTCAGACCAAATTATGAATCACTATATATATATTAAAAACTATTTGTAAAAATCCTAATATATTCAATACTTTAAGTCCAGAAAACACAAATGACCTTTAACCGATTGCCTCCATATAAACACGTCTTTCATTTTCGGCTAATCTAAATCCGTCTCCAATGATACTAGTAACTATTAAAAACGTCTGGAGAGAGAGAGAGAGAGGAGAGTGAGAGAGAGAGAGGAGAGAAAGTGTAGAGAGAGAGTAGAGAGAGTAGAGAAAGAGTGTAGAGAGAGAGTAGAGAGAGAACAGAAAGTGTAGAGAGAGAGTAGAGAGTGTAGAGAAAGTGTAGAGAGAGTAGAGAGAGAGTAGAGAGATAGTAGAGAGAGATAGTAGAGACATATAGTAGAGAGATAGTAGAGAGAGATAGTAGAGAGACAGTAGAGAGATAGTAGAGACATATAGTAGAGAGATAGTAGAGAGAGTAGAGAAAGACAGTAGAGAGAGAGTAGAGAGAGACAGTAGAGAGAGAGTAGAGATAGATAGTAGAGATATAGTAGAGAGAGATAGTAGAGACATATAGTAGAGAGATAGTAGAGAGAGATAGTAGAGACATATAGTAGAGAGATAGTAGAGACATATAGTAGAGAGACAGTAGAGAGATAGTAGAGATAGTAGAGAAAGACAGTAGAGAGAGAGTAGAGAGAGAGACAGTAGAGAGAGACAGTAGAGAGAGTAGAGAGAGAGAGTAAAGAGAGAGAAGCTTTCACCATCAGAAAACAATTAATTACTTTAATTTAAAAAAATAGTCTGGCTTTTCACTTTTTATTTAATAATTACTTTTAATCCTGAAAAACCGAACGACTAACTCATCGCCTACAAACAAAAACCATTCATTCATTCCATTTCTTAATTCCAGGTAAAAAAAACCTAATACCTCATTCACCACATTAGTAATAATAAAAACGCGTCCTTAAAAACGGAAGCCTTCACCTTCACACTAAATTATTCTATTCGATGCAAAAATCCATATCGATCGATAGCTAATTACAGAAACGTAATTAACCTTACACCGGGGCTTTCGCTGTGAAAACAAATCCAAAAATTGTCAATATTTTACGCCAGCCGCCCTACCTGTCCGAAATGAATGGGCAGCCTCACAGCAGTAGGTAACAACTACTTCAAGTTTCCATCGGCAAATAACCGATAATCGTTCCGCCAGATTAAGAGGCACGCTAGTCAGTCGCTATTGTGTAAATGTTTGATGCGTGGTTTGGTTTATGGATCCTTTGCTCTTATTTGCTTAATGCCCCACATTTCACCTGGGCGTTATTTATCTGGGCCGGCTGCGAACAACGCGAGCGATTTGTGGTTGAGTTAGATTGATTTCTTTGTACTCGGTTGCGCTTTCGTGATCGATTGCTTTTAAGAGGATGGTTATTGATACCGAATGGGTGCGTTTTATCGAATGATTTGTGTTTTATATCGATGCTTGGGTCGTGTGAATAATGATTTCGGCCGAGTAAAGCATTCGATTGTTTCGCTTGGAAAGAGTTGGCTAGTTGTCGTAGCTTGATCTATGGAAGTATTCAAACGAGCGATACTTTTTCGATGAGGTCGATTCATTGAATCATGCTAGATTTTCTTTACTGTTTCACAGTAAGCAGTAGTAGGTAGTAAAATATTTTGTATGCACAGGACGGTCGAAAAATCGCGTAATGTACCATGTATGTGATTTGTGTAATATTATGCACTACATGAAATCACCCAATGGGATTTCTGCAGTGCATAATATTACAGAAACCACATTTTTCTTACACAGAATGTGTTAATAATTAGTAACAATGTATTAGGATACTGTTCAGTGTTGAAGATGATGGCTACATCATATAATCTAACGTGTCTGGTTGTACGAAAATGGGACATCAATAGTTGGGTACAGTAATGGCGTTATTAACAAGAAGGCGATTCCTTTAGGAAATATATAACTGGTAATATATAACTGGACCAATAGATCTGTCATTGCTAGCAAAATGGTCACATTCAACAACATGTATTGAACTTTTTAAAAGTTTATCACTATTTGCAAACTGGTATTAGTGAAATCGAAATTGAAAATAATCATGTCAGTCGCAAAATAATGTAGATGGAAATGCTAATGACACATGCGATCACAACGTTATTTTAAATAAGGGTGTGAACAGCACCACGGAGTGATTCAACACAAGGCATCCTTGGTAATTACCACGACTAGACGAATTTCGTTTTCCTCGAACCTATTGTGCTATGGACGATTTGTTGAGTGGTCCTACTATAGTAGAGACATATAAGTTGAGTGAGCGGTGATAACCTTTATCTGTGTCCAGGATCATGCAAACAAAACTTGTAGTTACGTGATTCTTAGAAAACTTTCGTCTGCTGGATGGAAAAGAACATTCATCATTTAATTGATACACAGGATGAGAAAAGACACCATCCATTGATTTGTCATATGATTGGTCCTCGCGACATAATAGGTTATATCATTTTTGGTAACAACACTCTATAGAAATGCACATTCACGCATCATCCTGTTATATCCCGACTGTTATAAAAATAAGTGTTTGTCTGTGTCTCTGTTCTGTAACGTGTTGAAGTGGTAACTGTTGCGAGCCTGTCAGAAGGAACAACTCGCAGGTGTGTGGATCTGGTCTAAATATTTTATTGAATAATATTTGAAGGAAATAAGATAGAGTTTAAGTTTGTTTTGTACAGGAAGGAAACTTAGGCTTGGGACTCCACGGGGTCTCTCTATAACACTCGAGGCTAATTATCCGGCTCGAGTGAGCCCTTCTCCAGTCTTTATTCGGGCGATTAAGGTTTCCTTGCTCGGGTGAGCTCGAACATTCGATAATATGATGAAAAATGCTCGAAAATTCGATGGCGTTTGCTTGAGCGGGGTCAGCAGTTAGGTTGAGCTCTTTTCAAAATTCAAGTCTGCTCCAAATCAGCAGGACCAGCAGCTCAGGTTTGAGCTTTCCTCACATCTGATGGACGTAATCCCGGTTCGGGAAATTTCTCGAGAGTCCATGAACAGCGGTAGAGATTCCAGCAAGCTCGCTAAACCTTTTTGCTGTGCTCGGGTCAGCACTTCTCCAGAGAACGGGATTTCGGAAAACGTGAACGAGTGTCCACTTCCTCGGATCAGTTTGATCTCTCGGGTCTGTTGACCTCTCTCTCCGAAAACTTTCTACCTTCTCGTGACTCCGAAAATCCCACGGGGGTTGTTGGGATCCACCTCTCGTTTCATTCGACACACTTGTCTTCTCGACGTTAGCTGGTTACAAATCGGGCTGTCCATTGGCGGCTAATTTTCCCTTTCCGCCGGGAACTTCATTATCGAGTCGGTGGCGGCGGCACAAAAGTCTTTACTGTCTCCTCTGATCCTGGAAATGCAGTTCTGACCTGGGGTTCATTATCTGAGGTCAGCATCTGCGGTGAAGTCTAACTCTTGGCCGTCGGCTTGTCAACTCTTGGTCCGGCGTTGTGTTCATGCGTTGATGTGACCGCCGCGACCTCTCGTCTTTTCGTTCTTTCAACTTTTCACCGAGCGCCTGCTTTGCTTTCGTCACAGTATGCAGCGTCCTGAAAAATCTATGGCACTTACAATAATGAAATTTAGCACAATAGGTAGTCCTAATTTTTTGCGATTTTTGTGTAGCACCCGAATTTTAAAATTTAAACTACAGCATTTTTTAATTATTTTATTAGTATTTTTTCACATTTTGTTCTGTTCTCCGAAATGTGACGCCATTGAAGAAGGAGGGGATTTTGTGATTTCTGACCGCTGACGTCACAAGCGTTCCTCGTCCTAATACCTTTAGAATCATGCCAATTTTTCCGTTTCTAGCGTGTTTTGATTTACATTGACAATAGCCACTTCGAGGCTCTCATGGCTTTGCCCGTGGAGTTCGATTGCGAACAAAACAAATGGGAATACGTAGCAATCACCGGGGTTTGGCGAGCGTTAGTGAGGAGTGGTTTCACCTGATACCATTAAGGGGGTCATACGACTATTAGATCTCAAAAATAATCAATATTTACAAAATGTTCAGTATTTTTTATCTCAAGAACTAATTAAGATATTTATAAACTGTTTATTTAGTAAGACAAAGCACATTTTAGACTTTATGCAGTATTTTTCTCAATTAATACAAGTTTAAAGCAATTTTTTTGTGTGATGGCCCTTTTTACTAGTTTTCGTGCTTTGAAATATGTAGCGAGACCTTGCGCGCAGGTTTACAAAATTAATTTTAAAGATTATAACAAAATTTTTGTGCATAAAATGCTCAAAAATGCCTGGACTACATATTGTACCTCAAAAAAGATAATAAAATTAGGTCCTATATTTTTGTTTCATGACATAACTGTATAGTGCAAATATACAACACTTTTTCCCACAGTTGTTAGCTAACAAAAAATACAAGATGATAAAAATCAAAATCAAATTGAGCTACAATGTAAAGATACACACAATCTACATATTCTGTGAAATTTCATGTAAAAATATTGAACGGTTCTTTCAGAATCTTACGCGCAAGTTCCAAAAAAGAGGTTTTGAGAAAAATCACTTTAAAGTGAAAACTTACCTTATAAGCATGGTGATTAAATTATTTCCTTCTCAGAAAGCACCAGGTGCATATACAACTCCTTCTGATTGCTTATCCTTCTTTTGAGAAGCTAATATAGCTCTTCGTTTAGCTCTTCGGGCATCAAGAGTGGTTTTCAAGAGCCGTTGTTCAGCGGTTTTCACTCTCGCGACATCTGAACGAAGCTGTCCTTTGATCGAATTGATGCCTGGATGGATTCCCATCTTCCTCATGACAGACAATCTGCATTTTCGCCCTTTGTTGAATATGGCAACAGCATCATAAGCTGCTATTTCAGCAATTATTTTGCCAGAGCCAGATGTTTTGGGGCAAACGGACCAAATCAGTGCATTCAACGACTCGTTTGCGTTTTGCGTGTATGCACCTAAACATCTATTCAACAAAGTAGGATGGCTCAATGAGTTGAATATGGGCTTAATCACATCCATTACAGCAGCAGAGGGAGGGGGCTTGTGGCAGAATGTACGACTTGCATTCAAAAACACTGCACGCTGATATTTGCACCATGATTCTTTGCCTGTCGGACAAAAGTGATGCAACGGCTCTGCATCAGAAGAGCGGATGTGGAAATAAACGGCCCATATTGCCCTCCGCATGTCAAGAAGAGAACTGGCATTTCCCGAATCGCATTCCCATAGTAAACAGTGATACTATTTATCAGTGCATCTGTTAGACGACCTTTTCCAGAAATACTTTTGTCGTCAGAAAGTTTCTTACCACGGAACTCTTGCTTTAACTTACGAAGCCCAGTACCCATTCGCTTCTGAATGTGGCCTATGCACTCGATCTTCGATACCTGCAGTTCTTCGCCATAGGGCTTGTTGCTCAGAATTGCAGAAAATGTTTTGCAGTCACCATCCCCTATGTAGTTCTTGTAACGGACGTTTCTCTCGTTTTCAGACCGTTGAAAAATTCTAACGATCCCGTCTACTTCCATCTTACCCGAAGAGCCCTCGTGATTTTTTGAGCACTTTGGTGCATGAAGTTTCTTCCACGTCTGAAATGCTTTTCCACATCTTGGTCCTTTCCATCGTTCACACCCTTTACAAGCCTTCGAAAGAATTTCCACGTCAATAACTTTCCCAGTTTCAGCTCCGACAACTGTGCAGATACCGATTAAAGATGAATGCCCTCGTGTTTTCCACGTGCCATCCCCACTGATGGTGATATCACTTAGATTTCCATTAGAAGCCATCTTCCGCCACCTTCTTCATTGATGCTACTGAAACTTCATAAGTAGCCCCTTTTATGTGCCTTGAAATCTTGTCGTATGAATTTTGTGTCACTGGAGGATAGAAGTTCATCAAGCTACAAAAGCTGTTGAGTGACTCAAGTCCTTGACCAATGCAGCGCATTGCATATATTATGCGCTTGTTGATTTCGGGCACATTACTTGTTTTCCCAAGCATTTTGGGAATTTCTCACAGATGAGATGCCGCATTTTTTGCATGTAATCACAATTTTGGATGACAATCCAAACATTCTTTTGTCAGACATGGCAACATTTTCACCACAGGATTTGCAGCACAATTTCGATTCCAAAAAAGAAGCCAGTAGTTTTTTATCAACAATTATGTTACCTTCAAATTCTCTGTGAGACGAAAATTTCTCATTTGAAGTGCTGTCCAGCTTTCGAAAAGATGCACTTTTCCTTTCACCATCGGCCACAAAAGCATCTGTAATACTTTTCTTGACATGATGATTGCCTTGAAAACGACGTTTCTTCGCACTTTTTCCAGATCGTGAGTTATTTTTATCCATAATAAATACACAATAACTAGTAATACTTGTCAATCGAAAGTAATCAGTTCGAAAACGAAACTAAAAATTCTCCAAAACAATTCACTAAAGTAAAAATTACTTTAAAGTTTTGAAAACAAGCGCCGAATTGCAGTTGTAAACAAATAATGTACAAGCAAAAGATCGATGTGGAGTTGAGTAAACTTTATACTTCCTTCTTCCGACATAAAATCATTTAAAAGCGTGTGGCTAAAACTATAGTTTGTTGGAAATAGAAGTGTAGACCAAGCGGACAACGTTGTTGTCGTTTGGACACAATTTGTGTCCCACTAAGGTTTACAGTTTTCGACATAACTTTCGTTTTTATTAAAAGATTTTCACAAACTAGGTATTAAATTGTTCAGGAAGAGTTGTGCTATAACATATATTTTTTCTGAAAAAATGAATTTTTGAAAGTTTTAAAGGTCGTATGACCCCTTAAAAGAACTGTCACTGGCAGCGCCTTGCTGGCCATGCAGTGACTAGAGATTCTATACAACTTAGCAAGGCAATAAGATGCAAATCAGCAACCAAGTGCAACCAATATTATGTTAAGCAAACAAGTGACTACTAAGCGACATGTCAGTCACACATTTCACACATACTCACAATAATAATGCAGAGTATACTTTTTTCACGTTTATGGGGTCCGCGTTTGGATAATGAAGATCTAATTCTTCAATTAATTTCGCATAAAACCAAGTAGCGTCGTAATTCTCAACAATGAATACACGTCGAGAAAATTATCCCGCTTACGTTACCAACAATTATGAACTCTGTAGTCCAATTAGATTATGCTCCTTAAAGTCATTAAGTGACATGAGCCACCAACAAGAGCTAACATTCGAATATCGAACTACGTAGTTTTTCGAGTGCGTTGTATAACACGACTTATCCTTTTGCATTGTAGAATTAGTTTACCAGCAAAGAGAACTTAGACGCATTTCAGAAAATCCATAGTAATTTTCAAAATTGATTTCTGAAACCAAAGACCAGAAATGTAATTCGTTTGCATCTTCGAAAACTAGATACTTTTTTACATTTTCACTATATATTAAGTGGTAAGTTGCTCCTGGCAGGAAATAATTAAAACTCAGGTAATGTAGCAAACTATCGGATTTCTAGATGCATAGTTTCTAGATGCATGGGAAGGTTTTGCAATTACCAGTACGTAAATTAAATTCTAAGAGATTTTCTATTTTCTGTGTATTTAAATATTTGTGATTTTGACGTTTAAGTTTCGTACAGGAAAACGGGATCAGTTTGGAGTTAAGAAAACGTTTTAATTATAAAACTAAGTTAATTTCTTTCAATTTATAAGTGCAATCTAGAAATAGGTTTCATTGTGAATGCATTTCTTCAAATTGATTTCTTGAACAAATATCTATAAAACTGTTGCGGGGGAAGCAGCCAGCTCAGGATGTTTATCCCGTCACTGACCATGGTTTAAAACTATGAGCCGTTGACCACTTATATTTCACTTCATGTTTAATCCTGGACCATTGCCTCTAACCAGTCGAACAGTGTGTTATTTTTGCAATCTAGTTGGATAAAATTCAGTTTCCTTAGTATCGCAAATCGTCAAAAATACATCATATCTTAAAAACAGTATGTTCCCTTTGCAACACCAAGCTTTTATTTTTATAAACAATTCCTACTCACATGAAGAACAGGGGACAAAGTCTTACTTTCTGCGTTGGCTGCAAAATCAATCTGGCGAATGCGTATTAGTACGTGTAGGAAAACTAAAAAGTATAGGTCCTATATATTTTTTACCTCTATTTGGGATATACTATCATTAACTTACGTTCAACGAGGTCTGTTTCCGTTATTTTATTTTCATGGATACTACTTCATTTATTTCCAATATCGTTTTGATTATGTAGGTAATTAGCGCCTTACGCAGCTACTGATTTCAAACTTCAATAAACTTTTAATAAACTATGTCCACTATATATCACTAAACATTACTTATGCATTATAGCCTGACAAATTTGACTTTCGCATAACAAATATTTGGTTTTGGAAGTTTTCGGAACTATTAGATATTGATAAAATTTCAGAATGTCTGATTATTATTCGTCCTTCCAGTTTTGACATTTGGGTGATAAATTCGAAGGAAACAAAAATAGGTGCTACTTTAACTTATATTTCTTAAGAAATGGATGGACATATTTTATCAGATATCATATGAATGAATGTTTTAAATAGTCCTAAGAGAAACTTTTCGAATTACCTTCCAAAGAATTGAGCAAAAGAGGAGTAAAGTGAACACGCACAAGGAACAATTCCTCAGAAATAATTATTCTTGACACCATGGAAATCTTACCTTTTCTCACACTATAATTCAATATCTACCAAAGTAATTTCCGAAGTAAGTTGATATACAGTCCTTGAAGGCCTCAAAAAAGATTTCAAGCCTTTAGTTTCAAGTATAAAAGCAAAGTTATACCTTGTAGCAACAACTAGTCAAAAAGAATTGTCAATGTCATCTGAAATAAATTATGAGTCAGGTGTACGATATTCTACTTCAAATCGTCCTAGAACTCTTGTTGCTCTTCTGGAAGAGGTACATTTATGAAAACTATCCATGTCTTAGTAAAAATCAGTAAACTTATCTGAAAATTAAGTACTTGGGATAATAGTTGAAACCAAACCTTCTTGCACCAATATAAATTAAATTAAATAACACAAATTTTAATTTGTATACTCCGTATAACAAAAATAAGCTAAATGGTTGTTACTCTTCTGGGATCATTATCACGGAAACCTCAGCTGTACCACAACTAATCACTTATCAACAGCTCTGTTATACGGTTACATACAATTTCTTGAAACAATCCTTGAAACTGATTTTGTCGAAAGATAGTATCAGAAATACAATTATACCGAGGTGCTGTGATAGTGCTGAACTAAAAAGATACCGGGGCAATTGTTTTTCAGAAATATATCAATCTGAGCAAAGTGTCATTAGTACTTTGCTGGTACCTTTGCTTGTACCACAGAGGCTGTTCACACATTTTTTAGACAATGTATATTGTATTCAGAAAACTAAATTACATAAAATTCTTGTCTTTTAAATGTTCTATTTGATAGCTCTTATTCTGAACTATCTTTCGACACCGTAATTTCCAGGATAATAATGCCTTTTGAAGCGTCAGAAGAGATATTCTATCCCATTCCCTCCTGAACAGCTTTCCAGAGACCTGTAAGGGTTGTGCGACGACGTTTGAAAAATGAAGATTTTAAAAGTCCGAAAGCACAAAAATCCATTGGTGATACATAGGGAGATTTAGTAGGGATATCAGTGAAGGGTATGGCATTGATACCGTTTTTTTTGTTCCATTTCTTTTAGGAAATTTACAGTGTATTTTGATGTGTGACTGCTAGATTTGTCTTGATGGAGTTCCACAAATTGATGGCACTGTGGGTAAAGCGATGCTATTTCATTCAGAAAAATTGGCAATAAAATATGTTCCTGATAGTATTTGGAGTTAATCTTGACATTTTTTTAACTCTCTTTATTTTTAACTTGCCATTATATCAAAAACCAGCACCAATCATGAATCCCTTAGAAAAACTTTATTTTGATTCTGTGAACCATGTACTTAAATTTTTTTCTCCCCTTTATGATAATAAATGGCTCTTTTTTTGCTGCAGTCATTTAAATGCAGCCATGATTCATCTATTGTGATCATTTTTTTAAAATTTTTCTTTGGATAAGTGTTTCTTATATAGAATTCGGCAGCGTGTCCTTCGTTCAGCGATATGCTTTGGAGAAAGACAATGCACATTGCGTCTTTTCGCTTTCTTAAGATTTAAAGCAACGTTTATCATTTTGTTTAAAGTGGACACCGATCATTTTAATGATTTTGCAACTGTCCTTTGACTAGGGGGATTTTCTTTTAACATTAAACAACGTACCTTTACAATAGTCGAAGATGTCGGTTTCTTCTTTGGATACTTGTTTGGAATTTTTTGTCCCACTTGAGGATTCAATTTGACGTTTTTTTTTCCCTTTCTTGTTGACGATATTACCTATCGACGCTTTAGATATCACAAAACCATGACTATCACATCGGTTTTGGGTAACGGATTATGACTATTTCTGTTCGAAAAGAGCATAAATATAGCCTTCGAACCACTGCTTCGTTAAAAACGCCATTTTAATAAAAACAAACCTCTCAAGCCGCAGACGATAATTTTGACTTTTAAGAACATAGAACAACTACAGTTATTTCTTTTACAGCAAACGATTTTTTATTACCGCTAACCAAAATCGTCTAAAAATGTGCGAACTGCATCTGTAATGAGGTTAAAAAAATATTTATGCTACATCATCGACTTGATATTTTCGTTCCCTCAAATTTATTTTTTCCAAGTAATTAGTAGATTTACCTACTAAGGAAGTTAATAATGTGCAAGGGTAACTTTAAAGCTGAGGTTTTTGTTTTGATAAATATGACCAAACATCAAATTGGGAAGCCCAGATGCTGGATTATATTCAGTTTTCTAAAACACAACTCCAAGCAATTGCAATTATTCTGCAAGCATTTTGTCCGAATTTTAAAAACTGCAGTAAAATCTAAAATAAACTAAAAAACAGAACTATAGGCTAAATATGTATTACATATTTATAATAAAAAACACACACATTGCAATTAATTAATTTACTTTACTGAAAACCAAGTCATACTTTCATAATTTGCAATTCTGTCGATAACTTTTGTAGTTAAATATTTTGTCATTGACATAGAATTTGTGTTATTTATAAAGTGTTTGTGGTAATTTGGGCGGTGTAGGTAGGTTGTTCCGTAGCTTGAAAAGAAAAAAAAAGGTGTTGCAAGGAGCGCGCTTTGCACTGCAGAACATCGTAACTTATGATTGAAAAACAAATCGACCAAAGTTTTGATAAAACTAAGGAAAAATTGTTCTGCAAAGACTTTGTTCAGCGACGTACGTAGCAGTTTTAAGTACTTTCTTCTAACGGGCAGGGAACACTAACGATCGAAACAGAAGAAGTAGTCACATTGGTTAGGCTTCTACGGGTGTTCTCCAGATAATACACTCCTGGTGTTCTAAAATTAGGTCAATGCAGATTCGTCAGATCAGATTACCTGTCCCACTGCTGTTGGGATTAGTCTGATCTCTATGCTCTCGGCGCCATAAACATAACTTCAAAGCACTATATGGCGTCACCAATGGTTTTGGAATAGCCGATCTACCATAAATGTTCTCAGCATGCAGTTCCCTATTGCATAGGTTCGGTTGCATATGGGGTCCAAGCGATGTACGCCTATCTCGGAGGTTATATAGTAAGAGTTGTTTTGTACTTTTGTTCCATTATGCGCTCCAACACCCGTCTATCCGAGTCAAGGAGCTTTTCATACTATTTCCTTTCGAAGATGTCGTACTTTATTTTGCTTAGGCTGTATAAAGAGTTAGCACAGGTCTTACAACACCCACAAAGAATATTCCTCTGACTTCAGCAAGTCACCAGAAAGGCCCCCTATAACGAGCATGCCTCTTTGAAAGTCTTACGGCTGTATTCACAGGTTCGAGGTAAACCGTAGATTAACGATAACCCTCGGGTTATCAAAAATATTGTATTTACAATGCTTGATCCGAGGTTTAAACCGCCGTTTTGATGTTACATTTTGATCCTCCGAAAGAAGCAAGATATGCTATAAACAAAGCAAAATGGACGAGACACTTTATTCTGTGACAAAATACAGTATTCTTGCAACGACGTGTATTCAACTGATTTTAAATTAATTGAAACAAGAACAAAATTACATTTTCTATAAAATAGATATGCCCAGATGTGTGTTCTGGTTTCAACTTTATTATGGTTCGCCGGAGTAGAACCCAAATATGAGAGCCATATGACCATGGCAGATGCAAATTTGTCGTGGAATAAAAATTATTTTGTTGATTTATTTAAAAAAATGAGCACGTCTTCAGCTTCATGATCTTCAAAGTTGAAGTGTCACTTTGTCAGCATCAACCGTACTAGTTGACTGTGAATATTGTTCTAAAAAATCAAATGCCGTTACGTGCGTCCTATAACGATCATATTCACAAGTCTCGAGCTAACCCGAGGATCAGTTGATCCGCGGGTCTGAGTTAAATCGAGGAACATCAAGAAATGTATTCTCAAACGGCGGGTTAAGTAATCTACAGATTAAAAGGATACTCTCGCTGTGATTGGCTACTACGGTTTCCTCACGATCATGTGATATAGTTTACAATTTTTACGACGCTCGAATATCCATTCATACTGGTAAAACACGTACTTTGCCGGCAGAATTGATTCCAAACTGTGATTTTAATAGAATGCATACGGCATTTTAATTTGGGTTTGGAAAAAGGATTGCAAAGGTTTTTAATTTCAAATTGGATTTTTATGGAAACTTAAATTTTGCGAGAAAGAATTGTATACAATGCCTTGACAAATCAATGTAATCCGATTACCTTTCAATAACGGTGTGTGTTGGTGTAAAGTGAAGTAGATTGCATTGTCAATTTAACATACACAGGTATAACAGTTTCTCTATATAACTTTATACAAGAGTTTTCTAACTTTTCACAACATACATATTTGCAGAAATGGCCTCCTAAAACTACCCTGTATACATTTTACGTCCGATTTTAAGATCGTCGAGTGAGAAAAAGCAAACTTCAATGGTGTGAAGCAATATTCATCTGCACAAAAAATAGAGTTTGATTCCACTACATTATTCGGTTATATAGTTGTTATAAGTGAAAATTCTCATACAAATAAAATTTTGCACCATTTTTTACTAAACACCCCAGATTATATAATCTCGCTCAGGACACATTTTTTCACGGAGGATATGTTAAAATTTTCTTGATACGAATGTTTCTTAACTTTACAGTTACAAAAATTTCATAAATGGCTTCGAAAAGTGTATTAAATAAAAATTATTAGTAAAACGTTAAATGCGAAAACCGAGATAGAATCAAGTACCACTTCACTGAAAACACCGAGTTTCTTGACCTCATAGCAAATATCTGCTACAATGTTTAGTTATATAGTTGAGTAAAACTTAAAATCAATAAAAATAAAGTATAATTTTACTAAACACTCCACGTTATTTAACCTCGTTGTGGTATATGTTTTCTCAGGAGGATGTATACATTTTCTCGTTACGAATGCTTCCTAAATTCGCATAAGAAAATATAATGCTCTTCAAGAGCGTATTACAGACCACAGTAAGCAAAACGTGATTTGTGAATCGATGAATTAAAGAACCACTTCACTAAACTCCCAACGTTTCTAAACCTAGCTCTGGTCCAATTCTTTTGAAAAGATATGCACACTAAATTTCCTCTACATAACTCTGTACTAATGTTTTCTAACTTCACACCAGAAATCTTAGCAGAAATTGCCTCCAAAAGCGATCGTGCATACATTTTGCATCCGATCCCAACAAAAACCGTTGAATCGGAGAATCAAGTACCGTCAAACGGAGGAATCGATAGAATCGAGTACCTTTACCAAACTCCCCACGCTTCTTGAATCCATAGCATATAGCTGCTATAATGTTTAGTTATAGAGCCAAGTAAAATGTCAATGTCCATCAATAAAAATAAAGCACCATTTTACTAAAAACTCCACGTTATTTAACCTCGCTGTGGTCTATATTTTCTCAGGAGGATGCATACATTTCCTCGATACGAATGATTCCTAACTGCGCACTAGAAAATATAATGCCCTCCAAGAGAGTGTTATAGAATCATTGTAAGAAAAATGTTATTTGTGAATTGATAGAATAGAGAACCACCCCACGTTTCTTAACCTCACTCCGGTTCAATTCTCTTAATAGAGGATGCACATTACATTTCGTCTACATAACTCCATACGAATGATTCCTAACTTCACTCCAGAAATCTTAGCAGAAATTGCCTCCAAAAGCGACCGTGCATAAATTTTGCATCCGATCCCAGCAAAACCGTTGAATCGGAGAATCAAGTACCGTCAAACGGAGGAATCGATAGAATCAAGTACCACTTTACTAAACTCCCCACGTTTCTTGAATCCATAGCATATAGCTGCTGTAATGTTTAGTTACATAGCCAAGTAAAATGTCAATGTCCATCAATAAAAATAAAGCACCATTTTGCTAAACACTCCACGTTATTTAACCTCGCTGTGGTCTTCATTTTCTCAGAAGGATGCATACATTTCCTCGATACGAATGATTCCTAACTGCGCACTAGAAAATATAATGTCCTCCAAGAGAGTGTTATAGAATCATTGTAAGAAAAATGTTATTTGTGAATCGATAGAATAGAGAACCACCCGACGTTTCTTAACCTCACTCCGGTTCAATTCTCTTAATAGAGGATGCACATTACATTTCGTCTACATAACTCCATACGAATGATTACTAACTTCACTCCAGAAATCTTAGCAGAAATTGCCTCCAAAAGCGATCGTGCATATATTTTGCATCCGATCCCAGCAAAACCGTTGAATCGGAACGCGATCGGGAAAGTGCCGACTCGTATCGCCTTGAAGGAAGCTCCACCAAACGAAGCGTTTGATTTCCGCCACTCTATTACCAAGGACTAAACGCGCACCGACATTCTTCCACCCAAGAAGAGACCAACCCCACTCTCCGGGCACTTTCAGGAAACAAGAATTCCTTCCCTGGAACAAAGGTCGCGAGGAAAAAAGGGAAAAGGAAATGAATGCTTTCGCAGAGTCATCGAAACGCGCGATGCAACCGAAACCTTTCCCCTTCCCCATTTTCTTCATACCTCAGGTGGCGGCTATGAAAAATGCATTGCTCCTCTTTTCCTGGACAAATTCCCTCAAAACCCTCTCCTCTAAAGTTGCATTCTTTCTCCCGAAATATGCGGAATGCATTTTTATCTTTTCCCGAAGTTTACTTGGACCATCTGCGTGCCGCGGACCTCTCCCGATCCCGTTTCAACCTGACTAAGCACTTGGATGTAAGGCCGGGGGTACATGCACCCCTTGTCATCTCAGACACGACGGTGCTCGGGCAATTATGGCAACAAAATTAATTTCTCCTTTTCAGTAACTGAACCGAGCAGGGGGGCATCAAAAGTATGTTCGCTGGGGAAGGGTGTTCCGTAACATTTTTGTGTTCCAAGTCGTTATTAAATTCTCATCAGCAGTCGGTGGGGCAACATAAATAAAACGCATGTTATTGATATATGAATCGATTAATTTTGTTATTGTCCGTGATAGAATGCTCTTTGTCTGTATGTCGGATTTTGAGTTCGATCCAAGTACTCTTTATATCGAAAAATGTATGATATCAATTTTAAATTCGAAGATATCTATTAATCACACACTGTATAAGCTCTTAGAAGAAATTTATGGGATGGCCAGTTTCTTGTGTGAAATGTAACCAATCCTGTTTTAAACAGGTCCTTTGGAAAATCTGATTTATGGTTTTCTATATTGTAAGGCATTTTGTTCACAGTGCTTCCCTTGTTATTACATAAATAAATAATAGGGACCGACGAAAAACTTAGTAACATTAAAACTACGCTTTTTTTATTAAATCCTATCGGCACATTAATGGTTATTAATAACTAAAAGCTCATTTCTCTTGACCCCACTATTTAATAGCTGTGTGACATACTTTTTGACTAACTTCATGTTCGTGTCAAGTTGGAAAAATTGGTACATTCAAAGTTTCTGAAAAACTCTTGCTTAAGAAGGGTAGTGTTTCATCACCTACGGTAGGCGAAGACCCAAAATATTTTTTTATTTAACATAGCTTGGATACTTTTAAAATTTTTATCAATCATGTATTAGCATAATACAAATGTTTTAAGGGTAACATTTAATTTTTATAAATATAATTTTTAAAAATCAAAATTTAGTCAAAAATTATGACAATATGAAGGGTTTATGATAACCTTTATAGCAATTTAAATTTTGCACCTATTTTTATTTTTTTATACTAAACTCTTAGGTTACATTTGGCAAGTGTATGAAAACAAAAAAATTAGGAATAATAATAATACAATCTGAATAATTATATCAAATATGGAAATTAACTAAAAAAAAAGTATGACTTTATCTCATTATCTCACAAAATTAAATATTTTATTACAGTTTAATTTTTTTTTAGCTTCAGTGCATAATATAATGATTTATAAACATTTATGGAAAATATTTAAGGTGTACGTACACACTAGAAGTTTATTTTTTAATTTTACTTTAAAAATCCAGTTTTTTCACAGTAGGTCATTGGTTTATGCTTAAAACTATTTCAGTGAAAAAAAAATCATATTAAACTAATTAAGATATAATGAGCTAATTAGTATGTTTTTTGAACAGTCATATATCTCACATTCTAATTTGCCTAGAAAGACAATTCTAGTTGGAAATCATTTCCAATATTATTCTTCATGTTTTGACCCTCCATCAAGTTTATTGAGAGAAAAGGTTTTCCGTTACAACTTTTTTCTCCAAGAATGCATAAAAAATCACGAGTTTTTTCTGGAAATTGAGGATTTAAAAATCCATTAAAAATTTATTTCTTAACTAATAACTCTGATTGAGGGTCAAAACATCCGCTGTATTATGTAGATTATAATGATACAAAAATAATTATAATAGATTAGTTTATTGTTGAGTTATCACCGTTTCAACAAAGCATCCTATTGCAAAAACTTGTTTCTTCAGAAATTGAGTTTAAAGTTTTGGAAACACGTCTGTTTATGGTGACAGTACCTAACGAAAACCCTTGTAACTAGAAAACTATTTCGAATATTTTCAAGATGTTGGCATCGTTTGAAAGCTAAGGAATTGAAGAATATTTGAAGCAATAAAAAAAAGTTAGACCTTCTGTTGAATTTTCAGGATTTTTAGTGTGTACATACACCTTAAGAAAAAAATTGAATTGCTTTTTAAATAGTTGTTAAGATAATGGTAAATACAGAAACCTCATTTTGAGTAAATTGAAAAAAGAAAATGTAGACGTTTTTACCATGTAAACACTTAGAAAAAGTTCCTTCTTACACAAATCCATATAAATAGGTTTTACATTATTTAAAACACTTAGGAGGTAATTTTGGACCATGCTTAATTACCACATATGGGTCTACTTATGATTTTTGGTATCTGCACAAGCTCATTTTAGCTGTATAGGACATTATTTTTTAATACCCACTATACTTAAAAATGCCTATAGCTTCTTTAATGCTTAATAAATTTTAAAACGGTTTTGAGATATTGAAAAAGAAATGTTCAACGCACATTTTTAATGAATAAACTCAAAAATAATTTTTTTTGTGTAAAATTTGAGTGTTTACCTAAATTAACCTCTTAACTTCTTAGTTGATCACCCTAAAATTTAATGTCCTAAAATATGTTTTTCTTCAATACGAGCTCAACTGAATAACGTACTACAACCAAAATTTACAGTGCTTCTTGGTTCCTAATAAAATCATTGAGAATTTTAGATATGCTTGCTAAAATTTTCTAATAGTTTTAGAAAGTAAGGCGCAAGATAAATAACATGAAATGAGACTAGCTAGAGTCTATTAAAATAAATTATGATTCACTAAGAATAACTGGATTAAATACCTACCTACTGAACTTACAATGATATATAGTCGATTCAGTCAATTGGCCTTAAGACAATGGGGTTTGCAGAGTTATTAAAGTGTAGATTTATGGAATAAAACTGAATTAGCAATATTATTTCACTATATCTGAAGGCACCAATTCACCAGTTCCCTGAAAATCAGATCACTCTGCTCTTCATTTACATTAATTTGTGCTTTCAAAGTAATATTTTTCATAAGATTTATTCTCTTATTGAATGTGTTCCACATACGAGTTATCATAAGGAACTACACAATTGCATCATGGAATTAGGAATACTTACGAGAAACCACCTGACTATAATAGCAACCATTACATCATATGGCATAGTTAGTCAAAAATTATCTGCAGTGCAGCGACAAACTTGATTTCAATAAAAAGTAGACCCGTTTAATAAATATATAAAATTCTAAAAAGGCTTACAAAAATGTCCTACAATAATATCATTACTCCTCAGTAAATTTCCTTCGCTTTTCTTTTCAACACACGCAATACATTTATGATCTCAAAACCGCAGTGTGTTACCAATAAAAACACAAATGCATTGCATTTCGGAAGAAAACTTACCAGATATTAATCTCGTCATCATAAGAAATTGGCAATATCTTCACGAGATATCTCGTCATTCGTAAAATTTGTCAAATCTTGTTGGACACGATCTCTTGTCAAAACCAATGCCAGAGCTAACTCACTCTCGTTCAAAGCCTTGGTAACCCGTGTAATGATTCTTCTTCACAAGCTCTGTAAGGATGGTTTGTGAAACTGGGCCCATAAACCATCCTGAATACACTTCAAGGTATCATAATTTATTTAATTGGATTTTATCTCAGCTTCCTGTTTTTAAATCACATAACGCAGCTAGTAAAATGCTCTTGAAACCATGCGGGGAGCTACCAAAGTCAGTGAAAGTGTTACGTATGACAGAACACAAGCAGTGGAAAAGTTCTAAGCCTGTTTTCAAATTTCACACTCCTTGTGTGACCATTCGAGCCATACCATAGTTGTATATAGTAGTTTATGAAATTTAAACTGGAGTGTCAATCAATTAAGGAACACATATCCTTTGACTAACTTGTATTCTAAGTATCCTTTAAAATGCAGGATGGATACAAATAGATGATAAAAAAAGTTCACTTATACCACTGAGATTCGTTTGTGTACATATCATATTCCTCAAAGGGAAGAACTTAAGTAAAGCCTCAAAATTTGAGACGCCATCACACGGTATGCTCATATACAGAATTCATGGCTTCACACATCGACCTTCTAATGTTCGAGATAAAGTATGTGCACACGACTCTTTGTTTTCCAGTCGCTTGGTTACAGTTTTCCAGCGTTATAAAAAAACTACTCTACGCTTCGATAGCCAATCACCCCAAGTGTATTCTTAAGGTCACGTAACTTACCCTTCTGAGATCTTAGGATCAGCAATTCCTCCCATATGCTCTGTATTTTCATTGGAAGGTCGCTTCATAGGGTTGATCTCAGTCTTTCATAGGTGTGCTGGAATTAAAATCGTAGCTCCATGAAACCATTGCCTGTTGGTGGTGGTTTACTTTCGATGTTCTTTAGCAGAGGAAGAACCTGTAAGGATTTTGTTTTGTAAAAATGCGCACTTTTGTAGGCTTTTGGGAAACTAATACGATTGTGAGAACTTTTAAAGATTGTACACTCATTATTAACCTAAACTGGGCATTCAACTATCTTATTTTAGTTAGTCTTGCCAAAATAATGTCAATGATGCAAATCAACGACGAAAGCCAACAACTAAAAACTGGCACATTTTCATACTTTCAGACTGTTTATTTTCTATTTGACGTTCGAATATTCTTGAGATTGTCAAGTAAGGAAAACCAATAAAGAAATTTCAACAATCAGAAAGAGTTTTTGTGTGCGCACTATCTAAATATGATCGCGAATGATTATAATTTGCGCGCCTTTACTGTTACTGCTCATAAATAATAATTACAGGTTGATTTGCTATTACTTTTTCGTGCGTACTTACTTTTTCTGTAGTTATTTTTGCTTCGGCGGGTCAGAACTGGCAACTCCATAAATGGGTACCGGAGGAAAACTTCCCCACTTATAGATAACTCCAGCATAACCCCCACACGCTCACAAATATTCAAATATATAGGAAAGTTTTCCTTCCATCTACACTAATTAACTGTCACTTCTGTGAATTCTATAAACTAATAGTTATGCGTTGTTTAACGAGCAGTGATAAATCATTCTTTAAAATATCACTCATAATCTTAATTTTAAAAATAAGCTACGTTTGTGAGCCCAGTGTACGTTCGTTCCCAGGGTGGATCGTTCAAAAAGGCGAAAAAATATTCCAATGTTTGAATTTGGAATGGTAAGGTGAAAGTACATCAAATATACATATGCCTATGTGTTTTTATTTTTTTAATAGAATGTCTTGAGCTCTGGACGTACTGGACGTTATATTTTAATATATCATAGCTGAAAAACGGTGTCGTCCCATAAAAAATGTTACATGCCACAAAATTTGAAAACTCTTAAAAACTTTACAACCTGACTTTTTAGTAACAGTAAATGTAATATAGATTTTTGGTACAGAGAGAGAGAGAAATAGAGAGGGAGTGAATTTCTTTTTCAACGGTACTACCAGGACAGTTAAAAAAATTCTGAAACTTTGCAATGATTAAGCCATTTTGGTCTTCTGGTTCAGTGACAGGTATACTTCTTTCACCATTTACACATATATTGATTACTTGGTGTCGATAAGGGTACTGTAGAAACTGTAAAGTTGGTGTAGCTTATGAATTTATTCAAGACTAGAGTCCTTCAAACATTTGTTGAAGTAGGGTGATTCCAAATCAGTCTTGCGAAGTAATTTGTTCATTGAAATCAATCACAACAAAGATTATTTTTGGAATAAAAAAAATTATTTTTCCAGTAATTATTTCTGTGGCACTCAGAATGCTCCCTAGTCCAATTCTCAAATGGGAGGGATTAATCCCTGATTACTGTAAGAATTATATTCTTGGGATGAAGAAAAATGCATTTCGTTGAATGATTAGGTGAATAACAGCTTCACACAAATAATTTTTTTTTAAATACGTAGCTAGACTATTTCTATGAGGCGTGAAATATTGGTATCTAAAACTTGAGGAAATTAGCACAAATACTTCATTGTTGTAAATAACTTCTTGCAACTTTTGATGTTTTTCGCATTTTTCTGAAGGGTCTTCTTTGACATGATTTGTATCGTTCTTGTGTAATTCATTATGTTACTTCACTATCTTATAGAATAAATACTTCACCAGATTCCAATATTTTACGTCTTACGGAACTATTTTAGTTTCAAAACATTATTTATGTTAGATATCAGCTGAGATTATACATCCTTGAAATGAATGAAACAAATATCCACAAAAATTCAGATACGTAGTTGAATTGATGTTGCATTGGAGCAACACAACAGGCTATTGGAAATGGTCTGGAATCAGTACGGGAGTGTAATAGACCAGTCACAAAACTTCTAGAAAAAAATTATAAATTTTGGTTCAAAATAACAAGAGTTCAATTACAATGTGAAATTTTAGCTTTTGTCATTTTTTTGTATGGAATAAATTATTTTATCTTCAGTGTAGGATTTTTATTGGCTTTCGAAAAGAGGAACTGATACAAAAAATAAATGCTTTAATAGTTTGGTTTCTGTCTACCTCGTCAAAACTGAGCAGTATCTACTCGATTTTGCTTACGGATCTTAGAAACCTGAAAGTTGTGTCCGGAAAAAGCATCAGCGCATGTTCGATTTACTTACCTTAGTGTATTTCTCGCCTTCTCTATCAATAAAACTTTCTGTGTAAGCCTGTTACTTGCATTTCTTTTTGTTCATTTTGTGTTTAACACTCCTTGGTCAAATACGGCTTTTATGCCATAAAACATTAACCAACTAGTAAATGGCTCGATTGGCTAGCACGTAGTATACATAAATTAATGCCCCAATTTGCAATATAAAACTGTTTTCCTACAAATATCAAAGCCTTGTGTGAGGTTTTTCACAACGATGATTTTAGAATTTTGATGGCCGACTGCATAACTAGTCTTTAGCCCTAAGTGGTTTTGACAAGATATCTGGTGCAGCAAGGCTCGACCAATTTTGCTAATGATGAGATATCTTGTTATCAAGATATTGTTTGTGACGAGATACCTTGTTATTGAGATATTGTTAATGACAAGATATACTTTGTTATCAAGATATTGCTAATGACGAGATGTACCTTGTTATCAAGATATTGCTAATGACGAGATATATCTTGTTATCAAGATATTGCTAATGACGAGATACCTTGTTATCAAGATATTGGTAATTTTTCATGATGACGCGATCGAGATCTGATCCTTTTTCTTTTAGTGGCAAGATATCTCGTCTATCAAGATCCAACCAGTTTTTGATAATGACAAGATACCTCATCAAGACAATCTCCAGAAGGGTTTAGTAAATAGGAAAATGAAAATTAAATATACAAATCAATTTAAAGTTATTGAGACAAGCAACGCAAATTTATTGGTCTTCTAAATTTATTCCTTCTAATGCATCCAAAAAATGTCTTTTCTTGACACATAACAGATACTAGGTCCAAAAGAATGAAGTGAATAATCGTTAAAAATGTAAATTACATTTAAATAAACAAATCCTGATAATCTCTCGCTTTCCGAAGACCAATCGAGCCACTTTGCATCTCCCCATCCGCGATATCGATCAAACGGAAGTTAAAAATAATTGAAGTGTAACGTCTCTATCCCGTCTTCTAATTGGGCAATCTTGGGAAATCCTTTGACGCTCTCTAACGAACCTCTTCGCAGCCAGATCCTCGACTTAAAAACCAACCGATATTGACTGCCGAGTGCATCTTCTGGGCCTCCCGTCCCAGTTCATTACATCCCGAGCGCATAAAATTTTACAACACAATATTAACAGCGGGGCAGTAATTAACGCTTAATAGGCGGCCGGAAATGAAAAGAAAATACCCACCCACCCCACCAGAAAGTGCACAATTTTTCGTTGGTGAAGGGGTTTTGTAGATGGAAATCTGGTGTGTTTTTAATGGCACGGGGCTACGGCGTCATTAACGTCCAAATTATTACATTATGGCTTCGGCTATTTCACTCGTTGGGATAATATTAAGATTCCCTCGGATCTAATGGCCACCTCTGCCAGCAACTGTATCCGGTAATTGAGGCAATATGTTTCGGTTTAATCTCAGGACCGTGTGGCTTTCGTGTTGTCGAGATCTTATCGGAACGATTAGTATTGCACCGTTAAAATTGCGCGATACTCTGGATGAAAGTTCCAAAGGACCTGAGTCTCTACTGTGAGTTAATACTACGAAAGCGTTTGAATTGAGATTTAATGTTTTTTGTGAAGCTTGTGTGTGTGTGTGAAGAGAATACGTAGCAATGCGTAAAATAATCGGGATTATTTGTTCTCATTTAGTTCCAATTAACCCCTCCCGAATACACCAATTCCAGTTTCAAGTGCTATAGTTCAAGTTTCAATTACTACAGTTTGTATTTCAACTTTTTCAATTACATTATTTTTTTTGCAATTCAATATTTCAAGTTTCAAGTATATTTTGGTGTAGTTTGTGGACCGTGTGTGTTTGGTGTTGTCAAAATCTGAAAGTGATAATTAATATTGCACCGTTAAAACTGCGTAATAATCTAGCTGAAATTTCGAAAGGACCTCAGTCCTTCTTGCTAGTACACTGCGCAAGAGTTTTAACTGAGATTTGGTTAATTGCAAGATCATTTCAAATAGCAAAGTGTAAGATAATCGTAATTCATTACGGTTTTGGAGGAACTATCTTATAAAACCTACTGGTAATATTATGACAGTATAAAAATAGACAAATTTTTGATATAAGAAAAACGCATGCTGTTCTTAGAGAAGTATAGTTTTTTTATAAACTTTAGGGCTGACTGTTTTACTCATGAGGTAGATCAGAAAAATCTCTAAAAGATTTTATATTCCATCGATTTAACCTTGTTGTTTAAGATATCCATGTCGATAATTACCCTCCACACACACATTTAACATTTAAAGTTTTAAATACTACGCACATGTCCAAAAATAAAGGGTAAGTCTGACTGTATGAAACAATACACCTTATCTCAATCCAACAAAGCCTACATGGGATATTCTTGGACATATCACACCCTACAGAGCACCACGAAGGATTGCGTAAGAGCAAAGTCTTGTTCAAGTGGACGAGTTTGACTCCTTGACACGTGAAATCATGGCGGCAAGGTATTAGGCTTGACAAATTCGTTCTAAGGTTGCTTTTATATCTTCATCTTGATAAATGGGTCCGGTTTATTAACATCGATTTCACGACATCTTCTATAAACCAGTGAAGTAGTACATATAAAGTAAACGTATGTTAAAGAACAGTAAAAAATCAGATGAATCATAATTGCTCTTTAAAGATAATTCTAAAAGTGTTCTTTCTGGGGTAGTAGAACAAGGTAAAATTCAAAGTCTCTTCATCATCAAGACAAATAAAGCACCTGTTTTAATCAATTAGAAGAAAACGATTCAAGTATTTAGGTCTTAGTTCCTGTGTTACAATATGGAGTATTCTGGATTTAACAGAAAAAAGTGGCAACTGCTCTATTAGTTTCTTTCTGAAGTAATAGAGGCAGGCTCACTCTGTAAGTAAATCAGATGTCGATTCCTCCATAAAGTACTACAAAGTAATCGAGCCTTTCTTCTGAGCCTAACCAGATACCTAGAGAGGGTAGTTGCTGGCACAAATTAAAATAGTACCATGTGTTTACATAAGAATTTATTTAGTTCACAGTAGTACCACATGGGTGTACGTTCTTATTTATTCCCTTCATAGCTCTGAAAAAAACCAATTTTCGTAAATTATTTTCAAATTCAGAACTTTTGTAGTATAGATGTCATACCTAAAATAAAACAAGTTTAATTTTTCTGTCATTTAAATTTTTTGTTTATAATCAATAAATAGAACAATTTACTCCAATTGTTAACTTTAAAAATAGTTTGAGAGCAATGAAACTAAAATTGTAGTGCATCTATCACATCTCTTTTTAATTGTAAGCCACATAATCTTTCTTAAAATATAATATTCTTAAAATCTAAACTATGTACCATTTTTTTGCTATACACATTGATTCAAAATTTTGAGATCAAAAGGTATGTTACACAAACTTAAACGGTTTTTGACAAAACATGTTTGCTTGTTAAGCACTTGAGAGCGCTGTTATGGCACGTTACACGGGTCAGTCTAAAAGTTTGACCACTCCTGAAATATAAGAATATATTCTACTCGAGACAGAGAAATCTGGGGAAGCAAAAATTTGTTCATTGCATGTTTATAGAGGGTTATAACTCTTCATTCGATTCATATCATTCCTTTTATTAAATGTTTCGGTCTTTCAAGACGGGCGATTAAAACGCTTAAATATTTCATTATTTGGAACTAGTCTATAGCAGAAACGTTTATGGTACAATATTTAAGCAGCTCTTTCGTTTCCATTGACAGCTTAGTGCTATAGACTCGGATAAACCATCTTAAAATTGTTGTAATGTTCCATCCAATTGCAAAATTCATGTTTCGATTGCCAAACGCGTCATCAAGCTTCCCCTTTTAGCACGTAAGTGCAACAGTTACTGGTATACATTCTTATACAAAAAAATGTTTTGTCTGATGTATCATATGACCCTTTTTAAGTTCAGCCAGTATTTTCGAATCACCCGGTTCAAACACCAATGAAGTACCTTTTCCATGTTTTGAAATTTTATACTTTTGTGTATAAACATAAATATTTCGATGATAAAAGCTTTAAAATAATTTTTGAATGAAACATCCATGCTATATAAACGCTGAATTTAAAAAGAATCTCCGTTAAAACAGATAATTTATAAGAATTCTTATAAATTATGATCTATTCAATTAAGAATTCGTAAGTGTTTTCACCGAAAATATCGTTCTTAACCCTCTTAGGTGTTCACAATCACAATTTCACATTGCAAACTAGTCTTCTTTGCATGTCTTCTAAAAATTTTTTATCTTATTGACCAAAACTATCTGTCTAAAAGATTCCATTTTAAGGAAGTGAGCAATATGATCTCTTAAAATGAAAATTTTCTATGGAGAGGAACAATATAATTATTCAGAAAGAATGTTTTCTAAGGATAGGAACTATGTAATATTTCTAAAGGTTGAAAAATATACTGAATGATTCCAACAAATAGATGTAGTTATTTTGTCATTCAGGATCTTGCTGTGTAAAATCAACACTACACTATCTAAAAATGTGTGAGGGTAAAATTATCTGTGCGTGTTTCCCTACTAATCACAAATTGCATAAAAATTGGTTCCAGTGTCCATCAACACATCAAAAAAAATCCACACGTCTACACATAATGCACATATTTAACATTTTAAAAGAGCAATATTGAGATAAAAGCCATTCTTTATAAATTTAAAATAGCACAAAGCAATGTGACACGAATACAATAACATATTTTTAAATAAAATGACTTTAAATGAAACTTTTTTCTGATAAATATGTTGGATATAAGCCCGTGTTATCTCCAACGTTAGCCATATGCCATGACATTCTTTGACTTGTACGCCGATTTTTTTAAATCGCGTTAAACTCCTTGTTTTTCAAAATGAAAGAAGCAAAAATAAATAAATAAAACAGCTATCGAACTAAATTCTAGCGTAAGGCGACAAAATCTTAAGGGAAGCTCATGAAATGTTACAAGCAGCTTATGGATCTCAGATTTACTTAAAAATATATATGTATGTTGTTTTAAGACTCAGAAAGAGCCAATTCCTAACTAAAAAGTCAATAAACTAGAACTTAATCCAAATGATCCAATTATTTTTGTACCTTATTCACTTTGGATAATTTTATTTTTTTTAATTTATTTCATCGTCTTTCTTTAATAATTGACTTTTAAGATAATTTTTAGTGTTCCCGCAGTGAGTTAAAGTAAACTATCAATTTCAATTTGGCTGTTATAAACTTAAGTTAATAAAAGTACATATAACAAAATCTTTAAAATTCCAAACTAGAATTTATTCAAAAGATAACAAATGAAAATTTAAGTTAAAATATTAAATATTACAATCGACGCACATAGTTACTATAAACATTTTAAAGTAAATCTAATAACTTGATCGAGAGAGATCAAGTGAACGGGTACGTGATCAAACAAGTGAGAACGAAGATTAGAGCGGGAATTCTGGTGATTAGATATCAACCGCTTTTAAAATAGTATGAAAGATCACGTTATATGATTTGCATAACCGTGAAAAGTTTAACATACGAATTATCAAATATATCGGCTCAGTAAAATTCAGGAAAGAAAGGTAAGGTTTTTCCTAACATTTACATCGTTGGCCTTGCTTTTAACACCTAAAATATTTATGTTACATGAGCTATTGTGAACGGTTAAATATTGTAGTGGAATCAAATAAAAGTATAAAGATGGGTATCCTTTTAACCTATGTAATACAAGCGTGCTTTTAACAAAATGTATTTATTTTCATTTCAGTGAAATTGTTGAAAACAAGGTGTTTCAAAACTTCCTGTATAAAGTACTGGTGTAATAGAGTGTTGATATATGTTTAAATTCCATGATATAACTGTGCTGTATGTCAGTATGTCAACGCTTTTTGTTTTATTTAAAATGGGATTCGATAAACCTCTTGTTAATTGCATTTGCTTTTACTATCAATAGTTGTTTATCGATGTTCGTAATATTTTCCCTGTATCTTAAAATTTGCAAATAGCTTTTGAAAGGAATAAATAATTCAGTGAATTCGAAATTCCTGTGATCTTTAACGCAGGGAACCATAGTATTAAAACACATTCACAAGTACCACATGAATTTGCTTGTTTTCATAACTAGAGATGAAAATTCAAAGAAAATTTAGTTTTTCACTGTGCCAATTACATTACTATTAACCTCCTCAGTCCTGGTATAGCCTTTGGGAGACACTAAACGGAACTTTAAAAAAATTGCCTCATAAAATAAATTGCTTCTAGATTTGTTTCAATTAGTGTTGTCAATAAATGGCAATATTTTATAGCACTCTTATTTTTAGATAGAATATTATTTGTAGCTCATTAACAGTTATATAAAAATGGCGTCATCTGAAAGAAGCAAAATTACTCGCATGCACATCGGTAAGTGTTTATATTTTTGACTATTAATTTTATTAAAAAATTTTTAATATAGATTTACATACCTTAAATATAGTTATTTTAAAGTACATAATTACTGTTAAGTTTTGAAAGTCCTATATCATAGTAGGAGAAAACTAGTGTCTTCGGTAGGAGACACTAGTATACTCACAAAAAAAAATTCAAATATTTTGTTCAACGTTTTTCAATGCATTTCTGCATGTTTAAAAGCAATTAGCACAAAAATTAACAAAATTTATTTTTAAAAGTTGGTCTTGGGACTGAGGAGGTTAAAAGTTTGTTACTATTCGAAATTTGTTAACTATATCCGTAATCATGACAGCTCTATTCTTGTTATTATGCAACTCTCGAACGCACACCTTGAACTATCTGAAACTCAAATTTCATTCCAATTCATTGAAAATTGCAATCTTTTGGGGCATTTTTACAGGAAACGTTACTTTATTATCACCATGTTTGTTGTCAAGGAGATATGTATAAATAACAAAATATAAGACGTAACTTTAGAAGGTCGTTCTCTACCAAGATATGTCGAAATGTTATATATTATGTCTGATTTTACTATATTCCAATTAATAAAATAAAAACAATCATAGGTCTAGAAAAAAATATTTTCTGAATGATTTAAAGTTAAATTAATGGTCTACACGCATTCATTTAATTAGTGATACTTTTCAGAGAAAAATTGTTATTTCAAAGGAGAGACAAAATATAAAACTAACACAAACACATAAACTAATATAACAATACGTTTTCTCTAAACTAATATATTTTCTACTTTTAAGGTGATTCCTTCTTTTATAAATTCTGTAACTTTTAAGACATATTTGAGAGAAATTAATTCATGTTTAATTATAAATTTTTCGACTTGACTAACTAAACATGAGGGTTTATATAATTTAAAATAGAGAAAATATTTCTAACAAAAATATATTTTTCTTGTAAAATAAATGAATAATTATTCTACACCTGTGCTCTTAATTCGAATATTTAACTAGTTGGAAGTATGTACTAAGTTGTAACTATAAACTTCATAAGATTATTTTTTTAATCACCAACGTTATCTTCACGATGGTTACTTTGTGATAATTATTATATATTTCGACTAAAGTGCACTTTATAAAATTGATACAATTTATGGATTCAAAATTAAATATGTAATTAAATGCATAAGAATAACTTAAAGATTGCTATTCATCGAACTAGGTTAATTAAACAAAATGATAAGCCATTCTTTTGAGATTTTTCAGGATAACAATTTTCAAGATAAAAAAAAAATTCCTAAATTATCATGCCTTATCCATTATTACAAATCCGGTGTTTTCTTAAACTTTCAAGAACTTTGCACTCATTCAAGAACCAGAAATTCATTTTATCCGCTTGAATATTTTGTTTTTAACATTTTTTCATTACTGAACTTATTTCTGGGTTAACCCCTGTATTTCCCGGAAACCTTCAATTGATGTTCACACAAAACAATTCCTGCAAAACCTTATAAATCCTCCCATTTTTGCATATTTTAGTAACAATGCGATGAAAACACCTGAAACATGTTGGTAAAAGAGCACAATTTGGGATTTCCCGAAAACTCATATCCACCCTTTTATGTTCCAAATTCAGAAAACCCCACAAAACCGTCGCTGGTTGTGCATTTGCATACCAAACAGCCCCTTCCATACCTTTTTAACATAGCCATAGTGCACTTTTTATACTTATCCTTTCAGAGAGTAAAAAGAAGGAAATCATCACTTTCCGCTTCATAGATACGCATACATATATCAGGACAGATATGCCTCCCAGGGCATATCTCGCCTGAGAAACAATATATTTTTCATGGCGTCGTGCACCCAAAGAATGATGGCTCTCCGCAGAGACATTCCATGGAATACAGATGTATCCGCTGCGGTTTTGGAGGAACAACGAAGGGTAAAAATGTGGACCTTTCGGGCTACGGGCTCTTGTTGATGTTTTTTATTCCGTGTTTGGTAAAGGGCGTGGGGAAGACACTGCCGTTTCAAGTGGGACCAAAAACACGAATAAATCTGAATTCGGAATGGGAAGATGATTTTACCATATAAAATCAGTGGGCATTTCTTTTCAACCCTTGCCTCTGGAAGAAATGTTTTGCTTTCGCGGAGCCGAAAGTGGTTTCTTGTTTGTTTAGCTTGCCGTCACAAACGTGCAGCCCGCATTGTGTTCCAGTGTTGCGCTTTCTGGCACAGGAATGTTATGGACGACGGTATTCTTGTTTGTTTTAGTGGTGAAAGGAACGTCACGGAAACGTCAAAGGGTTTGGATAACTGACGAAAGGGAAGAATAAACCCATGCAATACTTGGTGGGAAAGTGTTTCTCTTAGGTTTATGGTGTATTTGATGTTTAGTAATGACAGAGCAGATTTCCAACCTTTTTCGTCTGATGGCACATATAAACTAATTACTTAAATTTCACAGCACACCAAAAATGTATTATATTTGCTGATAAGGCAAATCATTATAAATGTGATTGATTTACAAAAAAAATATTAATTACATATCCTCTTTGTTTCAAAGTGACTTTAAAAAATACTTTTGAAACAAATCATTCATGTGATGTTTTCTAATAAAAAGAATGCTCAAACTTAGTTTTACGGGCAATACTTAAAAGTACTTCTGAACTCTCTTTTCAAGTGTTCATAACTAAGCCATTAGAATGAATTAATTCGTACACAGTTTAAGCCATTTCACCATTCATAACACATCGTGAGGTCTTCCGTAAAAAATTCTAGTACAAGGAAAACGATCAAAAGCAACGACTAGAGGTGTACTCGTCTTGTAATAACGGTAGAGGTAACTCGTCTTGTCTACGTGCGATTGTTGACCTATTATTGATTATATACTATTATTGAAAGTATTATTGATTTCATACATAAGAAAATATTATACTGAAGGAAAACTCTACAGGTATTAACAGTTATTTACTGGTACTTTAAACAGTTGAAGATTACTTGATTGTAATAATTTTCAGCAATAATAACCTGTGACATGGAATTCAACCGTTTAAGTAACTGTCGAAATATAAACACATGCATATTGATATTGACGGTGTACTTGAGATAAAATAGTGCATTTGAGAACAGTTGAGAAATGATCGTGTTATTTGTATTTGATCATATGATATTTCAATTAATATACGTTTTGAAAATGAAGTAAGTATAATAAAACAGATAAAATCAAAGATTATGCTGTGTACTCGTCTAAAAATAATCTTTTTATCTATGTTTTCAGCTATCTATACAATTTTAATGTTACAATTTTAATGTTAGTTTCTGTTTAGTTCTGCTATTTTTCTACGAAAAATGATTAGTTTACTTCTAAATTTAAAAAATATTTCACAAGTTGGTTCTGGATAGTTAATTAAATACATATTTTTTTACTTTCGGGCAAATATTTTCAAATTTTGATGAAGTGAAATTCAATTTAATTTTAAACAGGTTATTTTATGAGTTTCTGCACGAAAATTCGCACGTATTACTACTGAAATTTTTTTATCCATCGCAAAATGATGAAAACCAGTTTGTTTTGAAAAGTATTACAGTTTAAATGCACCGAAATAAAACTCAGTCTTAAACTTAATTTTATAGTATAAAGTTTTTCTTTAATTATCTAAAATAAAAAAGTGATTAAATATTTGAAGTATTAAGCATTGTTAGCATTGGTAACTCCATTCTTAATAAAGGTTCTCGAAAAATATGAGAGATATATCAAGCAGCTATTCTCTTTCTGATAGAATCTGTTTCAATGTATTAAATTTCGATTTTTTTTGTAGGTTAAATTTGAATTGTAAGTATTTTATAAAATGATAAAATCAAATTTCTCAAAGTTAATCTGCATAGACAAAATATTCTCACAAATTTTACGTATGATTTGATAAAAATATAAGAAATTCCTTACGATAATTTATTAAAAAATTTCTAGCGAAATTACTAATATTTAAGACAAACTATGGAATATGATGCAGCTAATAGATTTTGAAAATATATTTTAATCCTTAAGTAAGTTTAAGCAAATCGTTCAAGTTAGAATAAATAGCTTCTAGTTTTATGGTTAATAAAGATACGATGTTAATTTACCAAACACAATACGGAAACATAAAATTTCAACCACTTTCAGTAAAACTACAAACTTTACTGCATCTCAAAATTCTTTAAATATGTTGATCCATAAATCTAAAATTATCATTTCACCTAAAATTATACAAACTCATCTTTGTAATACATGATTAATTTTAAATAATTAAGTTAGCAAAAGATGAGAGATTGAATACCATTGCCTTGAAGATCAAAATTGCACTCAACTAAGTCGTACGCTGAAATCGTCATAAACGGTGTACATTTTTTGGAAAATAATCTCTCAAATAGACATATAAGCTTCAATAAAAGGGAGCGAATTTAAAAGGTTTGAAATAAAGCAAAAACATTTAATTAAGTTTAATTTATGACTGCGTTTTACCATCCTGTCAATAAATGAAAGGTTTTAATCCTCCCGCTGTTGCAAAATTGTATTCTCTTTGGTCGAGCATCAGTTCTCATCTGTGTGGATTGGCGATTCTGGGATAATTAAATACCCAAATACCTCAAGCTAAGAACTAAAAACTGAAAAATATAGGATTAGCCACATTCTTAACTGTATTACGAAATCCATTCTGATAAAAAGGTATCACAGTCATGTATCACTTGAGATATTCGTTATAGGTTGGAGGAATCAAAACTGAGTAGTTACCATTAAGATAACTTTAAGAATTTCTAAATACTATTTTAGAGAAGAAATCCATCATTTTTTGACTCTGTGGTAGACAAATGATGTAAAATAAACTTAAAAGAGATATTCCAAGGAATTGGTTTTCAACAGTATGCATGCTTGTAGGGTTAGTAGTCTTGTAATGATGAATGGGATTATGAATGCTATGGTCTACATAGACGCTTCAAAGTAATTTATATTTCAGTACTATTAAATTGGAGTTTCAACCATGATTATGCTTGCGCATCAATGGAATAATCCATATATTATTCGTGTGCAAACACAGCTTTGAATACTGAAAATACTTATAGTACCATTAAATTTCTAGAATTTCCCCTGTCACCTGATATCAAACCAATTGAACAAAAATGCGTGGAATTTCTAATAGAAAATTAAACCTAGGACAATTACCAACAAGAAAGTTTGGTGAAGATCTTCCAAACCAATGATGCATTGTACCAAGTTTGATAGAATTAATGGAACGGACTTTTCAGGAGGTTGTTCGAAACAAATCGAAACCTTTCAAACATTAACTGTGAAATATTCGTGTAAAACTCACAATATGTGTGGAGTATGAATATTACACACACTGGAAAGTTAAACATCTATATATTTTTGGTATTATTTTCTCTATTTTACTGGAATTTTTACATTGAATGATGGAATATAAGATTATATATTCTACAATTTTTGTAAAATATTTCCTCTTACTTTCAAATAAAAAACTTTTTTTAAGTACTATTATCATCGGTGTGAGAATGCTTTTTAAACACAATATATATGGACCAATATTTAAAGTAGTATTTTTACGCATCAAAAATAACAGATATCTGATTCTTTAGATAGAAAAAAAGAAATCCATTTTACCCTTTAATACTTACTCCATAATACTTTTTTCCGTAAAGAATTCCATCGTTTCCTCATGCAATTCGATCAAAGAATCACAAGCAAAATACTACTAGAACAACACTGCTCCAAAATAAACTAGTACGATTCCCACAATGACACACGAAAGACTAGATACCAGGACAGATCATGGCATGCATAAATAATTGCAAGAACAAGGCAGACATAAATAAACAGTAGGATTTGCATGATTATCCTAACCACTGCATCTTCTGTATGACATCTCATCTTTATGCTGCTCGGAGATGACATCCCTATAGCCCTTGACCCTGATTCTTTATTCTATGTAGGATAGACTGGCAAGATAGCCTCGAGTTGCGTATAGTACAAGGAAATCAAATTGCGTTCTTGTTTGTATGCAGTCTATCTTGTTGAATAAAGTAATTTATCAGAGTTCACGTTTGACTTCTGATGTGATTGATGTTTTCGTATAATGGGATGCGATGTTTGAGTTTGTTTTCGTTTTAAATAACAAAATTTAAGCGATCTATTTAATGAGATCTTCAGTATTTATGCAGTTACTGGGTCACTGCATTTACGTAGACTGTTGTGAGTATTCTTAATGATTTTCTATGATCATTTTCTATTTAAAGTGGGAGGCCGTGGTAATCCTGGTTGGAAAAACAATGTATCAGGAACTGGAGGTTCGCAAGTTCGAAGCTCGGTCCAACAATACAACGTCGTGTACAAGGGGCTGGTGCACGCTAAATCAATCATGGCCACACATGTCCTCACGTGGCGTGGTGTGAAAGTTTCGAGAGCCATGCACCAGCTCAGGTGTGGACCTCGTTTAAAACATTTCCCTTAGGGATGAAACATGGACCGTCACCAATAGTCAGTTGTGTTGCTTCAGAGCGATTTTATTTAATTACCTACCTTTTAAAGTATCTCATATTTAATTCCAAAGGGTGTATGTCTCTCTTGACTGACAGTAAAACATTGTTACGTGTTTGGCCGTTACTTGATGTTGTCTGTCTTGGGTTTGGCAAAGCATTGCTAAATTTGGCACTTCTTCCATAAAACCCAACCAACCTTTATTTGGTTGAATTATATTTTAATACCTCCATATACACTATATCGACAAAAGTATTTGGACACTGCAGAAATTCGGAGGAGGATCCATCTTATTGTGGGATTGTTTTAAATGTTAGGACACAACCCATTGCCTTATGTACCTGATATCATGAACGCTGACGTGTACCTCGACATTCTGGATCATTCGGCATTGCCTACACTATGGTAATACTACGGCGAGGGTGGTTGTTTCTTCCAATCTAGACCGAGCTCCATGTGATACTGTAAACCGTGTGCTACACTTATTTCCTGAAAATGAAGTGAATTTGTTTGGCAGGGCTGTTCAGAACCCCGATCTCAATCCGATCGAGGACTGGTGGAAAAAATTGGAGCGACGAGTACGACACCGCCATTCACGCCCATCTTCACAACAATCTCTTCTCACAGCCTTGCAAGAGGCGTGGGGAGCTGTTCCAGACTTACAGAGAACTTGTGGAAAGTATGCCTAGACGTGTTGCAACTGTAATACAATCAAAAGGAGGGCCTACCTATTACGAAATAGAGAATAATAAAGCACTTTTCTGAAAAGCATGCAATGTCCAAATACATTTGTACGTAAAGTGTATAATTGTTATCTCTCATTAAATCAGTATCATTACTTAGCACTTATCCTGTAGTTGATATTTGAATATTGGTTGTATATTTTTGGATCGCTACATAAGCTTAGAACTCAATGATCATTGTGAGGGGTTTCTCATCATTGATTTCCCTGTTTAAGTTACTCTTTTGAGCTGAATTACATTTCAATATCCAGTACAACCATGGTTAATTGTTATAACCTTTAAATTATCATTAATTTACATTTATCGTGTGGTGTGGATGTCATTCTTCAGAAATATAATTAGTATTTAAATTTCATTTGCTAAGTAATGATGCAAATATCCTCATAGTGATTTTATAATATAACAAATACTAATATTCTGAGTAAAATAAAGTTTGATTTTAAGAGAGTTGTTTCTGGAAAGTAAAATGATGAGAGAAACAATAAATTACTCTCTCAAAATGATAATAATTTCATCCCTATAATGTGAATTACCAAAGTAATTTTATTTCCATGAATTTTCCTTTGTGAACAATAACTCTTAATTTAATTTGTTGTTTAATTTTTCTTTCCTTGCCTATTACAGGAGAAAATTTAATCCAAACGATACAGTTTCAGCTGTCTCCATGATAAAAAATTTGTTTTGCATTGAAATTACCATAAATAGGCCAGCTGTCTCATAGTCAAACCTTTTTGTAGGAACACTTTCCAAGTGACGATAACAAATGCATTTATTTTTATCATATTTTATCACAGAAACAAATATTTTTAAAACGTATTACATTTTAATCTGAAACTTCGAACTTCGAACTATCTATCCTGTCCTTAGCTATACTTGGATTAAATGATACGTGATAGACACTCTTGGATTAAATTTTAATCACATTTAAATGGACTGTCGGAAACCTTCTAATAGCGTGCCTGGTTTTTCCAAGTGTCTATGGGAGCTGTGGTACGGGTTGTAGAAACTAAATAAATTGCAAAGCGTGTTTATCTGCCAATCTTCATTGAAATCGAACTAGTTGGTGTAAAAGAGTTTGAATTAAATATTTTGAAAATTCCATTAAAACGTGTACTTTTTTCAACATCTTTCAGTAAAGTGATTTTTTTTAAATTTCGTTTTATGAGAGGAAACTAGTCTTAGTTTCATTTTAAAATGCTAATTTTTTTTACTATGATTTAAAATAATAAATAAAAATTTATATTTTGGAGATTGCAAAAATTATTGTGCAACGCCATTTGTAAAACAATTTGTTTCCAAGTTCAACTTTTTTCTGAATTTCCACAACAAAATAGGGACATCTTTGTGACCATATACCTACTAATGAAATAGGCAGACCATGTGGGTGTGGTCGCTGTCCGTAGATCGCCGAAAGCAAGACATGTGGTCTTACGAAATGACTGGAGATGATTAGTTATTGAAGCTCCAGACTTGTGTTTGTACTCATTTGGATAAACACTTAAACCTGTCAATAATCTGTCCCACATTAATGTGTTTTTAACGCAACTACGTGAAAGATCCTCAAACCAAAAGATTGGCAGAAATAACGTAAAGCAACTTGTACATATTGCGTCTATTTAGTTCGAAGGTCGTTGTTTGTGGCAGAAAGGTGATACTTGAGCTGTGGAAAGGAATATTCATATCCGGACAACGTCTAATATTTCGTAAATTCTGTCAGTTGAGATTTGAATCCATTTTAACCTCTCACTGTTGGAGTAACTATGATAAGTAAACATTTTTTTTGAGACAATAGACAAGAACAATATTCAAAATAATTTTGATTGTGCTCAATTCTGAAAATTCAGGACCCTTGAAACCTTTCTCATAATTAAAATTTTTCCGCTAAAATAACCTGTGAAATGTGACACGCTTTTAACGAAATTTAAAAAATATATAGTTTTGCACTTATGTTTTTAAGTTGCACTATTATTCCCTTTGATTGCATTAATGCAAGATAACTCTTCTGATTATCGCTCAAACGTTTAACATTTAATGGCTTCTGTCAGACTTTGCAGGGGGTATAATTAAAGAATGCAAATTTAACAGGGAAGAAATAGTACATCAGTTGAAAAGAATTAAGCCATCTAAAGCACCAGGGCCAGACGATATTTATCCGAGAGTACTAGTGGAATGCGCGGAAGAATTGGTGGAAGTAATTCACACGATATTTAATTCAACATATAGCACGGGTTGGGTACCAATGGATTGGAAGTTGGCCAACATAACTCCGTTTTTCAAAAAGGGAATACAAAGTGATCCGGGCAACTATACACCAGGAAGTTTAACATCAGTAATTTGCAAAATATTTGAATCTCTGTTAAAAAAGCATATCTCTACTATTATAAAATGAAGTTTCTGTGTTTATGTGTGTCGGGTTTATACGGGGTGCCCTGACGAATTTATGGCATTCACACTAATGGAATTTGGCACACATGTACAACGAATTTTTTGCAAATTTATAGACCAGCCCGATTTTTAAAATTTAATCTTGAAAATTTTAAAATTAATTTAATGCGATGTTTAATTATTATTCCATTTCCTCCGAATGGCAACAGTCATGATCGGTATTGAATGAATCCGTATTATCTGCGCGTGTGTAGCCGCCCTATTACTGGATATCCTTTTTGAAATTTATATATTGCTTTTTTAAAAGCATATTAACTTTTAGTTAGTGTCAACTTTTATGTTTCAATTTTTTTACTGTGCTTACTTCATTTTTGCTACTGGATAACGGTTGTGCAATACGTTTGTTATTGTTTCGTTTGTAGACTATCGTAGTTTGGAATTTGATTTTTTAAGTATATTCACTTTTAGTATTACTGAATATACGTTATGAAATTTATTGCATTTTTAAAAGTATATTAACTTTTAGTTAGAGTTAAGTTTTAATCTTTTATATTTGTATGTTTTTATTGTGCTTACTTCATTTTTCGAACTGGATAACGGTTGTGCAAGACGTTTGTTATTGTTTGTTTTTTAGAATACGATACTTTGGATTTTGATTTTTTAAGCATATTCACTTTTAGTTTGGATTATTTGGATATTTTTTTTCAAAGTCTAGCGATATATATTTTTTTAATCTTTTGTGCAATTTCTGGTTTGTTTCATTTATGCTATCTTTTGTTTGTTTCTGTATAGTACTTCGGTTTTTGTATAGTAAATTTTTATCATTTTTGTTTTGATGTCTTATAGAAAGAAAAGCGATATTATTTTTTTTCTTTGGTTTCCTAAAAATGTCCACAGAATTTTAAAGGTCTTTACTGCACTCAGTCCAATCTTGGATTTTAATCATTGATGCAAACTAAGAACATTTATTCTATGTAGTTCTACGCTCACAGGATGATGATGTGCTCTTAGAATTTCAACGTTTTACTGAGAAGCAAAGACATGTTCCATCAATTTATTGTCGCTATGTATTCCGAGATTTAATTGGAGAAGGTGTTGTACATACGACTAAATCACATGACTCAACAGTGGAACAGTATGCATATTTGACGCATTTGATTCAGATGCGTTAATGAACGATGGAAATGTTGCGGTACGAAAACTCAAGTACACAGAAATCGCTAAACTTCCAAAAATATATCAAAACCAAAAGAAACGGGTGATGCTTTTGTAAATTTTTATATTGCATAAATTTTCAAAATTAAATATTGCTATTATTTCCGAAATACACTGAAACACAGAAACAAACACAAAATTGCATTAAATAATAACAAAATTATGGCCTTTCGCTATAACGGCCTCTTTTCATGTACGCCCCACAATGTTTTGTTATACAACTAAAACAAAGGCTTTTATGCTTTTGTTTAGTATCAGCTTCTCCCTTTACATTATATGTCTTTGCTTCTCAGTAAAACGTTGAAATTCTAAGAGCACATCATCATCCTGTGAGCGTAGAACAACATAGAATAAATGTTCTTAGTTTGCATAAGTGATTAAAATCCAAGATTGGCCTGAGTGCAGTAAAGACCTTTTAAATTCTGTGGACATTTTTAGGAAACAAAAGAAAACAAAAATATAATAATAAATTCATTTTATAATGTTATACATTAATTTTAAAATTGGAAATAAATATCGCTTTTCTTTCCATAAGACATCGAAACAAAAATAATAATAATTAACTATACGAAAACCGAAGTACTATACAGAAACACAAACAAAACATTGCACAAATCAAACAAACCACAAATTGCACAAAAGATCAAAATTAAATATCGTTAAACCTTGAAAAAAATATCCGAACAAAAAGTTAATATGCTTTAAAAATCAAAATCCAAAGTATCGTAGTCTAAAAAACAAACAATAACAAACGTATTACACAACCGTTATCCAGTTCCAAAAATGAAGTAAGCACACTAAAAAGATACTTATATAAAATATTAAAAATCAACGCTAACTAAAAGTTAACATTCTTTTAAAAAGGCAATAAGTTTTTTAAAGGATATCCAGTAATCGGTAAAGTTGGTGTTGGTCTAACTACACTAAAGCGACAACGCAGTAAAATGACGACAATGTTATGCAAACATTACTGATATTTTCGTGAGGCAAAATGTAGCAGTGTAATTAACGCATTTCATTCAGATGCGTTAATGAACGATGGAAATGTTGCTGTACGATAACTTAAGTACACAGAAATCGCTAAACTTTCAAAAAGATATCAAAACCAAAAGTAACAGATCATGCTTTTGTACATTTTTATATTGCATAAATTATCAAAATTAAATATTGCTATTCTTTCCAAAAGACACTGAAACACAGAAACAAACACAAAATTGCATTAAATATTAACAAAATTATGGCCTTTTGCTATAACGGCCTATTTTCATGTACGCTCCACAATGTTTTGTTATACAACTAAAACAAATGCTGTTTTTATGCTTTGTTTAGTATCAGCTTCTCCCTTTACATTACACTGCTACATTTTGCCTCACGAAAATATCACTAATGTTTGCATAACATTGTCGTCATTTTACTGTGTTGTCGCTTTAGTGTAGTTAGACCAACACTGACTTTATACAAAGCCCACGTCACATCTCTAAATCCCATCGTGAGGCTACTTTTACGCGCTACGATACACTACGATACGATAGTTAAGCACAGAGAGTAAAATGTTAATTTCCACAAGCCAATCTCAATTTGAGAGGCTGCAATGTGCTGCACAGAAAGAACAAAGTATTCAAATGCGTTAGGTAACTGCCAATCACGGTTTTGTTTTGAGAACTATGCTAAAAATGCAGTCTTACATTTTAACATTATTTTGTTAATCACACCAATGCTCCGACCCTTCACAATGCTGGCTTCTTATACGACTGCCTTTTTTTAATATTGGGGCTGTAAATTAAAATAATACTGTTATTACGAAATTTTATTTTGTTGGTCTTTTATGCTATTTTTTTCTTTCTGTGTATCTTTTTGGAAATTTAGCGATTAAAATGCTGTTATTGTGTTTATCTTTTATGCTATTTTTTGGTTGTTTCTGTGTTTGGGTGTCTTTTGGAAAGCATAGCAATACTTAATTTTGATAATTTATGCAATGTATAAATTTACAAATGCATAAACTTTTAACTTTTGGTTTTTTTATCTTTTTGGAAGTTTAGTCATTTCTGTGTACTTCAGTTTTTGTATCGCAGCATTTCCACCGTTCATCAATGCATCTCATAAATGTGCATACTGTTCCACTTTTATTCAGTCTTATGTACAACACCCTTTCCGATTCCATTTTGGAATACATTTCGACAATAAATTTATTTAACAGGTAATAGTCTACACTCGCTGCCAAAAGTTAATTATATTGTGGAAAATATTAATTTCTGGAAGCTAATCTAAATTTTAGGGGCTGCAATTTGCTGCAGAGTTAGATGGAAATATGCAAATGTGTTATGTAACAGCCAATCATGGTTTCGTGTCGACAAATATAAAAAAGGCAGTCGTATAAGAAGCCAGCATTGTGAATGGTTAGTTTAGAACTTTCGTAGGATTACTTTTCAATACGGACATGTTTCTGTCACTTCCACAACATGAATAGCAAATAGTGAGCGCTGCCGTTCTGTGGGATGCCTTCAAGAAGGGCGATGAATCACTCATATTGCTCTTTTCATTGTCGTTCGTTCCGTGATTTCATGATAATACAAACAATTCCAAACAAGCCAAACAGTTGTCCAAAGTCCTGTGACCCGCTCCCCAAAGGTTACGACCCCTGCAGTTCATCTATATATTGCTGTTGTAGCAAAGCACTTATCATGTATTCTGTGCCAAAGGGCAATTCTTTACCAAATAAATAAAGATGTCAATGTCATCAAAAAGCAACTCTTGCGAGAATTGCCCCGTAGTTTTCAAATTTACAAATCTATATACATTAAACGTCACACACATTAGGCCCTAAAACACACGACACAGTTTTTAACACATTGTAACCATCTGGAGTACTCTTGCACATATTGGAGCACCGATTATGCTTCTCACAAATCTCAATCCACCTTCACTCTGCAATGGTACGACACTGTCAACAAACTCATGCCAAACATTATTGAAGCCACCATCGTGACTAGATATGCCGCAAGTTAAAACATATTCATTCCTATAATACCAATCATCACTTCTCATATCCCCCCCCCCACTTTCCAATTTAAAAAACTTCAGTTCCCAGTTCGTTTCAGTTTTACTGTTAGCATCAAGAAGGCACAATCACTCAAAGTTATAGGACTCGGTCTCATTAAACCGCATTTCTCCCATGGTCAAGTGTTCGATTGGATACCTTTTTACTTTTTATAAATAGATATCACTTAAATTGCTTGCTGGATGTGGTTATTGTAATAAGTGTAGAGGTATACTCTCTCGGGAAAAAATAATCAAGTATAAAATGCTAATTTTTTTCTTTTCCTCTCACACATGGGACAGACTTATTTCATTCAATTTAATTGTTTCTAAAGTCACATTTCACTTCTACAAACATTGGTAATATAAAAAATTCACATAAGCAGTAAAATAATTTACTTTGTGCTCAACAAAATTATAAAAAATACCTTTTTTGGTGTATTAATCTATTTTATTTAAAATTCAAAATTACCTCAACTTACAAAAATATTTCTAATTTTTCTGTCTCCCTATTATCACAGTAATTTGGGGTTAAAAGATACAGCGTTAGCCAAACCAACACATTTCATTGTTGTGTTAAAAAAAATACCATTTAAGTTGTAACATTTAAAAAATAACACTCATTTTTTTTCTGTTTTTAGTAAAATAAGCATTTTTTCTCACTCCTTTCACTATTAAATTTTCTCAACTGCCTTTTTCAAAACTTAAAACTTTTAATTCTTAGAAAATACAATTCTTTGGCATTGCAGTAAAGTGTGTAAAATATGCATGTGTATAAAATGGATTATAAAAATAATACAACAATCAACAGAAATTCTACAAGTTTTTATTAAAAATTTCAACGAATTTTAAATCTGAGGAAATTTGTAATTTTAATTAACATTACACAATGGGCTATTGACGAGGGTCTGGGATAAATTCCCTAATTGAGAGATCATAGGTCATTTTTAATTTTCGTACTGTAGCAACTCAACGTGCTATTCACAACGGTCCCAAATCAATTCCCTAAGCAAAATATCCAAGGTAATTTTTAACATCGTACTATAGCAACTCAACGGGCTATTTACTACAGTTCAGGATCAATCCCTTAAGGAAAGTATCCGAGAAAATCGGGTAATTTTTAATTAATGTTCTCAAGCAACACAACTACCTAATAACTAGGGTCGGAGTTAAATCCAATAAGTAAAATATACGTTTACAAAATCGTGTAATTTTCAACCACGGTCAAATAATAACAACACCTTAGATGGTACCCCACCCTCTAATAGATTGTGACGTCACACCGATTGGATCTTTTTGCAATTCCAATTTCGTCGCATTTCACAATGACTAGGGCATCACAGCGTTGTCCGTCGTGTTGGTTTGCGAAGCAAACCAAATGGGTATGCGTAGCAAACACCGGTGGTTGGCAAACGTTCATAATTAACACACCTAACCCCACAAAGTACAGCACGGGCAACGCCGTGCTAGCCACGCAGTGGCTAGTAATGTTATACTTGGAGAAAGGAGGACTGTTATCAGAGAATCAGTATGGGTTTCGGAAGGGCAGATCCTGCTATACAAACCTTTTGAAGTTCTACGAAAAAATTACTGAGGAGCTGGATAATAAGAGCAGTGTGGATATCATGTACATAGATTTTCAAAAGGCTTTTGATAAAGTACCTCATGAGGCAGTACTGTTTAAATTGGAAAGGCTGGGGATTCAGGGAAAAACATTAATACGGATAAAGAATTGGTTATTGGGTAGAAAGCAGAGAGTGCAGGTAAAAGGAAATTATTCACAGTGGACAGAAGTTATAAGTGGGGTGCCTCAGGTATCAGTTTTGGGACCAATTTTATTTGTAATTTTCATAGGTGATATAGGTCAGGAGATCAAGAATAGAATCAGTATATTTGCAGATGACTTAAAAATATGGGGGACAGTGGATACCAAGTTACAGATAGAAAATTTACAAGGGGATTTTGATAAGATATCCGAATGGGCTGTAAAATGGGGTATGCCATTTAATGTAGGGAAATGTCAAGTTCTGCATATGGGTTACAGGAACAGTGGAGCCGAGTACTGTCTGCAGGGAGTAAAGGTAAAGGAAGGAGAAACAGTCAAGGATCTTGGGGTGATAATTCACAGGGATTTTAAAATGGGTCATCAATGTTCAGCTGCGGGTAAAAAGGCTAATAGGTTATTGGGGTATATTAAAAAGACTGTAACTTCAAGGGATAAGAATATAATCTTGCCGTTATATAAGGGTTTAGTAAGACCACATCTAGAATATGCTGTACAATTCTGGGCTCCATATATGAGAAAGGACATAGAATCAATTGAAAGGGTTCAACACAGAGCTACAAAAATAATAAAGGGGCTAGCAAATTTCGACTATAATGAACGTTTAAGTAAGCTAAACATGTATACACTGGAAAGAAGAAGAAGGGTGGGGGGATTTGATTCAGCTTTTCAAGTTTGTAAAACAAGGAGACACAGAGGGCTTAAATTTCAATAGGGATAACAGAACAAGGGGCCATGGGTATAAATTGAATAAGACACATTTTAATCGGGATTTAAGGAAAAACTACTACTTTAATAGGGTAATAGACAGTTGGAACGCGTTGCCAGAAAATATAGTTAATTCAAAGGGAGTGTACGAATTTAAGATACAATTGGATAGTCAGTGGGAATTGGGGAATTCATAAACAAAGGACCAGCCTTGTTGGGCTCGAGCCTGTAGCTGGTCGTCAATATTTGTATTTGACAGACTTTTATTTAGAACAATCAAAAATGTAACTAATTGGAATGTATTAATTGATTTAATCATTTAAAATATCTAATTCCTGAATGCAACGAAAAACTATGCAAAATAAGAGGGTGATTATAATAAAAACAGTTTTGAAAACAAAAGAATGAGATTGATTTTCAGTTTACACAAAAGTGCAACCGGAATAGGATATTCTTTTAATCGGTTATCCAACGCTTACTAGCTCGGTAAATAACGAAGTTACCTTAAATACAGCCTAAAGACGTCATTTCCAAAATAAGTACAGCAGTGGAGATGTACCACAAAGCACTAGCGACATCTACGTGTAGGATTTTTGAAAAAGTCCAGCAAATTAATTTCAATTTTTTTCATTCAGACTTATGTTTCCTGAATAAATTATTTTCAAAATGTGTTTAAGTTAAAAACTTTCTTTCCTTAAATGTTAAATAACTGTTTATACATAAGCCGTGACTAAGTAGCTGTCAACATCGAGGCAGAAAACACAAAAATAATCAATATATTTCAATAAAGTTAACAAATGAATATCCAGCAAAACTCGGTAAAAAAGATGTAAAAAGACTAAGGTAAATAACACTGCAGACTCCCAGGTTAGGGTTCAGGTTTGTATAGAGACGCCGGAATTAATGAATTTTTTTCTTTCCTTTTGACGCAACAATAGGCATGTTTAATATAGTTGCATTCTTCATAAATAAACTTGTTGCATTTAAAGAGGATAGCTTTGAAACACACACGGTGTTTATTTCATGCGCTACAATAAACTAATTAAAGGATGTCATTTTTTTATTTTGTAATCATTCATGTGAACCGTTCAAATGTTGGCTCAGAGCCTGAATTTCGATAGATGAAAACAAAAGCTCGTTACAACATCAATCTAAACGGATTCCTTTTATTCTTTAACCATTGCATTTTGAGTAAGTTTGAGCAGCAGAAAGTTTTCTAAAAGAGATTTAACCTTAAATTCATACAAATATTATGGTAGGTAGTTAATTAAACTCGCATTGGAACTGTCACACTAATTTGTCACTTTAATACACACGGTAAAAGACTCTTTTAGTTTGTTTGTAGATCTATTTATTGTGAATTTTGATACACAAGGTTTAATTAGACTGTAGCGCCTTAAGGGAATTATAATGAAACTAGCAAAATACCCGACCTTACTCGGTTTGAATTGGTTTACTCTAGATTGAAGAGATGATCAAAATATATAATGACTTAAGTTTCTCGTAGACTAAAATAATATTTTAACACCTTTCGCCATCTTTATAATTTCTACCACTTACTTTGGACACAAATCTTACACATGCATATCCATTCATGTAATACATTTCACATACATCACACAATTGCTGTATGACAAAGCTACAAAATGACGAAAGGTGATACTAAGGTTACTACTATAAAAGACGATTTATAGGAAGATTTGGAATTCCCTTTCTTAAGTTCTTTTCATGTTCAACTCAATTAATTAAAATTACGATTTACGGCGGGTGCTCTCGCACTCATAGTCAACAAAATAATATTTTTTTACTTGTGGCACTCTTGCCTCCGGTATGCGACATTGTGAAATTTTGCAATCTTCTCCTGTCATTATTACAACAAATTTTTTAATTTTGGAAAAAGTTCCAGTTTGGATTAATAAATATTATTATTCTTTCAATAACGGCATTATTCTTTAAATAACGGCATTATTCTTTAAAATAACGGCATTATTCTTTAAATAAAGGCATTATTCTTTCAATAACGGCATTATTCTTTCAATAACGGCATTATTCTTTCAATGATGGCATAACTACACTTAAAATTTACTGAAAATTTATACTGACTTACCTAACATTTTTAAGTCTAATACTTTGTGGTGCTGTTGCGTGTGATGTGAAGGAAAACACATGTATTAAAATAATAAATATTTAAAACAGGAAACAGCAAAATAAAACAAAATAAAAGATGCCGCAAAAAATTGTTCTAAAGATATTAATTTGTGATTCAATTTTATCTCTTGATCTCGAACAGTTGCCACAACTTACAACTAAAAGTGTACAAAATTTAGAAATGTGAAATTAATTCAGAGCGAAAGAACCAGAAAAAATATCACTGCTCGCGCGATCTTGTTCATTCTCATTTCATTGAAAAATATCGTCTGTCCCAAATATTCGGAAATCGTTTTCATTGCGCAAAGAATAAAAATAAGACTCGAAATAAATGAAGTATCAGAGATGAAATTCCATAAAAAAAAAAAAAAAAAATTGAAGAATAATTACTTTTTCAGCAGTACTGGTAAAGCAATCGAAGTAATCGTAATATTCAATAGACATTCCAATTTTTCCAAAACTACCAAATTATGGTTGATTTAAGTATACTTACTCAGGTGTTTTAGCATGAAACTGAACTAAATATAACAATAAAGAAATGTTTTATATTGCGTTCACTAAACTGTTAGATAATGTATAAAATAAAATGCAATGCAATCAAATATCTGGAATACAATTCATGTGATGTCTACACAAACACACAAACACAAAATCGAGCATAGAACAGAAAGACGGACAGACAGACTTTCGCAACCAATACCACTCACTAAATGAATATAAGTACTCACTGTATGCAAATTTTCATGAAAATATCTTAAATCGCGTGGACGTGTATAGGGCACAACATACAGACAGACAGACAGACAGACAGACGGACAGACAGACAGACAGACACCAAACGAAAAAAAGGCGGATTCGGCATCAGAAGGGTCCAAAACGGATAGAAAACTTGAAATGGGTCGAAAATATTGAATGTACAAACAAACACTCCATTCTTATTTATATACAGGGTGGTCCCGAATTCATGGTAAAAACTTTAATGGTAGGTACAGGACATTGTAACAATGATTTATTGTATAGGAATGTATAGTCGCAAGTGACGCGGTGAGGCGAAAACAGGGGAAATAACGGCCGAAAGGAAAAACAAAGATTTTATTGAAAGCGTTGTTGACAAGTGTCATGTTTACAGTAATTGTTCAAAATTGCGTCCACCAGTATCGATACATGCTTGACAGCGTCGGTGGAGCGATTGGCGTACACGTTCAAAGATGCCTGGTATTTTACGCACACCTGCAGCAGCTACAGATAAGCGAGCGACGAGATCCTCATCTGAGTCAACTGGAGTCTCATAAACAAGATGCTTTAGATGTCCCCATAAAAAGTAATCGAGGCTCGATAAATCGGGAGATCGGGGTGGCCAAGGGACTGGTCCACCACGCCCAATCCATCGAGTACCAAACGTGGCATTCAGGTAATTCCGTACATCAATGCTTACTACCCACGCGGCTCACTGGCGGAAGCTATCTTATTTTTCTGAAAGAAGTGTTACCACAACTGCTGCATGATGTTCCGATCGCCATTCGTAACCGCATGTGGTTTCAGCACGATGGGGCGCCAGCACACTTCAGCATTGATGTACGGAATTACCTGAATGCCACGTTTGGTACTCGATGGATTGGGCGTGGTGGACCAGTCCCTTGGCCACCCCGATCTCCCGATTTATCGAGCCTCGATTACTTTTTATGGGGACATCTAAAGCATCTTGTTTATGAGACTCCAGTTGACTCAGATGAGGATCTCGTCGCTCGCTTATCTGTAGCTGCTGCAGGTGTGCGTGAAATACCAGGCATCTTTGAACGTGTACGCCAATCGCTCCACCGACGCTGTCAAGCATGTATCGATACTGGTGGACGCAATTTTGAACAATTACTGTAAACATGACACTTGTCAACAACGCTTTCAATAAAATCTTTGTTTTTCCTTTCGGCCGTTATTTCCCCTGTTTTCGCCTCACCGCGTCACTTGCGACTATACATTCCTATACAATAAATCATTGTTACAATGTCCTGTACCTACCATTAAAGTTTGTACCATGAATTCGGGACCACCCTGTAGATTGTATGTAAGCCAAAAATAGATTCTTGATTTTGGTACGTTATCGTGGAATGGTGCAGAGTTATTTGGTAATGTTGCTACTCTAATGACACTTTTGATACACGAGATTTTATTGGATCTTGACGAGTTAGGGAAAACTGTATTGTATGAAAGTATAGATGTACAGACAAAAATAGATTCGCGACTTTACACTTTACCAATGACTTGGTAAACATTTTGTTCTTGGACATTGTTTTGAAATTCATGTTGTTTGCTGATTCCTTGGTTTGATGATTCGCAAGGATGTATTTGGCCAGACTGTAACAAACACGAGATAAACAATACCAAATAATGAACATACACTCACAAGGAAAGTTTTACTGTCACAGAAGAGAGGAATACACACAGTTTAGAATTGAATCACACATAACTCTCTGGTTGCTAGTGTAATGGGTGACAGTAACACGATGGCCCTCGTACCGATCAAAGAAATGTTTTATAGTTTTGGCAGAAATCACTAATCATTATGTGGAAATAGTTATTGACTGTATAGTTTGACCATCAAGTAAATCTGAAGACACTTGTTTTCACATTGATGCCAAATCGGCAAAAATACATTCAAATATACATGTGATCTGCATTTCTGATATCTTACTACAGCGACTCATTCCACGAACTATGTCTATTTCATTAAAAGGCCAATGTTTTGATGGGTTTGTCCCTCGACAGTCACATTTTAATACACGTGGTGTCTAATTACACTTTGAAGCGTAAGGCAACATTGTATTGCATTGAAAGCTGCTTAGAAATAGAGATTCGCTAAGAAATATAGATAAACAGCTATGAAATATAAGTAAACTGCTTAGAAATAGAGATTCGTGTTCTTGGCATTGTGCCAATTACATGTTAGAGGGTTGTTTGGCTACTTCTTCTGAGGTTATATTTTCCCATGGGGTTTAAATAGACCAGGACTTGCTATATATGGTAGGGTGTATTATTTCAATAATGTTGAAAGAATAGAGAAAAATACTCAGATAACAAGAATCAATGAACGAGCTTGAAAACAATTCTCGCAACCTCCAATTTTTCAAACATTCCACGTATATGATCATTGCCTTCTTGCAACTCACGGTACACAACTCGCAAGTTCTTCAATGACTGAGCAGTTCCCGTGCAGTTCGCTACACAGGAGGCACCCGCTTGATCTCTTTATGGATATTTAATTATACTCAATGAATCGATCCAAATGCCGGTTACATTTCTCCCTTCCCATACATCACTTAGCAGACGAACTCGCATTCATTCTTCCTCACCAGAGGCGACGAATCGTAATCATTTTAACGCGAAATGGTATATTTATGTTAATCGTTCGTGCGCAAAACGAAAAACAGCAGGAAGAAAAAAAGCACACCATCCAAGACCAGACACCCCTTAAAGGATATCGACGAAAGAAAAATGCTTTTCTCAATTTAATCACACCAGCACCCCTTCCACGCTGGTAGGCAGAGGGGGTGCGCGAGGGGGGTATCTGGCCATTAACATAAATACCCAGCGACGTGACAGTACAACAGTTTCAGTTATTGATAGTCACGTGAAGCAACGGAGTAGATGATGTATGACAGGAGTAATCCTCAGTTCCGCAATTCATCACACCGAATTAGCGTTTACACGGAAGGACCCGGAGCTGGTGCATTAGGGCTGGTTCGGACTGAGCCCTGATGGTCTGCTGACTCGGAAGAAAGTAAGTTCTCTGTTGTATATCTCTGTGTGGGTGTGAGATTGTAATTGACTCTGGTCATCGGTCACTGGGAACATTATGAGTGGATGGGAAGGACATATTTCTAACCTTGTGCGAGAAGAGAAAGTTAGTCGATTTAACATCCCATGTGTCATGATCTTTCGGTCGGAATGTTTTGTTTTTAGATGGACGCCACTGTGATGAAAGATTCTGCTGAAGTGTCTGTGAAAGGATACAAAAAACAATAACGAAAGAATTTAGAGCTCATTCAGTCGAAATGCATGTTTTAAAGCAAGAAAAAGAATATTGTGAGTGGATGGGATGGACATATTTCTAACCTTGTGGGAGAAGAGAAAGTTAGTCGATTTAACATCCCACGTGACGAGATAATTCAGTCGGAAGGTTTTGTTTTTTGATGGAAGAAACCGTGATAAAATATACTGTGTATTTTCTGAAGTGTCTGTGATACGAATATTAATAATAAAAAATTACCCAGATCATTGAGTCAAGATGTTTTAAATCGTTAAGAAAAAGAAATATTATGAGTGGACAGGATGTACATACTCAGTCCTGTCACATTAATGTGACCACCTGTCAAAAGCCAGAATAACCACCTTTGGCAGAGCGGACAGCTGCGAGACGTGCAGGAAGAGAGTCAATTAGGTTTTTGATTCCCCAAACCATAATAAACTCCTCCAGCCTGGATCCTTCCGGCAATTGTTGCAGGGTGTTTGCTTTCAGACGTTTCACATAGTATACGCCAACGTCCGTCTGTCCGATGGAGCATAAAACGGAAAAAGCCACCTGTAGCCACTCTGTGGACGCCCAGTTGCGGTACTGGCGTGCAAATTCCAGCCTTTGTCGCCGATGAACAGCAGTCAGCATAGGTACATTAACCAGGCGTCTGCTGCGGAGGCCCATGCGAAGCAACGTTCTCTGAATCGTTGTTGAGGATACACTCTTGGTAGCCCCTTGGTTCATCTGGACGGTCAGTTGCTCAACAGTTGCACGTCTATTCGCCCGAACGCATCTCCGTAGCCTTCGTTCAACGCTGTCATTTATAGCCCGTGGTGCACCACATGTTCCACGCCGCTGATTTTGGATAGTGCCATTTTGCCATGCACGGTATACTTTTACCACGGCGGCACGCGAACAGTTCGCAAAATTAGCCGTTTCCGCGAAATGCTTCCAACCTTGGCCCGAAAGCCAAAAATCATGCCCTTTTGGACGTCGGATAAATCGCCACGTTTCTGCATTACGGCAACGATTTAAATGCTTTCGGATGCCCTAGGACATCCTTTATATACACTCCACTGCAATGTGCTGGCACCTCCCTTTTGTGATTGGTTATTTCACGTTGACGTCGAAAGTAGGTGGCCACATTAATGAGACTAGACTGTGTATTTCAACATTTTTGAGAAAAGGGAAAGTCAGTCAATTTAGCATCCCATGTGTCAAGATAACTTTGTCTGATGGTTTGGTTTTTGGACAAAAGGTATTTTTAGTTTGCTGAATTATCGCTTGTAAAAAAACGCTATCCAAAAATTATCAAGCCCTCTTTTAGCCCAAAAGAATAGATTTATGAGAATATTACGAAAAATTACCATTAAGAGTAGAAGGAATACGCATTTTTAAACTTTGTGGTAGTAAAGGAAGATTGTCAATTACCAAGAGTCAAGAAAAATCAGTGGAAGATATTCGTTTTCTGGTGAAAACAAACTGTGATGAAAGCTACTTTATGTTTGAATATCTTTATCGAGATATACTTCTGAAATATCTAAAAGATGCGAAAAAATAATTTTAAGAATTAGCAAGATTATTTAGTTGAAAGAATACACAAAGAATCCTCGTTCTTCAAACATAGTTTTATGTATAATTAATATATATTTAAACAAATTAAGTGTTCTAGCTTGTAAATTCTTAGAACTTTATAGTTCGTACATAACAACTTACACTATCATCTGTATTAGTACATACATTAAATAGTAAGTATGTTATCCCTTCAGAGTTCATAGGAATCATTCTCAGAAAAGTAATTTTCAAACCCTCAACCTTTTGATAACTGTTATTTTTTTAGATATCGGTTGCTGCAATGTGATTACATAAATTCCTCTTTTTTTTTGGCATATAAATATATTTATTTTAACGGTAAAGAAAGACGCATCAAAATTATATCCTTGTCTTTCTATGCGTATTTCAAATTATTGTCAACTACCATTACTGTCAGCGACTGAATGAATAACGAACCAATTCTTTTAGGAAAGTGAAATTTAATGTATGCAAATGAATAATATTGATCTGACGTTAGGCGAAAACCTGAATCAAAAGAAATAATGTTTCGCTGAAACACAATATTTATTTAAAAATAGCATAAAGTCAAGAGCATGATTAAGTTCTCTGAGAGAATTGTTTAAAACACGAAAAATCTAAGCATTACCTTCCACGATGGAAAGAATGATGAATGCTATAAAAATTATATTCTGCCCGTGGTCACTTTCTAAGTACGTTACAGTTTGTTGTAGGGAATCCAACCTTGTTTAAATTTATTGAGATATTACTTTGGAAACGTTCTTTTTACAATTAGTACTTCTAAAATGAGGTATAAGAATATACTATGAATATATGTATATACTAGCTGAAATGTAGCGTTAGTTAATTTCATGTAGACATATCGTATAGCTTAGGATTTGCAACACATTGTGTTACATTTATAGCGGGGAATCCAATTTGGAGATACTTTTGCTTGCACAGAGAAAAATTAAGTAGTTTTCCCTATTTTGCATCTGTTGTAACACGTTCATTTTTCTGTATACGAAATAAATGACACTGATGAATGACAAATGATGACAAAATATGACGAGAAAAAATTCTGACAAATGATGACGAAATAAATGACAAATGATAACGAAACAAGTATGTAAAAACCTCATTTTATATCTTTACTAGCCACTGCGTGGCCAGCACGGCGTTCCCGTGACAGTTCTTTTCTTGAGGTCAGGTGTGACCACTGCTCGCTGACGCTCCAAAACTCCCGGTGATTGCTACATATTCCTATTTGGTTTGCTTCGAAAACGAACTCCGTGGGCTCCGTGAGGGCCTCGAAGTGGCTGTTATCAACAACGTAAATCAGAACAACCTAGAATCGAAAAACTTGACATGTTTCCAAAGGCAATTCGGACGAAAAACGCTTGTGATGTCAGCGATCGAAAATCGCAAAATCGGTTCGCTTCTTCTTTCTGACGTCACATTCCGGAAGACAAGAAAGAATGGTGAGAAAAAATAATGAATTCATTTAAAAATGTTCTAGATAAAATTTTAAAATTCGGCCGGGATACAAAAATTGCAAAGCATTCGGACTTCCCGTGTGCCACATTTCATTATTGTAAGTGACATAGATTCGTCTGGACACTGCGTACAGTTCACACACACTACTTTTTACAGTAGTAGAGTATATATAATGTATAAAATTTACGTTTCAATAGATGTTGAACTACGTAATCGGAATAAAAATTAAACCCTCTAGACAGTAGTCTCGACGAGGTGGTTCGTTATTAGCAAAACTGGCCATACCTTGTTAGACGAGGTATCTTGTCAATAGAAGAAAACTGACCAAGGCCTTGATCTCGTCATCATGAAAACATTTAATGTCTTGATAACGAGAAATCTTGTCAATAGCAAAATTAGTCACATCTGGTTTGGAGAGATAATTTGTTGAAACCATTTGGATGGTAAAAGTAAAACAAGTTTTAAATCTGTTCTTTATAATTTTACTCAGTTTTATATGGAATTTTTTTTTATACTACCCCCCCCCCCCCAAAAAAAAAAAAATATATATATATATGTGTGTAAATTTTCTATAAGAATTATCTGTATACAAGTTTAGTTCAGTATTTTATATTTAAAAGATTTCTGATCAAAATCCTTTTTTGAATTTTTTTTTTAAATCTGGAACTAGAAATTGACGCGTTATAAACAAGTTAATATAACTAGTACAGTTAGCTTTTAATTGTAAAATCGAATAGTCATATAGTTTCTTTCGTTGAAACTTACGAAGCTCATTAAATGAAATCGTTAAATTATTTTTAAATAGATTAACTTGTAGCACAATATGGTATTACATCCCTTGTTTCGTTTACTTCTTATTAGTAACGATTTAACGTGGAACGCATAAATTTCCACTCCATTTCAAACGAAACGAATTAAAAAATCCATTAAAAATCAAATCGTGGTAAGAAAATAAAAATAATTGGATTGCTACAAATTAACAAGGAGGGGAATGATAAAAAAGTAGTTCTTGCTTCCAGTTTTTACAGTTAAACTCTTCTCCTTCCCTAGGAACAAATAAATAAAATATCACTGGAAAATATCTTTGATTCATTAGCACAACCTCGATATGAATATACTCCCGTTTTTTACGCATCTATTTTTTTGTCGGGTCTTCTCTAGTTACATGGTTCTTCTTCCCTTCTAATAATCTTTGTTCGTGTCCCACCACAATAAATCCCGCTATGGGGAGTATGTGTGGGGGCAATAATAAAAACATAAAACTACTGTACCCAAGATTTTCCCAACCAAGAGGGAAAAAAATCTTCCCTTGCCCCAGCAGATGTAAAAAAATTATGTACTTCAAAACTCTGGAAAACTCCATTTCCTACTAGATAATGAAGAGATGATAATGTCATATGCAGCTTTGAGTTTTTTTGTATTTTGGTATCTTTTTTTCCTGCATTTTGGAAGGAAACGCTTTTTCTGAGTTATTTTTTTCCTTTATTTCGGTTCTCCCCTGAGGACTACTATCGTTCACGGAAATGGCGAAGATTTTAGTGCTTTTTAATTGCGACTCTGAATTTAATGCGTTCCTCTAAATTGCGTTTTAAGGGAATCGGTGATTATTTTGCGTAACTTGGTGCTCTTTAAAATAAATTTTCTTTTACCATTTATTTATTTAGATGACGCTGATTGACATTTCTGTTGAAGATGCAAAGTGAGTTCTTAATTGTAATAATCGTCCGCCAGAGTTACTTGTAAGAATGTTTAAGAAAAGGTAACAGTTAAAGCTATGAGGCCAGGTATATATGAAAAGAGCAGTAAGCTTCTTAATTGTAGTGAATGCTATAGGAAAGAACGATGTGTGGTTATGTAAAAATTTAAAATGTAATCAAATGCATCAAAGCAGTTTATGAACTGTTATTTTAAAAGTTCATATAAGGTGTTTATTCTTTTCCCCTTTATTTTGGTTCTCCCTGTAGAACCAAAGTTAGACCATGGTTTGGTTCTCCATTAAGACCATAAAAATTATATATATTTATTTTGATGAGGGTCCGTTCTATTTATTAAGATTTTTTTTAAAAATTTCAAATTGCAACACCTTTCTCAAATGACTTAAAAAGATTTTCCACTTCATAATTTTCTTAAGTATAATTTTTTCGGCAAATCGGATCAGAATAGGAAAAAACTATTTGGGGCCCGTTTTCAAACATAGAAAGGGTAAATAAAGGTCACGCATGTGGAATGTTTTAGCTCATTTTCTCATCTACTCTCAATTGTTCAGTTACTTTTATATTTATTCAAGTCAGGTTTTCAAATACCTGTTTTGATGAAGTACGAAACGATGTATTTAAGAAATGCATGAATTAACATAATTCATTTATTAACTAAATAATACAACAAAATCATGTGCAATGAAAAGGATAGAATTTATTTACTTTGATTAATTTTAAGTATTTAATTGACAGTCTTTTTAATGCATTTTTGGTTTCGCCACTGCACAGAACTAAGCTCCACGCAAAATCTTCAAGATAGCTTATTAAATCCCGATCCTAACAAGTTAATGCGAAAATGTTGTGAGTTGGTTATATTCTAAACTGTTGTTATCACATACACACACACACACACACACACACACACACACACACACACACACACACACACACACACAATAAATGATTTTGTTATTTTCTATAAATTTAGAAACATGTAGGGTTCACTTCAGACATTGTTACCATATTACGTACATTCTGGTCGTTTATTATTCTAAGGCCACTGAGTGTTTCTGTCTAACACTTCTGCGCTTCAATGCCTTTAAAGATAGGTAGAAATAAAAGTTTCCAATGCCTTTAAAATTAGCTAAAACATGCCAATTTTCGAAACTTACATGTAAAAACCATATATTTACAAATTTTGACCTATAGAACAATTAAAATTGTCATAGGATACCAACCTACGAAGGGTTTACGGTAAAAAAAATACCATAACGGGAAAGATGACTAGATGAAGATGATGAATATTATTTTTCTGGGGGAAGGGAAGATGCAAAGCAGAAATTTAGTGCTATAAAATGCGCACGCAGATGCTGATATAAATAAGTATTTTGCATGTAGTTTTTGGAGGCAATATACTAAATTTAAGTGTTGTTACATTTGGTTAAAAGAAGTTAGGTTCAAGGAATATTTTGTACATCCAAGTCGACTAAATTTAAACCACATGCCTCAGTTCAAACTACCTACAGGCCGCTAATTGAACGATTTATATGATTTTTCTTAGCAGTAAGAAGGGAACTGCCAGGCGTTTAAGCCAGATGTTATAGTACTGTGTTGCTGGTTCCTTGATGTGTTGATGAAATGAGATGGGGCTGGTGGTAGTGTAGCAGTCCGGTTCTGCTTCGATGCCATAGATTTAGAGGTTATTTTAATGAATACTCATACGAAATAAACGTTGCAAGAAAGGGCCGTGGATAGTGTAAACGTATGTGAGAATCCTCACTGATTTATTCACAAATGAAAAATGTTGGTGCACTTACTGACATGAAGGCAATGATGAATTGGTCTGTAGCTAGGATTAAGTACCCATTAATTACACTTTCGAACACATCGTGCCATTCGTGGGGTATTGAGTACTTTGTAGATGACTATTGCATTTAATTGCACATTTAACCTTGTAAAATACATAAACGTGCAATATTTTGGAACATAAATGTGCACAGAAAATATTATACAAAATAAATTCAGTGTTCAATCTTCGGATCACCACACAGACGTATCAAAATGATGTTGTTTTGAATAAAGGACTGTATCTCAGAACCTTATTAACGGAATAAAGTTTAATCTAAAAAATTGGACAGTAAGGTTTGAGACATCACTGTGTACATTAAGCTTTAAATTAGACATGTCAATTCATAGACGTTGCGATTAATATTTTTTCAATTATAAATAAATAAATTATTAACAAGTAGAAAATATTAATTTAAAAGTATAAAAACATTTATTGATATCCTTAATATTGTGGAAAATATGAGAAAAAAGCCTGAAACAATCTTTTAAAATTAGAAGCATTGGATTTGAATCTGTCGTAATTTATTACTGATTTGACTTAGATAAATGCCTTTCTTGATAATTTTGTTCATTTTGATCCGAAAATCAGAATCTGTAATATAATCAAGAATACAGATAATTATTAATAAACCTACATATATATTCGTATCGGGCAACCATCTGAATTTTTATATTGAAGTTTAACTATATGTAACTGCCCTCTATCGAAATCTAATTAACTTATCCCTTTAAAATAATTGAATTTAACATACTTCACCAGAGTGAGATACCTTAAACACATGAACTGTCATATAAAGTTAAAATCAGACCTCGGGTTGCAAAAGAGACTATAGAGCAATAAAACGAAGCTCAAATAGTCACACAAAATTTAGATATTACTTTTAACACAGAAATTAAATAACAACAAATAGAATGTAACAGTTGTTAAACTTTAATGTCATGGAAACTATGGGACACGCAAATTTTAAAATACACGAATCTCCTCTGCAGCATAGTTTCTAGAGACATAATACCTGATATCACGCATCTCATACTACCTCACAGAGATGCACGCAGTCATTATTTCAGAGAGTGTTTAACCATAGTTGTAATAAGAACTGTAACTCGCCAAATACCATAAATAACGCAAATGGGGAAGAAATTTCATGAGGGTCATTGTTCTTCCCTGCTAAATATGAGTGCAGGAAACAACAGCTGCTGTTCCGACAGTACTTTTTTTTCCTCGCACTCTCCTCTCTTCATCGAGGAAAGAGGAAATTGCTTTCCTCCGAGCAGAGAGAAAACCAAGCAAAAACGAAGCAATTGCTTTCCTAGAAATCTTTTTGATCAGAAATATCATCTGTTTATCTCCCATCAAATAGGCTAGACGAATACACGACGGTGACTGAATTTAAATGGCGCCTTAGAGCGCCAGTAATGCACGCATGCTGGATCGACGTGACGAGACGTGTTTGTCGTTTAGCTGGACAATTACCGGTCCTGTCCAGTTCCAAGTACAATAAATGCGTGATAGCTGAATTCACCCCTGGCTTCCATTGTCTCAAAACCATTCCAGAAAGAGCTTCGATGTAATTTTGTTTTGGCATACATGCTGTCCAGATTTGTTAGAAATTGGAAGATACAAGGTAAGAAGAAAGAAAACAAGGTAATATAAACTTGGAAGGTGAACACTGATTATGTGGTATTGCTTATATTCTTTTTGGAAGGTAAACTATACACAAAAAACAACTCCTATATTAAGTTTGATGTTTTATTTCTATTGATTTGAAAAACCTAACTAAAAACATAAGAACATATTTTGATATGGTAATATCGTCTATTTACCTGTCGTCTGATAGACCAAACAAATATGAAGGTGACTGAATTTAAATGGGGCATGCTTAATGTGACCATATGTCCCGTTTTTAAGTAGGCTGTCCCGTTGTCCCCAAGTATATCTTCGGGACGCCGAAATGTTCCGTTTTCAGATAGTGATTAACCCACAGTAACATTTTCAAAAATAGGCGCGAAAAATGAAAAAAAAAAAAAAACAACGATAGCGCATTGTAGAGCGGCGATGGCGGCATGCGCAATACGTCTCATATATATGTAGGTTGGTCAGAAGTAGGGATGGAAAATAATGTTCATTTAGAAAGTTATTTTCCATTCATGTTCTTTCCAAAGGAACTGCTCTTTAAAATGTGCTTCCCCCTACTATTCTTACATTCAACTTTAGACATACGAGCTTTGTTCCTATAGCAAACGCCACCTTATGGCGGGAGGTTTCGTGGTAGACACACAGGACCCATATTCTGTTGACACCTCATCTTTTTGTATCTTTTTGTTAAGTACTTATTGGCGATAATTCCGGAAAATGTTAACCACAAAATATCATCATCACAAATCAAACGCTATCAACGATTCTTTTATTGAAGAAGATGGATAATATTTTTCTCTTGTTTCTACAATAGAAAACAAGATGATATTGCTAATGCCAAGTTCACATAAGGCGTTTCAACGCTCGTTTTACGCGCCTCATGTGTGAACGGGGCCTTACTCTCTCAATGTTATGCGCTTTCAAAAGGCGAACTGTCAATCACTGGTACCTGGGTCAATCAGGATTATACGTTCTTTTATTTGGGTCAACAAATTGGTAATGTCTACAACAAATAAGTAATATCTACAACAAATAAGTAATGTCTACAACAAATAAGTAATGTCTGCAGCAAATAAGTAATGTTTACAACAAATAAGTAATGTCTACAACAAATAAGTAATGTCTACAACAAACAGTTCTGGTTTTTTCAACAAATGAGTACGCCGGTGTATTTCTTCAAATGCTAGTGACTGAATATTTAAATTTAGTACTTGTAGTACTTTAGGCGTCTAGAATTTTGGAATTCCCATTACGAAAGAGATTGTTATATTTCCCCATCCGTAGTGAGAGACCTGCTAGCTCGCTCCTTGATTAGACAACTCGTGCATCTTTCTTGTCTATTGATTATTGTTTTTTTTTTATCGTTGTGTTTTATCATATTCAATTTAAATTTTTTCCACGTGGAAACTTCATTTCAACAATGCTTAAACACGTAAGTGCACTTTTAATGTTAACTTATAAACTAAGTTTCCGTTTATAAAACACAGAAGTAAATTTTAAGAAATAATGCCAAAAATTTCATTATTATTTAAAATCAACACCAAATATACCTAAGCAAATTTGTTATTCAGAAAATATAAGACCACATAAACTATTTATTTTCACGTGTTCACATATTTCCTGTTATTTTCATTAATAAATAAAAACTATAAAGAAAGATGTGTTTTCTTGAATATTCATACTATTACCTATAAAGTTAGTAGATGTCCCAAAAAAACCAAAATGTCATGTTAGGCATGCTGGATCAACGTGATGAGACGTATTGGTCGTATAGTTTGATAATCGCCTGTACTACTACGAGCACAATATGATTATGACATATGAATTCACTCTTCATTTCTATTGTCACAAAATAGGGTACGGTATTTTAATTAACTTCGCACTGGAGCAACACAACGAGCTAATGACGACGGTACGGGGTCAAACCATATTCGAAAGATCCGATTACAACATCACGTAATTTTCAACTACGGTCAGAGAACGGAAGGTCGCAAATTTAGAAGAAATAGCATTCGAAGGATAGGTTTTCATACTTGTTTCAGTTTTTTATCGATTATAATTGTACAGATTCCTAGAATACAGACGGAAAACAAACGAAAATAAATTTGGAAGTTGAACTGATTAGGTGGAATTGTTTGCCTTCTTCCTAGATTGTACCCTATATGCAACATTCAACTCTAAAATAAAGTTCGATTATTTATTTCTAGTGATTTGAAGCTCAGTAATTCTTTTAATACACAATTTGTTTGTTTGAAAATATTTTCGCTTTACCTTCTATCAAATGGTCAAACATGACAGTAGCTGAATTTAAATAGCACCTTAGAAATCCAGGAAAGTGTGCATTCTAGATCGAACTTGAGGAGACTTGTTGGTGGATAAGTTTGAAAATCACTAGTCCTCATCTGAATACTAGAAATAAAGGTATATATACTACCCTACAATAATGTATCTGACGCCAATGGATTTGCATAAAATCGGACTAATTGTTTGGGGGTGTTTTTCGTGGTATGGCCTTGGACCTTTGCTTGTTGTTCCTGGTAAATTAAACACCGACGCCTACATGAACACTTTGGACAATCAGGTTCTTCCTACACTCGCAATTTTATGGAATTGACGAATGTTACTTCCAGGACGACAACTATGCATGTAATGTTACAGCCTCTGTCAAGCAGTGGTATCAAGATATGAATGTAAAACGTCTTCCCTGGCCTGCTCAGAGTCCCTACCTAAACCCAATAGAACATTTGTGGGACGAATTGAAGCAACACATGCGGACCAGGAAACCATGTCCGAAACCTTCAGCTGAGCTGTCGACATTCTTGCACCAAGAATGGACACAAATACCCATATTTGTGTATCAAAACCTTGTTGAAAGTATGCCTAGGTGGGTTGCTAGTGTAATTGCAGCACGTACGGGACCATCCCCCTATTAAAGCATGTATTCTCTTCTCTTATACCATCACATCTTGCTGTCCGGTCCATTATTATAAGGTAGTGTATGTATTCACTCCTCACTTGCATTCTCTCTCTTTGAAGGGGAAACAAACGCACACAAAGAATGAATTCGATGTAATTTTGTCTTGCCTGTTTTTAGAATTATTTATAAATGCCACGAAATCACTTGAGTATTAATTATAAATTCGATAGAAAATAGATCGGAAATAAGCAAAGATGAATTACAAGGTAAACTTATTACATGGAATTACTTCACTGTTTAGTACAACTCTTATTTGTACTTGCAATTTTGTGATTCAAAAACCCAGTGGCTCTTTCATGCAAAAATATTTGAACGGAAATATCATGCGCTTAACACCTCTAAAAAGTAAGTACATCAATATCAATAAACAAACATGACGATTGCCGAATTTACATACTTTGCGTGAAAAGTACGTATGCGTGAACGACACGTTATAGTCGCTTATTTGAAAAATGATTAGTCATGTTCTAAGCTCAATGGATGTAATTATGACACATGACTGCACTCCTGAAGTATCCAAGGTAAATTAAGTATCCAAGGAATACATTGGAGCTAATTTTGTTTTAATGGTGTTTGATAATTCATTACTGTTATACAGTTAGAAAATAGAAGGAAAACAAATTAAATTTAATTGGAGGGTTTTAGTAATTTTGGAATATTGGCTTCCATTAAACGATATTACGCAACATAAAATTTATGTAAGATTTATTTTGATATTTTATTTCTAGTGATGTGTGTGTGTGTATGTGTGAACACTCAATTGAAAATAATCAAATTCTATGGTAAAAATTGTTTTGATCAGAAACGTCATCTGCTAGTCTCTCATTAAATAGGCTAACTGAGCTATACAAGCGTTTAGGTTAGCTTGCTCTTTCTAAATTATACAAATTCTGAATAGACCAGACAAGATACGTTGAAGGCAATTGGTCTTACAGTTGGAAAGGTAACAGTCCTCTTTTGAGTAGAGTAGATTCAAGCGTGGTATTAGAGTACCCACTTCTAAATTCCATTTTCTAAAATTGAAGAATAAAAAAATTACGAAGAGCGTTTGAGTTAACTTCGTTCTAACGGGTTTTTACCTTTCATATTACCTCAAATGTTTAGAAAGCAGGAAGAACACAAAAAAAATTGAAGGTTAACCTGATTATATATAGTTGTTTGGATTATTGGACACTATCTTGTGCACAACAAACTCTAAGCTCATTTAAATATATGCCTTTGCTTAACAGAGCGTATCTGGTACATTGAACCAACATTAAGAAACTGAATTATTTTATGAACTTCCTCTTTCAACTCAATCTGCCTCCGATCTATGAAATTACATATTAATCGCATGAGAAGGCAAATAACTTAGTGAGAACTCAGTCTCAAGAAGTGGAAGCTTCCATCACACATGCATCATAGAAAACGTAAGGAAGATAAGGTACGTCGTAAAATCCGTTTCTCTTAAAGTACTCCATATCTCAAAAAATAGGTTTTTTCGGAAACCCTAAGCCCCCGCGGATCCAATGTTTAAAGCTTCCTTCCACCGCAAAGGCCAAAGAGAGAAAGCCCTGAAGAATTACTTTCTAGAATCGCGAAGACATTTTCAATCTGACCCGGGGTACTTGAGAGATATATTAAGAGATTAAGGGGAGTTTTTCTCTTCTTTTTCCCTTAACGCTCTGAAATTCCATTCGCCCCCTATCTACTTCCACCCGGTTTGGTTGGTATCCAATACTCCATCGCCCATTCTTTTTATCTTGTGTTTGTTTCTGGAATTCTACAATTTGTAAGTTGTTCTGGATTTTTAAATTCTGTAAAGCAGAAGAACGAAGCACAGCTTGGTGAGGATTTTCGAAAGTTTGACAAACAGTTGGGATATGAACCTCGCACTTTTAGTGCCATTTGGATATGCGATTGGTTAGTGTTGTGTTTTTTGGCGCAAGGGCCATATTTGACCAAGCTGCACCAAACACAAGACATAAAATGTGTCAAGCAATTGTTAAGAGAAAATATATGGGGAAGTAGAATAAGATCTCTTGGGCATTATGCTGTATTACTCCCATTTATAGCAGAAACATAAAACTTCATGGGAAAAGAATACAACTAGGGTACCTTAAGTTCGTGAAGCCCGTACATACCTAAAAGAGATGTGCCACCAAAGGGTTGGAGTGCGAAAACGTTAACATTAAATTAAATTATTTGGTGATGTGAATTAAACTGCTGTAGTCAACGACCATATACTATTGATACCATTGAACTTTTGGGTAGAATTTAGGTGTGCGAGATCAGAAAAAATTCAATGAAGTTATTTGATAATGGGAATCCAACTGCTCAAGGCAGCAACCACGTACAGTTGGCTTATGAACTACTGCACATCTAGGGCCATCGTATGCGTGAAAAATAGAATATTTCCAAGGAAATTATTTAAAGGCAATAGTTAAACTGCATGAAACAACCACAGAGACTTAGATAACAAATCAAAGGAAGTTGATAGCAACTGATTCCTGAAATAATATCAATTCAGACAATTTTTAACGTGAAAACAAAATTTATTAAGGGTTCAGAGGATCAAATTGAAAAATAATGTAACATGGCAATATAAATTAATTGTTCACTGTAAGATTAGGATAATATTAAATATTATCGTTATGGGATTTTTTTGAGTAGCTGCAAATTCCAAAATTGATAGATTAACATTTACTAGACGAACTAATGTCAAAACACCCATCTAAAACATCAAGCATAGATCTAGTATAAGAGCTGGAATGCAGGCAACATAAGCAAAAAATGGCAGCGAAGAAGGGGGTTTCCACTGAGCCATCTGGGATTAGTCTGCACATTTCTTGCTGATATCACATCTTTTAACGGTTGTTTGTGTTATTGAATGCTAGTGGTCAAGGTTCATTCTATATAAACCAAATGAAATCTGTCAACATGGTTTTCATGTAGATGACTGATGTAATTTTTAATATTTCAATGGCAATCCGCAATGGATATAGTATTTGTAGAAGTCTCGTCGAAGTTCATTTGGTAGTAAGTTAATTCACACACACGACCAGTGATAGTGGATTGTATGAATTTCATTGTTGAAACATGAATATTCACCACATGGACTATTCTTCCTTTCAGAATATAACACAAAAGGGTATTGAACCCCAAGGCAAAATCCCTCATGGATTGCCGAGCACGCTGCTGTCTCCCCAAACACTCAGATTACGAATACGAAAAGAACACGAAGTTGGCACCTAAGAACTAAGATATTACCTGACCTCTGTTCTGAATATAAAAAAGAAAAACTAGTTTGATTCTGTTATATACATTTCGCATCCCGGCAAAATAAGTGACACGAGTCCTAAAATTAAAATTTGATGTTATATCATTGAAAAATATGTATGAGGTGCCCCAGCGTGTTATATTACTATTCTATAGAATATAATAGAAGTTACTACAGTAAAAACTTACCTAAAATTTAAAAGAAGCTTATACAATATAAGTTTTATGCAGTCCTTTAAGTTGATGTTCATCAAATTCTACAATTTTGAGCTGTACAGTTTGAGTGAGCACTTTTCTTGCCGGGGTGCAATATTTTTGTGTGATCGATCTAGAACATTCCATATAGAACATTCCACCTAGAATATTCCCTGCAAAATTGCATCATGTGAAAAATAAACAGAATACAACTGGCTAAGAGGATGAGATGAAGGCTTCCGGATTACTTTTCAAATTATTACGGTTCAAGAGTATTAAAAAAAAAGAAATTAGTTTGGTTTGACGCTCTACAGTTATTGCTTGATGAAAAGAAATAAATTGAAAATATATGTCGAATAAACATAAATATATATAATATTCCTTGAAAATACATGGGTATATTTCTTGCTTAAGAACACTAAATGACATTATTTACAGTACGAGTTTTCAAACAGTTGTTCCAGAATGAGCCTAGATAGTTTGTCTACTCTCTGATAACCAGTCTTCCAAGACACATTAGGTTTATCTTTTATATAAAATTAGGAAATAAATAATAAATCCCTTGTTGTTTATAGCACAGATTACAAAAACCTGTTTGTGGCTACAGACAATAATATTGGTTGATGGGATAAACCACCATTATGTTCATTCAGTTTTTTTTCAATCTGACCAGCTGGGTCAGTCAACAATCTGGCCAATCAATTTCACCAGCCTTTAGAAAAGTTGAATGGCTTGAACTGATGATAGAGTAATGTATTTCGGTTTTTATGAGAAAAGTGAAGTTACCTATGCACATAAAAATGAAGTGCTTCTTTGTACAACGAATATTTTCATCTTATTTCAACGATTTATCCTTTTGTGACATTTTAAAACTAAATCAACGTTTTCCGCTTTCTGTCTTTGACTATTTGTACGTGTGGGAAAGATGAAACTGTTGAATACAGTTTCGTAATATTTAATATATGCGGGTTGTTTGATAAGTAGGTTAAAAAAACAATTAAACACAGTTTGGGGGAAATATCGATTTTGTTTCGAGACATAGTCACCATTGACAACTGCAGGCACAGAACAGAGTTTCCAACTTTTAATTCCGTCGAAAAAATCATCGCGAAGTGGCTTGGATCAAGTCTGGAGAACAGGGTATCCATTCCTTTTAAATAAAAATGTTTTATCACACGAAACACATAGTTTCCCATTTTCGTGGAAGCTGCTACAATGCTGGCTTCAAAGTATGTATAGTGCAAAACAAATTATTACATCGGGCTAAATTTGGTCTGAGCTAGTTTGAAGAGTGACACCAGTCAGTATTGATAAAATCAAACTAATTGTGTTGTCATTTTACACAAATTCACCAAACTTAATCAAACGACCCTTGTATATAAAGTATTCATATTTAAGGAATTTTTGTTACGCTGATTTGAAAGTTTCATTTTACCTCTTAACTAACATATAAACATAATTTTATACTGTTAACATTAAATAATTAATTAAATTATTAGCTTCAATTTCGGTACAAGTTATTGAAATGCAATTTTTATACAGAGACATTGAATACGTTTAATCACACATTATAGTCGTAAGTATTAAAATTTAGAAAAAATTTTTAATTTATAAAATTTAACGTATGAAAATAAATCTCCTCTCGATTATTTTATTAAATTTGTATCCAATTTCTTCGATTTGCTTTTACGCTCAGAATTGGAAATATCCTGTTTTTAAAAGAATTCAATTTTTTGGAACCTCGGATTTAAGTGTCAAGTTTGCCACCAAGCCTATTCAATTTTTGTATTGTCCCGAAACTTTTAAAAATTTAATCAATAAATTTAAAAAATTTAACTGATTTTTAAAATTAAAAAAAAAATTTATGGTAGATAGGTATTTTAACTAACGTGACACTGGGAGTAAAACAACGAACTATTGGTGATATTAAGTTCTTAATACTTTTTTGTGTGTGTATTGTGTGTGTTTCTAGTTAAACTTCCTTGAGTATTTTCTCTCTAGGAATGCTTATTTTTAACTGTTTAGTTAATGTATTTTCAAGTATGTGACGGTATTACTAAACGGTACAGAGACGGGAAAAGAATATTTTTACTTTTCCAACCTGGAATTAGTTTGTATTGTTGATAAAAAAAATAATTGACATGATTGTTCAATAATAAAGTCCTTGAAGACCCAAATGTCCCAAAACAAAAAGATGATAAATACTTCTAGAATTTCCTATGAATTTAAGAATATCCCTGTGTGCTAAATTTGCCAAGAACGGAGTAAACTATCGCCAAAAACATAGCGAAATTATCCCACACTTCACACGAAATGAAGACTGTACCAAATTCCTCAAACATCCAGAAAAGCATCGGAACAGTTCCAGTTCCCGGCCATGCGGTAGTAAAGGCTTAAAAATGGCCGACTGCTGCACCAACGAACGGGGTATTTTATCAGACAGCACCTTGAAGAAAAAACAACCCGAATAAAATAATAAAAACTGTTTTTCTGTAGTACCGCAGAGGCTGAATTCGACGTATAGAGAGGCTGGGTTTTTTGAAACTTTTTCACCTCGCCGACTTTGACTAATAGGCGAGCTTCTCGGCGATAGATCGGCCAGGATCACGAGCCTGTCTGGAGTTATTTTTTGAGAAATGACCCAACACTAGCTGCGTTTCTCAACATGGATATAGATATTCTTGGGCGGTTTAAGAGAAGATGAATGCCCACCAAAGTGGGAGCTGTCTAATTTATTGGAGAGAGTTTCTTAACGAAAAGGTCTGTTCTAGGACATGGATGTCGTTTCATACAAATTTAACAATGTACCTTCAGATCTAACTTCATTTGTACCACCGACCTAACAAAATAGACTGAGTAAGTGTGCGCTGTTTATTCCGATTGCTTTGTTTGAAGATCTGTCATCTGTGCGTGTGTGTGTGGCTCTGGGAACTAAGCATTAATACTAATGTGGGACAAATTATTAATTGAAGGTGATTAAAAACACTAGTCCCTGCGTTTTGATAGACAATCGGTTCAAATCGATTTGACATCCCCCACTGAGATCTTACCACAGTGACTCCGCCTACACGATATGTCTATTTTATTAGGTCGATGATTTTATACCAGAGGTAAAATGCTTTGCTGATTGCGTGGTCGATGCTGTCTGAAAATTATTCTACGTCAATTTTCATAGACTGTGAGTTTCTGAATAGTTTGTATGATATTTTATTTGTATGACTTGTGTGTGTGTGAACTGGTACTGGTAATATTGAAATCATACAGTTTAGTCTATTTCACATTAATTTGTTTAAGTCATGTTTTGTATTGTTAAACTTCTGGGCGTAACGAGATTTCTGAGTAGTGTAGTACTTCTGACCCGCACCACAATTTAATGATTAAATAACCATTATAGGTTCTAAAAATTATTTGGAGAACTTCCTATTTCTGCAATTACTAGGACGATTCCATTTTCTTTAATTATTGGTTCGATTCATTTCCTGCAATTGCTGCTTCTATTCTTTTGAACATGCTTGAAATTCATTCGGCAAAGTTTAATTTTAGTGAATCATTCCTGACCGAGGAATATACGATGCTAAGATTCTACCTACGTGCCCATCGCTATTGAATCTACACATTTCTCCCCTAATCTTCCAGCGAACTCAGATTTGTATTATAAAAAAAAACCTGATGAATACAAATTTTCCTTCGGGAATTGTCAACGTGCCGTCTTCCGATCTCTCATTGCCCATCTTAGTGTTGTTTGACCCATTGTAGCCGTTTTTGTATTATTTATGAGATTAGTGACTGTTTCGACGGTGGGTGAAATAGGAACTTTAAATATTTATGAGTCGTCAAGTAATCATTAGAGGTATCTTGATTCCAGTATTTTTTGTGAGAACTCCTCTCAGGTGCCTTTCTGTTTACTTAATTAAATTAATTAAATACGTTTGCAGAATGTATAAATATCAATTTGCAATGTTTCAAATGAAATAAAAACTGTCAAGCTAGTTTGCAGCATTTCGTGTATTTTGTACGTTGCTAATTTTTATTTCCAATAATTTCACAGCAGAAAGTTCTCTCGACTCTCATGATATTATGATTTGTTTCTCACTCAGTTGATGTATATTATTTTAGTTTTATTTTAGCTGTAAGTTTATATAGTATGATAGACATTATACGTATTGGATCAAGTCTATTAAGATCAAAATGTAAATAGATAAATAGATAAAGCAAATTTGTAAGGGGAAATGTCCACAATATATATTTCAGCCTTACATTACATTTCGTTCATCTAACTTACACCAAGGGCTCTTTCAGGGCAAAATAGTACTATAACCAATACGAACAGGCATGCGTGTACAGAAAAATTTCTATTATTTCAATCTGAGCTAAGAGGTATGGTATTTGTCATTTTAATCATCCAAACTTCTTATTGTTGTTAATGACTGCAGTAATTTAAGCACTTGTGGGCAAGGATAGTTCTCACTGCTAAATATACATTACAAAGTTATTCAATCTTAAATGCACAGTGAGAACTGCATTTCAAAGAAACACAATTTAAACCATTGTATTACTTAATGTTGTTTCAGAAGTCTGAAAGAATCAAACAAAAAAAGTGGAATTGCATTACATATTATCCAAATTACATTGCCAATTAGTACAATATATAGAATCCAAGCGAATTCAGCCTCACTGACAGTAGTAGTGTCACTTTTTCTTTCTCGATTGCTTCGAGGGTAGAAATGTAAGCGTTACTTCTTTAATAAGTTAATTTTATATTTAAAAGACCTCTTTGCGGGTATGAGTGATCACTACTGCCATGCACCACTACTATTAAATCTGGTCACATAGTAAAACTTGATATGCCTTTTCTGTGAAATTTGGATACACAAGTAGACCCATTATTTTGCTATTTGCTTGAAAAAAATTGTGTGCCTTTTTTTAGTATTATTATTTTTTGACTACTTCATTATTGCTTAGTTTCTTTTGTTCTGTTCCAAATCCTATAATTCTCGATACTTAGGGAATGCGAATTTATGATATTTTAGGAATCCCTTAATTGTAGCGAGATGAATCTAAAAAGTAAAATAGACATTACTTTGTTTCAACGATTTTAGTAAATTTTTTAACTGTTTCACTTTATTTTCTTAAACTGGTGTGTCATTTTATTGGTTTTCTTATTGTCAGTATTTAGTGTCAGTCAGATATTGATTGCAATTTGCACTTATTTCTTTCTACTAGGACGTTGTACTATAAATAATTTTATCATTTGAATTTTTTTGTCACTGTGTGCGAAAGAAATTCTATCTAACATCAATCATCTACTAATTTTAAAACTGAAATGAAAAAATCAATTTAGAAAAGGTTTTGGTGAATTTGAAAGCCTATTGTTGTTTTATGTATTTTTTCATTGGTTACACTGTCTATTACTTCTCAAGACATCCTATTCCAAGTCTACGTTTGTCTTTATTTCCCTAGTCTTTAGAAAACAGGAAAATGTCTCACCTAGTCCACATATTTATATTCAAAGGTGATCCACACTAAACGCAAAAACTCACTCAAAAGCGTTTCACTATTTTCCTTCGGAGAAAACAAAATGTCTTACTTTGTCCAGTCAATTGTATTTAGTGCTAATAATATTAAAAAAAACCTTTTTTTATTTATAACTTTTGTTACAATAATTACTTTATTTTGAAATTTAAAACACTGACAACAGAATGGAACCATGTTCCAACACGCAATCTTTTCGTATTTTTCTGTTAAATATTGCATCTGTTGCGTTTTACACCGACTTCAATGTGGACATCCGATTGCAAATCCCATATAAGTCTCTTTATCTCCCCAGTACGCTTCGAGAAATCGACATGTAAAATCATTATCCCTTGGGAAAACAGGAAAATGTCTCACTTAGTCCAGTCATTCTTATGCAGAGCGCGGTCCGCAGCAAACGCAGAAACTCCTACGAAACCCTTCTTTCACTGGTTACATTGAGAAGTCAAACTCTTCCACAGCGCTTAATATAAAGCGACAGTAATTCACGTCACCACTTTGTGTCCGCTCAAGCAGAGACAATGTTTTAACAGGATTACCGATCCTTTGGATGGGAGGACGTCACTTTATATGCAAATGAATATGCAAATGCAATTGCCCCAATGAGCGGCACGATGATTCATGCCCTATTATGGCTTGCACCAGAGTCGCTTTTTATTGCATCAAGAAAGCAGGGGAACGGTCTTTTGGTGCAGGCTGAACGACTGGAAGCTGGACGACCCAGGGTTTAGTGCGGAAGGATATGGGATTTGTTCTTAATGCCGGGTTATTGGAAACGTTAAAGCTGAATGTCGGAATTAACAACGTTCAATGGCTCCAGATACTGGTAAGTGCCTACTTTGGAGGGAATAGGCCCAAAGATTTAGAGTGCTTAAATGAGGTCGGTCAACTGTTGCATCTGGTGACTTAAGTAGAGTTGTTACGGTCTCCGAAGCAAGTGTTCCAGTAACTCCACGGATATTGCCGAGGGCTTTTGCATCTCAGAAAATTGAACAGATTGAAATATGTATCAATTGCAATATGATTTTGTGAGACAGTTCACGTTGGAGTCGAGGATGAAGACGTAAAAATTGTTTCGGGCTCAAGCATTAATTACAAGAATATAAATGAAAGTCTCCGATCTCGAAAGTATGTTAACAATATAATTCGCTTTCAGAAGATCATTTATGGTAGGCGAACAACATACAAAATAAATTGATTTTTTGTTGCAATTTCCAGAATAGGAATAAAGAATTTCACTACCTCAAAACAGAAGGTATTGAAATATGAATAAATTGCAATCTCATTTCATGAAACAATTGATATAGGTAAAGATGAACACATAAAATCGTTTTGTACTTGGGTAAGCGTATTGCTTTTAAGAATATAATTTAAAGTTTCTGACCTCGAAAAATGGACGGTTGAAATATGTGTTGCTTAATTTCATTTCAGGAGACAGTTCATGTTTGAAGAGGAATATATGGAATTGTGTTCTTCTTAGTTGGGGTATATCGGTCTTCTGCCCGGTCCAGCTGAGGTCATTCCAGAAATTCATGAATGCGTGGGCGTACCCCGGAATGTTCGTAGTAAGATGAACGTGGACGAGATCGCATCGTTTGAGCCAATATCACTTTACCTCGTGCGACATACGATCAAGTATAAGGATGGTCCTCGCAAATATGCTACCTATCAAAGTTATCAATTAATCCTATCGTGCAAATACTATATTGTGTTGAAGTAACAGTTCCCAAAATATGAGGAAAAGTCGCCTTATCTCAGAAAATTCACGAACTTGAGATGTAAATGAACTATAATTTTGCTTCAAAGAAAATTAATGGTAGTCAAAGAGACAGTACTGTGTTTCCCTAAATGTCGCACAGTGTTTACAGTTTATTTAGAAAATGCTAAAAAAATCTCTGAAGATGATTTTTGTCTACTGTATGAGGCTATCAGAGCAAAAGTAGTCTACTCCACCAATATACACAACGGAGAAAAAGGCGATTTTCATGGTCCTATTATTTATATATTTTTATTTATGTACATTGTGATTTGACATACTGAAAATGTATGTATCAGTGATCAATTATAAGTTACTGTGTAATATTAGAAGACCTGAACCTACGCATTTCAAAAAAAGTAAAAGGTCGTATCAAAAGGTAATAATAAAATATTCGGGAATTTGTGGGTTAGGCCACTCTTGATGATAGCCTCATATACGATCACACGGTAGCATCATGTCGGTTTACAAGAGAAATATGCTATGTCAAAATTTTCCAAATATTAGTTTTTCTAGCTTTTCTGGACCAGAATGTGGGGATCCTTTAGTGGTGATGTCCATTTTGATTTGCATGAAGATAACATTTCTTTTTGAGAATTATACTTAGTGAGAATACTAGTAATTACAATTTTGTTCCTTTGTTTTCTCAGAGCTATTATTTTGGACTAAGTATTTCAAATGTAAATCTACGATTTTTTAAGTTGTATGAAGCTTTCGACTATGTTTTTCAAACAATTATTTATCCCTAATAGAACGAATATATCTTAGACATCCATTGTTAACTAATAATATGTACGATATACATTACGTGAAAATGTACATTTTTATGAAATTTATTGCTTGAGTGGTTATTATATGCTGTATGCTTGAAAGTTTTAAACATTATATTTTAAATGTATATTCTATAAACTTAATTTGCAGCATAAACATAAGACAAAAGTATTAAAATAATTCGAATCTTGCATTCTATATAAAAATGTACGTTATACGAAATACATCTCTGAAGGGTTATTTTCTTAAGTAGGAAATGATTTTAACATTGTATATTCTATACTACAGAGTAAAAAGAAAATGAGATAACAAATTCTGCAGGTTACAAAGAATATTCTCATTGAAACTTTAGAAATGTATATAACTGCAGAATAAATAAACAACTCAGAATATTTATAAAACAATAAGGCATCCAAATAAGGCAATAACATTAACTGTGAATTTAAAATATTTCAGCAGTTTAAGAACATTTACCAAAAAAAAGAAACATATGGGGATGAAAATTGAATGTTTAATCGAAACATATATATAATTCTTATTCTATGATGTTTCGAAACTTAAGTCAAATATAATTGCATGTCATAACAAATGTTGTTAGCAATTTAATTTATTATCTTGATTCAATTACAGAATCCATTATGATATTGACTAACTCGAAAATACTGTTAGTGATATAATTTATTTTTTACCGATATTTTCATAATTACTGTTGTTAGCGATATAATTTTTCTTCTCGATATTTTCAAAATTCGTGTGATAACATTCATCACAAATCCTTTGTACTTGAACGCTATCGACTAATACTAGAAATTCCAAATTTAATCAGAGCATTCCTTTCACAAAAACTAGGAACCCCGTTTCAGTTCAAGTGAGATATTGTCGCTAAATGATTGATTTTTGATATCATCCTTCTGAATCTTTTTGACGAATATAAAAGAAGATCGCAAAGGATACCAACAGTCACATGTGATTAATCATGCTGTGTTAGTTGAAATCCAACATTATACGAAATGAAAAAGAAGCCGGAGGAAAAGACCAATTAGAATTACATTTCGATCCCTTGAAATTCATTGCTCTAAGAAATAGCTTCTAGGAGAAAAGTTTTTTCCCCATCTTGATTAGAACCTTTCTTCTACGTTTTTGCACTTTTCTTTAAATAGCGTTATTAGATTAAATCTACTCTAGCGTGGCTTTAAAAAGGCGTACTCTAATTTCTTCCCACTTAAGTTACGCCCCAAAGGGAGTAGAGATTTGGAGAGGAAAAAGTAAATGGCTAATCGTTACTTTTGAAGTTCTTTTTATTGCTCCTTTTATTTTCGTCTAGCTAGATTTCTTATTCTAAATGAGCCGATCACGGAAATTCCGCTGCTGAAGAAATAAATTATCTGTTACAGAAGAGAGTTTTTTTGAATTCCGTTGAAACACGGTTTGAAGTTCATTTTTAACAGTCTCGGAAGTCTTTCAATCATGCCAGCCGGTGAAAAACTCGTATGATTCAGCATTTCAAAGCGCTGGAAGGCGAATAAATCAGGGATTTTTTGAATTGGTTTCAACTTTTCATCTGTCGGCAATCCATGTAGATTGAGCCGAATCAATTTGGGACATTAAAAATCGATTTTTAAAATTATTACATGTGAAAGGGAAGAAGCTTAGTCTTTTTTTAAACATATAATTTCACTTTTCCGAGAAAAGCCGGCGAATCGTAAAAATGATCTTTAAGTGTTCAAATGTCTTTTTGCATTTAAAAAACGAGGACTCACGAATTTTGGAATTTTGATTTATATTATTCATATCTAACAATTTCATCAACTTAAAGAAACCTCCACGCACAGAAATTGTAGTCACAGAAAAAAGATGCTATTTATGTCAATGGATAAAAATTACGAGCAATTTAAGCATTTAAAACAATGGAACCGAAAAAGTTGTTTGGATAATTTGATACAATTTTATAGTTGTAAATTAAAACCGTAACTTTGAAAATTTTCCAAATCCTGTTTTTAGAAATGTTACCAAATAAATATATACTGGGACTAGTTCACTTTTCGGTGTACATTACATTGAATATGTAGGTAGATGAATTAACGGCACGCTGAAATATTGCAAAAAGCAATTGGTTTCCATGTCAGGAATAAATGCTGAAGGGAAATATTCGAGGACAATAATTTGTGTTTTTGAACTTTGGGTAAATGACGAGGACAACACCTGAGCCGAAACCCAACTCCACACAACCGTGAGGACATTTTCGGTAACTCAAGATTTAACGTGGATCAAACCCCATGTACACGACGGCTTTGGTCGACTCAAGTCACGAACTCTGATTGAACCCGTTACTCTTACAATCCGGTTAATGCGGCCCCACATTGTATAAGGATAATATCAATGTAAAGTATTTCTTTTGTATAATAATAATTATGTCCAACATTTCCCTTTTAATAACTATTTATTTGTTGCTTAAAATTTCTTTATAGTATCTACTGGACTAGGTATTGCTGTTTGTTCCAAAACGGTTCTCGATGTTTACTTATACACTCTAAGACAAAAAAAAAGTTCCATCTACAAGGATTTGTCGGAATGCAATGAAACTTACAAGGTTGATAAAGTGCTTATGAATGAGTAAATTATAAACATTTGAGACTGAAATAGGCAAACTTTATTGAGAACTTTTTGTTAATGGTACTATTCAGTATGGCGTATGACCGCCATTATTCCTAATCCAGCACTCCATAGGCTTTGGTAGTGAATCATACAGGCCCTTTATGAAGTCCCGCGACAGTCCATCCCATTCTGCTTGAACCATGCCACGTAGTTCCAGCAGATTATGCGGTACGGGTGTAGTGGTGACATCTCGTCCCACGGTATCCCGTACATTCACGATCGGGGACAAGTCCGGTGAGTATGTTGTTTTGGTGAGATATTGTTGTGTCGTAGGCAAGCTCTAGAGACTTCAGCAATATGGGGTTGGGCATTGTATAGTTTAAAAAGCGGGTGAAAGTTTCAGAATGGGAGCGTAACTAGCTGAAAAATTTCTGGCCTTTCAAAGAGCCCTTAACGAATACGAAATGTGATTTGGCATCATATGCAATTACACACCAAACCATGATACTCCTCGTCTTCTGGTAGTGTGACGCTGCACAACAAACCATGAATCTTGGCGCTGACCACATTGCGTCTACATACGGATTCCATTGTCGTCTCCACCCAGACAGAAGCGGATTCGTCAGTCAAGTCCTCTCAATGCCGTTGGATGTCTGCAACAGTGGCTGTTGGATGTGTTCGCGCATGTCTTACAACACTCGATCCTCAATCTCTGTCCGGTTTCTCTAGGACTTCCCGAGCATGATTGACGCAAACATGTGCCTTGTTGTATCCACCGTTGTTAACAGCGCGCAACAGTTACATTACTACAGACAATATGTTGCGCAATCCGTCGATTAGACCATCCACCTTTGCGGAGGCCAGTTACTCGACCTCTGTCTAACTCTCCCAGTTGCGTAAATTGCTTGCAAACTTTTTTCCGAGGCATAACTCAATGAGAAACTATGTGACCATTACAACATCATGAGTCGAAATGAATTTGATGCGGTGACAAGAAATATGAAATTACAAAATGAAGACTAACAATTATTAATGTTCATACCTAGAGTTGAAAAGAGAAATCCGCTGTTGCAATTCCCGTTGCCGAATGGACCATTGGGTTTAATACTAATTTAATCCTTCATAATAAGCCTCCAGATATGTATAACTATAATATAACCAAAATACTTTAGAGTGAAAAATGCTGAAAGATATCTATTTAGAACTTTTTGTTTCCGTTATGAATTCAATAGTTTTATCATGAAATTGTAGAATGCATAGTTTTATATCATTCATTTCAGATAATTTGTCCAGTCTGCTGAAGAAAAAAATATTTATTCAGTTATTAATGTTTGCATAAAAAATTTTGAAAATATTTTCTTTGGGTGTTGCAGTGAAACATAATTATTCAGTTCATATTGCTTTTTTAATTTTGTAAAAATTGTAATAAAATTTTTTTATGGTTATGTGGATACATTTATTTTTTATGTACAACTAAATAAATATACGCATATACGCACCACACATTGCTAATATAATTTTATTTGTCTTCAACTTTCTCAAATGAATAGATAAAATATCCAATATCAATATATTTTGAATGAGTAAACGCATGAATATGTTATACTTAAAAAATGTGTAGTGATAAGTAATAAATACGGTCAGAGAAAACTTATTTTTGTTGTAATCAAAACAAATGAATAAAGCATTAAGAAAAACTAAAAAATAAAGATTTTAAGGAAAAACTTTGCCATATATCTTATTTATTTTTATTTATTGTTATCCAACAGGTAAAACTATTAAATTGATTTTTAAATTAATTATAACTAATTTTCATTAATATTACACATTTTAAGTATTGTTAGCTTCGAATAAGTTATTTTCACAAAAATATATAACTTATTTTATACCGAACAAAAATAGCATTTAATTATTATAATACAAGTAATTCATTTTATTGTATGCATTATTAAAATTGTAACACTATGCATTGTTAAAATTATAACACAATTTGTGGTTTACGACAAATGTATATAAGGTTGCAAATAAAGATTTTGGAGGAATATTTTTCTCTCAAAATTTATCAATCATTTTTAAGTGTCCTGGAAATCAATTTTCAATATTTTTGAAAAATTCAATAATTTTTTTGAGTTGATAAAATTATGCATGCTACGTTCATTCAATCCACTACATTTAAGTTCTGATTTTCATCAACTGATTTCTGAGAAGGATGACAAATTAATTTGATGCAAAATTTCTGATACTATCAGAGCTTAAGACATTTTAGATTAAAACCTTTGATTAAAGAAACCTGAAATGAAACCAAATCTTGTGTTTAAAATCAATTTCTTTCAATACTGAAAAATCGAATAAATATAAATAAGAATAGGGTGTTTCTTCGTACATTAAATATTTTCGACCCATTTCAAGTTTTCTATCTATTTTGGACCCTTCCGATGCGAAATCCACCTCTTACGCGTTTGGTGTCTGTCTGTATGTATTGTATGCGCCTTATGCACGTCCACACGGTTAAATATACTTCCGTTCTTTTTTATTCTATATATTCTGTTCGATTTTGTGTTTGTGCAGTAATATTTATGTTTCTTTTGCTCTGAATTAATTTCGCTTTTCTAAATTTTGTGCACTTTTTAGTTGTAAGTTGTGGCAACTCTGCGAGGTCAAGAGATAAAAAGAAATCACAAATTATTATAAATCTTTAGAATAACTTTTTCCCTACACCTTTTATTTTGTTTTATTTCGCTATTCCCTGTTATAAATATTTTTTATTTTAATCAACGTATTTTCCTTCTCATCACACGCAACGCCACCACAAAGTATCCGATTTAAAGTGAGGTAAGTCAGAATAAAGCAAATTCTAAGAGTAAGTATGTCATCATTGAAACAATAATGCCGTTATTGAAAGAATAATACTGATTTAAAAGTCATAACTAGAACTTAAAAGCATTAAAAAATTATTTGTCATAATGACAGAAGATTGCGATTTTCCACAATATCGCATGCCGAATGCAAAAGTGCCGCAAGCAAACATATATTATTTTGTTGACTATGAGTGCGAGAGCACTCGCCGTAAATCTTCATTTTCATTAATTGAGCTGAGCATGAAAAGAGCATATGAAAGGTAATTCCAAATCTCCCTCAAAATTGTCTTTTGTAGTAGTAACCTTAGTGTTACCTTTCTTCATTTTGTAGCTTTGTCATACTGCAATTTTGCGATATACGTTAAATGTATTACATGAATGCATATGCATGTGTAATGATTTGCGTCGAAAGTAAGTTTTTGAAATGATAAAGATAGCGAAAGGTGTTAAAATATTATTTTATTCTACGAAAAACGTAAGTTACTTTATATACAGGGTGGTCCGGAATTCATGGTACAAACTTTAATGGTAGCTACAGGACATTGTAACAATGATTTATTGTATAGGAATGTATAGTCGCAAGTGACGCGGTGAGGCGAAAACAGGGGAAATAACGGCCGAAAGGAAAAACAAAGATTTTATTGAAAGCGTTGTTGACAAGTGTCATGTTTACAGTAATTGTTCAAAATTGCGTCCACCAGTATCGATACATGCTTGACAGCGTCGGTGGAGCGATTGGCGTACACGTTCAAAGATGCCTGGTATTTCACGCACACCTGCAGCAGCTACAGATAAGCGAGCGACGAGATCCTCATCTGAGTCAACTGGAGTCTCATAAACAAGATGCTTTAGATGTCCCCATAAAAAGTAATCGAGGCTCTATAAATCGGGAGATCGGGGTGGCCAAGGGACTGGTCCACCACGCCCAATCCATCGAGTACCAAACGTGGCATTCAGGTAATTCCGTACATCAATGCTGAAGTGTGCTGGCGCCCCATCGTGCTGAAACCACATGCGGTTACGAATGGCGATCGGAACATCATGCAGCAGTTGTGGTAACACTTCTTTCAGAAAAATAAGATAGCTTCCGCCAGTGAGCCGCGTGGGTAGTAAGTATGGGCCAATCAAAAAGTCGTTCACAATACCAGCCCACACATTAATACTGAAACGTTGTTGAAACGCATGTCGACGCGTTGCATGTGGATTATCGGTTGCCCACACATGGGAATTGTGCGCATTAAAGACACCCTCGCGTGAAAATGTCGCTTCATCTGTAAATAGCACATAATCTACGAAATCCGGCTGCAACGCACATTGCTGCATCACCCACAGGCAGAAGTTCACGCGGCGAGGATAATCTGCCGGATTCAATGCTTGTACTTTCTGAAAATGGAAGGGGTGTAAGCGATTTTCGTTTAACACTCTGCATACAGTCTGATGACTCACACCTACGTCACGCGCAACAGTTCTTGTGCTTGACTCGGGTCTATCAGCCACAATGTTCAAGATGCTTTCTTCCAGCCTTGGAGTGCGTACAGCTCTTTCTCGACCAGCGCCATGTCTGTTGACGTCGAACGCACCTGTTTCACAAAGTTGACGATGTAACCGTTGAAAAATTCTATGATCCGGCATTCGTCGATCAGGATACTCCGCGCGATACATTCGTAACGCAGCTCTGCCGTTACCATTTGCACGGCCGTACATGTAATGCATGTCTGCTTTTTCTGCATACGTAAAGTCACCCATCGTCTACGGCAGCACAATTGTGAATGGCGCTTTTCCCTACTGCGATGCATCATGTTCAACAGCGGCTAGACATCTACTGCCCTCTACCGGCAATGATACCAACCGATCACTCCATTTCTCTTTCCTTTTATTTCCCCTGTTTACGCCTCACCGCGTCACTTGCGACTATACATTCCTATACAATAAATCATTGTTACAATGTCCTGTACCTACCATTAAAGTTTGTACCATGAATTCGGGACCACCCTGTTTTGATCATCTCATCAAGCTACAGTATACCAATTCAAACCGAGTAAGGTCGGGTATTTCGCTAGTTCTGGATAAAAAGAAACGGTTTCGAAATTCACGCATTTGTATATGAATAAATGAGTTACAAAGAGAAAGTTTCGTTTCAATTCCTAAAATTAACAAACTTCGTTAGTACTGTAAGGATATAAAAACAATTATAAATCATGGTTCAAATGTTTTCTGACAGAAATTTTCACTATACTACAGCTCGTTTGCTTGCTTAACAGTGTTTTGTCCTAACAGAAGTGTGATTTCAAATTGAATCCGTGCAGCAGTCTCTTCAATTCTGATATGAGAAAAAATTTTACTGCAAACAAGCAAACTAAACAAGAATTTCATTTTGTGCAACTGATACGGAAGACAAACAAAAAGCACGACTGCCACACAAACGCTAGAGCTGTATGCAGTTAGTTTTTCTAGTCTCGTAATTTAGTTTACTTCATTTATTTTACGCGCTACACAGGTAGAAATGAAAACGATCGTTTGTTATCTTTCAGCTGGTTGGCCGAAATATATGTGATTCATTTCAAAGATTTTGTTTACATTATTTTTGTTCACGTTCTCATTCATATAGCATCTGAATCTCATAATTTCAAAATCATACACCACTCAGTTATAAAAATTTCATTTTGCTACAATATTAACTGATAGCACTAACAAAGTTTGTGTTTTTAGAGATAAAAAAAAGCTATCGAAATTATCGGCATCTTACTTAAATATTTACAAACTGTTTTCAGACACATATGTGACGTTTCCGCAATGTTTCTTACATAAAAATCTTCGGGAGTTATCCTTCTTAGTTAGACGGCCCTGACGTATTGCTACGAACCTGGAGCATAAATGAATGTAAAATTTGATCACCATGTTTCTAAGGTATTTGAGACTGAAAATGGGACAAAGTTTTAAAAACAATTAAAATAAGATGTTTATTATAAAAAGAATAAAATATTTCCGATAACTTTATTCATATTTCATATACAATATTTACAAAAATACATGAACAAATTAATTCTAAATTGTTTGTTGTTTAATTTATAATACATAAAACTGTTGCTTTGGTTACATATATTGTGCTCTTCCTTAATTCCTAAAATTGTAAAAAGGTCATTTTTCTGAATAAAGCTGCTCGAATGTTAAGAATCCATTTGCATAGTCCGTTGATTCGCTGTTGTGTGAAGTAATAAATATAACTTAGCATGTATATAGATCAAACACTGTATTTAAATATATATTTCTTCTATTAATCAACCAAAACTGATATCAATAATAGAAAAGAAAAAAAAGTATGTTTATTATTCGTTTTTTAAATTTTGATGTACTATTTCGGTAAATTTGATATGTTAACGTTATGTAATTACATTGGTTTACAAGGTTTTATAACATAAACCAAATTAATGACTGTTTTTTCTAGTTTTAAGGTACTGATTTGTGATCAGACATTAAAAAAGGGCCAACGCGTCAGGGTTTCGTCAGTGGATATTTATTATTTACTTATTTCCAAAATAATTCCTTTAGGCATGTAAAACGACACTAAATATTTTATTCTCATATTTTGAACCTGGCATCTTATGGGCGAAAACACTGATATTTTCACTAACATCCCCTTAGAGATTGTTTACGATTAATATGACTAAAACTAAATCTATGATGTACTTTCGTAAAAAGAAAAACACGTGGAAGGAATGAACATATCTGTACTCCTCCAGTCCTGGTTTGAAAGCTGTTCTTTCATACACCGGAAACCAGCAATTTTTCATTCCAGTAACAGCTGAAGTAGGAAGAAAAAATATATGACCAAATTTGACTATGGTTTCGTGCACTTACAAGACATATTACAGTAATTAGGTTATGCAATACTCAAATTAACCTTTGATGGTCTTTCAAAAGAAATTTTTTTGAGTAGTTCTGTTTTTAATGAAAAAAAATCTAAACAGCAAGGAGTTCACCACAGCTCAATAATTCGCGTTTGTAATCATGGAATTTCTGGGGAACCCCCCAAAAAAACTGCCAAGACCTCCTCAAGAACTAAAAGAACCTACGATACCGAATGTCCGTATAAATACATTTCCTCGAAATGTATTTATGAGGACTAAATTTTTATCTGGATATCTTTCCAGACAACAAAGTAGCATTCGGTGATGAACAAGAAGATAGGTTCCACTAAGATACCAGAACTATAGAGGAGAGATATCAAGGTAGATGAGATCCCTCAATGATGTATGAATTGATGATGGTGTTTGTTGAAGGAGGACAACACGACATAAAAGATGATAAAATAAGCTAATAATATAGGTTTTCGAACAAGTGCATAGTTTAATTTTGTATTAATGCATATTTTAGAGACGTACGATGCGCTGTTAGTTCGTATATTAATTTATTTGAATATTTGTAACTATGCTTATGCATATAAGTACATATGATTGTCATGACATCGAATGAAGATGCCTTATGCAAATCTGAAATGAGTCTCCCACTCATCATTCAAGAAATACGTTCGTGAACATTTCATGCAATATGTGCTATAAGTGTGCATCATGGTTAATCACAGGTATAGTGAGGGATCAAATAAGTATAGATGTGAAATTCAAGAAAGTGGTTCTCACCAACTGGTCATCGGCATTAGATGATGGTATTTGCTGGTTCAGGGCACGCTGAGATGAGGATGAATCGGCGGGGCCACGAATCACTTTTTAGTTTTCACTTTGATTTATCCAGGAACTCGAACCTCCCCAGTATCCTCTCAGGATATTTCAGATGTGTGGTGTGCCTCCAAGAGATTCCCAGTTTTGTTCTTCGTGTGTCGCTCCACCCCAATAAAATCCAGCTTCATATAAATTTCTCTGATCAATACCAGCATGTTCACTCATCTCATATTCAATAAATGTGACTCTTTGACACCTCTCAATCGACATGCTGTAAATCTTTCCACTTGGTACTGTTTGTTGCTTTTCAACTTATTACACAATGGTGGCAATACATGGGTATAATGCATATTCTTTGTGTCATATCAAAGTGTTATTGTTCTGGAATATTTCTAGGTAATGTTTTAGAAAATTTCAAAGTAAATACAAGAATTGGTCATCCAGAAAAAATTTATTTGCATTTACATTCTACTGGTACCTACAAGTTCCGCGATGGAAATATATTCTGTGATTGGTACTCATTAAATAAATGTTTGATTAATGTCCAGCCAATTCTATTAATAAAGTACAAAACGAATACTCAAAGCGAGAAATAGTTAAATTTATATATTCTACTGAATTCCACAAATAATTTGTTTTTTGTTACATTGTTTTATGTTACGCCAAATATTAATGCAATAACGATTATTTATTAACTAGCGACTGCGTGGCCAGCACGGCGTTGCCCGTGACAGTTTTTCCGTGGGGTCAGGTATAACCTTTGCTCGTTAAGCCTCAGTGATTGTTACAAATTCCCATACGAATTCGCAGCCTTTTGGAATGAATTCCGTGCTAATTCCACTTTGGTTTGTTTCGTAAACCAAATTATGAATGCCATGAACTATGATTTGCTTCGCAAATTGGACAACAGCCATAACAAAGTTACCTGTAGTGTTGGTTTGCTCCGCAAACCAAATGGGAATTCGGCGTGACGTCGCAATCTCTTGCAAAAATATTAATATTTAATTGAAAAATTATTTATTAAAAGAAAATCAAACGCATAAGGTATCTTATATGGTGTCAAATGTTTCGCAGATTTCAAATCTGTTGAAATTTTCAATTTTTAACGATCTCGATTTTACTATAATAAATTATGTAATGCCAGTCAAAATGTTTTTTATTTTCTTTGCTTTCTTTCGCGGAAATCGTAAGAGGGCAGGAAATGTAATCTGTTTATTTTTGGAACACGAATGTGGCGTGATGTTACATTCTCTTGCAAAAATATAAAATATATTCAATTAAAAAATTTTATTTATTTAAAGAAAATTATATTTTAAGCTATCGATCTAATATGAAATTTTCCTCAGGTTTCAAATCCGTTGAAATTTTTACTTCATCTTAAATGGTCTTGAAGATAGAAAAAATAACGACATAACTCCAGTTAAAAGTGTTTGTTTTTATCGTCTGCTGGAAAATCCTTTCTCCGCGAAAAATAAAACGGAAACGAAAAAAATAAGTTTAGAATGCAAGATCTTCTATGCTGTTGCATTCAATAATACATAAATTTCATCAAATTAATTTAACACGCTTTTAGATTAAATTTTAATACTTCACCGCAACCCAAAAATTACAAAAACTTTGGACTACCTGTGTGCGAAATCCCATTACTGTAAGTGCCATAGATTCGTCAGGACTTTGCGTGCAGGAAACAAACAAACAAACAGACAAACACTTCCTTTTATAATATTAGAGATTGAGTAAATTAGATAATTACTCATTATGAGATTAATATAGATATGTCATTCATAATCTTAAACCCTAGCAAATAATGTTTAAACAACAAATGTAGCAGATACATAAAAAGAAGCTCTTTCCTACGTAAAGAAATGAGTTTCACATATATTGCATATTGTCCATGTTACTTTTTTCATCGTCATTTTTATATGAGATTTTCATTATTCTTCTCGCGAAAGAATAATAATCTATAGTATTCTGCAGTGAATCCTCATATTGGTATATGGAAGGATGACATTGGTTTCAAATATATTGCATATGAAAAAATTAGAGCTCATAGTTAGAGGAAAAATTTCTATCTTCACAACTCAGTTCTTACCCGCACTACTTTCTTCTTCAATTTGATGAGATTGGTTACATTCTTCTTACGAAAGCATAGTCAGTTATAATATACTTCAGTGAATCCTCACAGAAGTATATCATTGATTTCACATATATTTGCACGTGACAAAAATACAATTGCATAGTTTGAGGTAAAATTAATGTCACCCAAATTGTTACCTCAATTACATTCTTCATTTCTATTTTGGTATGGGATCTGCTAAGTTCTTCCCACGAAAAAGTCGTTACAATATTCTATACTGAATCCCCTTACTGTAATTAAGCGAGAATCATTCAATCCTGTAGAGAGAAGTAGCACCATTGTGGTCCTACAGTAATTGAGTACATCGCAATAGCACAATGGCTGTCCAGTGAATTAGTTAACTCCTTATCGGTAATAGTTTAGCCGTTAATCGATTCGGCTTGCCTTACCAGTGATATCAGATAGATTCTATTATCCACTAATAGCTTCTACGACAGAAGTTCCGATCGGTTTACCGCATGGAACTGCTTTTCAAAGACCTCCAGTTATGGCCGTTTGATGCTGTACCGATGGGGAATCGGCGGCCATTATGTACCGGTGCAATGGGCTGTGGCAAATTGCTTCAACGTGATACAAAGGATATGTTCATTTTCCTATCACGAGATCAAGTTGTGAGGAAATAATTGCGAGCGTGGAAATGATGTGGCATTGGAAACCAATTGTTATGGTTTCTCTCAAATTATAGCGTACCACACGGACATGTGCAGCATTGAGAAGTTGAGGTTATCGTATCTTACGAAATATCTCGTTCGATGGTTTATCACATGAATTATTATCTGAAATTTATTGAAAACCAATTAAGAAGTGTAAAATTAAATAAAACAAGGAACATGAAAATATAATTTTCATTTCATGCCTATTATAATTTTATCGTGCTAGACGAAGATTAAGTGTCTGAATGAAGACGTCAAGTTTATATTTGCAACGACCTTGTATTTCCAATAGCCCGTCATGTTGTTCTGGTGCGAAACTTATTAACTGCCTACCTGCATGTATAAAAGTAGCCTTTCAAATACTAAATGTTAATCTTGTTATTTGCTTTGAATACAAAATGTACGACACTTGAAGTATTGCCCGCATTTTTCTTTTTTTTAAAAGTGATTTAACAAGCCATCCATATCAAATAATATCAAAGAAGATAAAACAAAAATATAAAAGTAGCCTTTCAAATACTAAATGTTAATCTTGTTATTTGCTTTGAATACAAAATGTACGACACTTGAAGTATTGCCCTTTTTTTTTTTAAAAGTGATTTAACAAGCCATCCATATCAAATAATATCAAAGAAGATAAAACAAAATTTTTTTTTTAGAGTTAATAAAGAACGTTTAGTGTTTTATATGAGTTTATATATATATATATATATAAACTCATGGGAAAAAATGTAAGGGGTGATAAAAAACATCTAAACAAGCAAATTTCACCATACAATGCATGGGCGGAGAGCAAGCGTTGAATATCTAGGAGGTATCCGCCGTTACTGCCACATGAAAGAACGAAACACCAAATGGATAGAGGAAGTACTAACTTATTTTACAGACAGCATGTGTGGCAAAATTACAGAAACTGCTCAAAACAGCAACCGCCTGCGGTAATGTAGGCATTACACCTGCGAGCGACTCACTTTTTCAAACACACCCGGCATGTCTCGGACGGCACCGGCAGCAACAGAAATCCTGACATCTAGGTCCTCGTCGGAGTCGACGGGGCTTTCGTAGACAAGACTTTTCAAATGGCCCCACAGGCAAAAGTCCAGACAGGAGAGATCGGGTGAGCGTGCCAGCCAAGGTGTGGGCCTACCCCGACCAATCCATCGCCCTTTGAATTTAGCGTTTAAAGCATTCCGCACATCCAAGTTGAAATGGGGTGGTGCTACGTCATGGTGGAACCACATACGTGCTTGTATGTTGGCTGCATCAGATTGAAGTAGGTCTGGCAATACGTGTTGTAAAAATGTGAGGAATGCTCTGCCGTCCAATCGAAATGACAGAAGATATGGGTCATATATCAATGTATATATATCAAATGGTCACCCTGCATTCCAACCCAAACATTTACGCTGAAACGCTTCTAATAGGCATGAGGACGTGTGTCATACGGATTGTTAGATACCCACACATGAAGGTTATGCGTATTATAAATTCCTTCACAAGTAAAGGTGCATTCATCCGTGAATAACACATGTGCACTAAAATCAGGCTCCGCTGCTAGCTGTTGCAAAAACCAACGTGTAAACTCGACACGTGGCGCATAATCTGCGGGTATCAAAGCTTGCCCCTTCCTGTGCATGGTAAGGGTGTAATTCTTAGTCACATAGTACTCTCCAAACAATCGAGTGGGACACATATACGGCACGGGAAACCTTTCGCGTGCTAATATCCGCGGGTGCAAAAACCAACGTGTAAACTCGACACGTGGCGCATAATCTGCAGGTATCAAAGCTTTCCCTTTCTGTGCATGGTAAGGGTGTAATTCTTAGTCACGTAGTACTCTCCAAACAATCGAGTGGGACACATATACGGCACGGGAAACCTTTCGCATGCTAATATCCGGATGATCTTCCACTCGTTGCAGAATGTCATCTACAACTTGTGGCGTCCGCACACTCCTGCCACGCTCTGTATCATGCATGCCGGTGACAAAAGATCCCGTTTTGCACAGACACCGATACAATGGCTCGAACATTTTTCGGTCTAACACGTGTCTTTTCGCGAAACGCTGCCTGCACAGTCTTTTGGCTTCTAGAGCATTACCATTCGCAAGACCATGCATACAATGCATGTTCACCTTTTCCTGATTACTGTACTTCGCCATGCTTTCTGAAATCCACGGTAGAAATGACGATGTGTAGAAAAATCGCGCTTTATGCTTTCCATTACAGCGCCGTCTAGCGGTTAATTTCCATTCATGCATTCTATGGTGAAAATTGCTTGTTTAGATGTTTTCGATAACCCTTAAGTAAAACAGACTGTAATATTTTTTTCTAAAATACTTAAGCTGATTAAACATTTTACTAAAAACTATGCAATAGACGCAGAATAGATACTTATGCTTATAAAAATAGTTCTCCTTTTTAAGTAAATGAATTTCAGAAGTTGAAATATAACACCTGTGAATTCATATAGTAAAATGGGTTTTTTTTAATGTTGCTATTTTAATTATTTCTATTGAAGCATATAAACTATTATTAGTAGAGTTTTATTCACTATAAGCTTATGGTATAATACACAAATATTTCTTTTATGATGTTAAAAGCATATTTGAAGTCTCACACGTCTTGTGCATTGATTTGAAAATTTTATAGTATCTCATATTCTTAAGTTAATTAATGTGTTTCTATTTTTTCCTGTAGCAGCAAATACCAATAAGCCAAGTCTGATTTTAAAACTAGTTCTGGTCTGTCCTATTCTTTTTTTTTCTTTTGTAGTTTAAAATATATTTAACGCTTAGAGAAACCACACAATAGCCTACAATCTTCGCTTTAACAGGTAACGAAGTTATTAAAATTATCAGATTTAGTGACATATAAATCGTGTAATAAAAATGTTGATGTTGAGCTACACGATGAATACAAATAACCGATAACTTTCCGAAAACCCTTTTGTATATGGAATACATTTGGAATGTGATGTTTTATTTCACTGTTCGTAACTTATTCTTGGAAGTATCACAGTTATATTTTTTCTACAAAGGCGGAAATAAGCAAAACAATTTGACTATAAATAACACTGATATCCAAAAATTAAGGGTTAGTCGCAGTATGGGGATTTACGGACGCGGAAGTTGATCTTTCGTGGCGAAAAATCACTGACGGTAGCAACAGAAGTAATAAATAGAAGTGATGAATTGGCTGACCATAATTAACATATTTGGAGTCATGTGATACCACACGATTTCAAAAATGCGATAAAAGCTGAAGAGAATGTCTCGATGACGTTTTCATGTGAGAAATTGTCTATGTTAGTTATTATTTGTTATGGCGAGTGACACAATGTCAACAAGAATACATGTCAATGATATAGAGCATAAAATAATTATATGGGTGTCTAACAAAAGGGCTTATGTTACAAATTTTTCACAATAAGTTTTTTTGTGGAGCCTATGTGTTGTTACTGAATCATTGCGCTGTTAACAGTAAAATCAACTACAGTGGAATGGATGTTTAGAAAAAAAGATGTATTTTACATCAGAAGCTAAGCGTTTTCTGATGAAAAAAAAGGCTAACTCTCTTTAGGTGTCTTCTGTAAAATTTAAAAAATATTTAATACACCCTTCTTCTTGACACCCATTTAATTATCGGGACATATCGTTCAACGTGAGATGTAGCCAAAGAGTTTCAGAGTGGAAAAAAACGTTGTTGCAAGACTGTCGACACAATATTCCAAATGTGAAACTGCTGCCAGATGGTACAACAGTCGTCCACCGCCCAAACCAACACAAGTTGAAGATCGTTATATGGTATTAACGGTGAAAGGATGTCACCGTATAACTGCTGGAAGGTCAACACGAAAGCTTCAGGCAAACTCGGGACTATGATATTCAGCCTAAACCGTGTCCAGACGATTTATCACGATGTATGTGGTTTGTATACCATCAAACAAGTACAATTAGCTCTTTGACTACAGTTCACAAAGCACAGGTTTCGATGGTGTCATGAGCACTCCTACTGGACTGGTGAGCAATGGGCCAATGTACCGTTCACGGACAAAAGTAGATTCTGCTTAGCGCCCGATTGGAGTAGGGAAGCGACATCTACAGCAAAGCATCGAAGTTCAAAATTAAAACATAGATGTTGATAGTTAATCGCCTCAAAAACATCGATGTTTTTTAAATTCAGTGTATTTAAACTTTTTACCCCATTTCTTAAAACTGGTTTTGCAACTAGTGATACTACATCGACAGCAAAACATAGATGTTTTGAAACTTTGATGTTCAAAATTAAAACATCGATGTTGATAATACATAGCCCCAAAACCATCGATTGTTTTAAAATTCAGTGTATTTGAACTTTTTTTTTCCCATTTCTTAAAACTGGTTTAGCAACTAGTGATGCAACATCGGCTCCAATACATCGATTTTTTTTTATAAAACATCAATGTTTTGAAAACATCGATATCGATGTCACATCCCTATTTTTCAGACCCTTCATCCTTGGCCACTTTGGTCTAAAAGTATGTTCAATTTGCTGATTATGAAAATTTTGCTACTTGGTAATTTTTAAAATTTTTATAACGGTACTTTTTTCATTTAAAAATAAAACATCGACAAGTATAAACATCGATGTTATAAAACCATCGACTTCAATACATCGATGTTAAATACATCGATGTTTTGAAAATATCGACATCGATGTCTCATCCCTAGATTCGAGGTGCCAATAGATCTGGTGTGAAACCCCCAAAACCTATTCTTCCACTAGTCTCCTGAAAGAAGATCATTACAGAGTTGGTGGTATGATGGTTTGGAACGGTATCATTATGAATGGACGTATCAGAATTTACGAATTGAAAAGTGCAACCATAAATGCTCTGCACTGTTTTCAGGTTATTATAATTCCTTATGTTGGTTATGTTATCAAAAATTCCTTAATTTTCATGGATGATAACGTCCGATGTAATAGTTTGGTCTGTGTTGATGACTTGCACACCACTGAAAGAATTAACTGAATGGACTGTCCAGCGTACTCTCCTAACCTTAGTCCCATAGAACGTGTTTGGGATTGTGGTGAAATTTAGTTAAGAAAAAAGTGAGTTAAATTAAATAGAGGTTCGTAAAACCATACTCATGTATAGGTTGACTGGATACAATTTTGACTGGCCGTAATTAATGAACAAAAATGGCTCGTGAAAGGAAAATGCAATATCGGATGAATATCTGATGTGCGTCAAATAAAACGTTTATAAAGGTGGACTAACTTGATGATGTTTTTCTCCACTTCTATGTAGAAACAGTTGGATCTCCAGGACATGGTGGAACCAAATACGAAAAAAATCGAAACCCAAGATTGGAGAGTCCAATTTATTCTTTATTTTTCTTCGAAGGGACCGCTGGTCACTGTGGTCGAATTCGATGCTGGATTTAGGGAATTGATAGTTGCTTAAATTTCAGTGAGTGTCCAAGGGTCATCATCTGGGTGTCAGGTGGGTTACGAGAACCCGAGAACGATTTTGAAGAAATGGTTGAGTTTGTTGAATTGGTAAAAGTGCAATGATTCCTTTAGTTTCTCCATGAAATCAAACTGGTGAAGACTCGACGATTAAACAATCCGGGACACAGTTGATCGCGTCCCTCCCAGACGTCAGCGTGAAGATCAAGATCTACGTGTCTCGTAGAGCAACCTCAAAATTAGGGTTAGTGATCCGCGCGAATAAGAACAGCATCTCCGAGGCTAGCAGAGCAGCAAAGTTGGTTTGATGATGTTTTTCTCCACTTCTATGTAGAAACAGTTGGATCTCCAGGACATGGTGGAACCAAATACGAAAAAAATCGAAACCCAAGATTGGAAAGTCCAATTTATTCTTTATTTTTCTTCGAAGGGACCGCTGGTCACTGTGGTCGAATTCGATGCTGGATTTAGGGAATTGATAGTTGCTTAAATTTCAGTGAGTGTCCAAGGGTCATCATCTGGGTGTCGGGTGGGTTACGAGAACCCCCCGAGAACGATTTTGAGGAAATGGTTGAGTTTGTTGAATTGGTAAAAGTGCAATGATTCCTTTAGTTTCTCCATGAAATCAAACTGGTGAAGACTCGACGATTAAACAATCCGGGACACAGTTGATCGCGTCCCTCCCAGACGTCAGCGTGAAGATCAAGATCTACGTGTCTCGTAGAGCAACCTCAAAATTAGGGTTAGTGATCCGCGCGAATAAGAACAGCATCTCCGAGGCTAGCAGAGCAGCAAAGTTGGAATAGCGATCCACGCGATGAAAGAACAGCTTCGTCGAAAGTCAATTAGTGGCCATAAAATTCTAGTTCCTCATCGCAACCAATGATGAAGATGCCTTGGGTAAAATTCATCGAAAATAAAGGAACAACGACCAAAATGTCGCAATTTTGGGGCGAAGCCACCCTAGCGAAACCAAGAAGTATAATCTCTTCAACTAAAAAAAGGAGGGACCCGTAGCAAAAAAAGCAGTCCCTCGGTTCCTTTTCCGGGGTTGCCAAAACGAAGGTCACCCCAATGCGAGGGGAAAATTAACGCCAATAAATTACATATAGCACGCGGGAGAAAGACAACCGGAGTTATTCCTTTATCCCAACGGAATGTTCAAAAACCCCAGGAAGAAGAGAGACAAATCACGCCAATATCTTCCGGTAACTTAAAAGTGCAGCGATTGTAGATTCTGGTAGGGAGGTTTGACCTTGGAGGTCACCGATTGTCCAATCAGTGTGGGCCACATAGAGATGAGACAGGAAGAAACAAAAGGGGTCGCTGTCCCCTAACCTAGATAACGCTCAGACCAGAATTACAAGAAGGGAAAAAGCCTGAGAAATCCAATCTCTACTTACAAGATTTTCGTAGTTAGGAATCAGGAAAAGGGATAGAAAAAACAACTATACAGGGAATCTAATTCTTGCGTTCATTCCTTTTCCAAAAAAAAATCCGGGAAGGAATCAAAAATAATTATTACACGTGAGGAAGGGTAAGCCTTCACCACAGGGATCATCTTGGGAGGCGCATAACAGAATAATGTGCAATACATCGTACTAAAAGTAGCCTGGTCAATGACCTGAAACAGGAACAGCAAAACCTACCTCAAAATTCACCAAACAATATTGTGAAGAGCAATGCCGATCGATGTCATTCCGAAAATGCAGCGAGGAGTGGATTTATATCCTATTAAATTTTGACAGAGGACTATTTTCGAAAAGCTATAGACATTCTGATCCTGCTTCGCCAAAGGGTGTTTTGTTAATTGCACATGTATTACCGGTACGTATACATACGTTTGTGTCCATATGTGTGTAAATTTCTGTGAAGTCTACCAGCATTCCAATTGTTATATTTATAATCCTTCTTCTTTATGTATTTGATTTCTCTAAAAACATAACTGACCCTTAATTTATAGGTTCCATTGCAATAAAATACATAAACAAAGTCCAAAAATGTAGTATGGCTTAGCGCTTTAATATTCATGCATTTATATTAAAATCTATTCTTGAATACTTTAAAGAAAGTAGTTTAATAAATTGATGATGGTTTGATGAAATATATAGTGAAAAATATACTTTTAAATAAACATACACACTAAACTCAATTGTCTATAAAATATTACGTTTTTAAATTGAGCAATTTCAAACATCTGTAAGAAACTGTGTAGCATAGGAAATCTGAGTCATTTATTTTAACAAATAATTTTTTCTTTGCTCTGGAAAAGAATATTTTATATATAACTCATTTGAAATTCTTTTATAGAAACTAAATCTTGGAATTTTAGCTCAATTCATTATAATAACAACGAAGTGGATTCGATATTGCGATACATTTTTATTTCCGAGATTTGTGCTGTTTGTTTACTCGAAAAGTTCGTAACTCCAGTTGAATAAAAGATTTCATAGCATGCTTTACTGCTAAGAATAAATAGCCACGGGATAAAGATTTATAACAGAGTTCGAATGAATATTTTACTTCAGTTGGAAATTTGGAACCTTTGAAATCTTATAAGACTTGGCCATCGAAAGTTAAAATAAATCCTTTTTCGTAGTAGAAATCTACTTTTTGCATTTTAAAGTAAGCAGCTATTACTATAGTGGGTATGTTTAAACTTCTGTAAAGTTGTGTTTTCAATAACTGAATCTTTTTCAATTTATGTGCCTTGTTGGTTATGTATGTTTGAGTATCTGTTCTCTTATAATTGAAGAAAAAAGCTGGGATGTATTTATTAGTCTTCAAAGGAACTTTTTGATCTAATGAGCAGCTTTAGAATCCTTGCCGTTACTATGGTGGAGTTTATCTGTGACTTCTCAAATTAATGTAGCGTTACATTTACAACAGTGAATGATAATATTGAGAATTTGATCTACTTTAAAGGATGTACGAAAAAAAGCTTTTGGTCTTTCCTTCAGATGAACATATGTGATAACTAGTAGACCATTAACTATAGACTGTAACTAGTAACTGTTTACTAGTAGTCCCGGTCAAAACATCAGCATTTGTTTCTAAATATTGTGTCTGTTAAATTCACTATAAGACTCACATCCGATACATTATTTAATTCCTTTTATAATTAATGTAAATATCCATATGCACATTTCGTACGTCTTATTGAAATAAAATTAGCAAAAAATGTGAAACATCATATCTTCTTACTCGTGTGGATTCCTGTTTCTAAGAACTGTATGGCAAAAAGAGCTTACTTTAGTCCAGGCCTCGAGATAGATTTTTTAATACAGGTGCACAAAGTGCACCTAAGTTTTAAATTAGGTGCACAGATTATGTTTTAGTTGCATATTTAAAAAAAACGTAATGTAAGAGCATTAATTTAATGCAAACTACTTTATTAATGGGGTATGTTAAGATAGGTTAGTAGTAGATAGTAAATAAAAATATTTAAACAATTTTATTTATCTGCGAAATTATTACTTACAAATATTCAGTCATTAGACATTGTTGGGCAAAAAACACAAAAAATAAACGAGTACACAATATTTTAAGTAGATAAAATCTGAATTTAAAGATAAATAATAATCCTATTCCTACGGCTTTACGCTTTATTGAAACACGAGGTGTTTACAAAAATGTGGGATACCTATCGTTCGCGGGTGGTCAAGTGATATAAATTCTCTTTTCTCCGGCTGTCGCAACAGTCGCTTCAACAGAGCCATCTGGAAAAAGTTTCGATCATCGAAAAGTTCTGGTTGCAGTGGCACAAGTAAACCTTCCTCCTGTATAAATCCGTTACGGCCCTTAGAGCGAGAGAGGTCGATACTAATATTTTGTTCAAGCATCAAAATAACATAAAATACGTCCCCCTCCGTTTTTTTTAAACTTTAGGTGCATTGCGTGCACCCGGCCGGAAAAAATTAGGTGCACAATTTTATTTTCATGTGCACAGTGCACCTGTGCACCCGGGTATTTCGAGCCCTGCTTTAGTCACAGTATTACAAATATAATCTGAAGTTTCAAATTGAAAACTCCATACACATATTCAGTGTTAAGGCGATTCGTCATTTTTTCGACGTCTAGACATATTTTCGCATTATTTTTGACATTTTCTTAACTAACATAATTTTTAATTTCCAGATTTCCTCTATTGCCTTCAGTAATTAGACTACTGAACAGTTTCATTAGAGTGCTGATTTCCTCCGTGATGTTTTAGTATCATTACGCAGCTCTATAGGTCAAATCAATCGCTTTTATGCTAGACGACAAAAATTGGCGAAATCCCTTAGTGGTTCAATTTAAATTGCTAATATCCATTTGTTTAAATTCCTCAGCATACAAATAATGTAAATTTCTGTAGAACGCTCATTAGTGAAATGCATATCGATAATAATATTAATCAGCAACTACACTACCCTACAATAATGAACCGGTCGCTAGCGGATTTGCATAAAATCCGACTAAGTGTTTGGGGGTGTTTTTCGTGGTATGGCCTTTGGCCTCTACATGTTTTTCCAGGTAATTTGAACGCCGACGCCTACATGAACATTTTGGATAATCAGGTTCTTTCTACGACCTGGAAATTTTCTGCGACGCTTACGAACCAGGGAACCACGTCCGAAATCTACAGCTGAGCTGGCGATATTCTTACAGCAGGAATGGACACAAATACCCATAGCTGAATATCAAAACCTTGTTGAAAGTATACCAAGAAGGGTTGCTAGTGTAATTGCAGCACTTGGGGGACCATCCCACTATTAAAGCATGTATTCTTTACTTTATATCATCACATCTTGATGTCCGGTCCATTATTGTATGGTAGTGTATATTAGTTTAATGGGTAAAGCAAATTAGAAACACACATGCGTACCAGGTAAACCACGTCCGAAATCTACAGCTGAGCTGGCGACATTCTTGCAGCAGGAATGGACACAAATACCCATAGCTGAGTATCAAAACCTCGTTGAAAGTATACCCAGAAGGGTTGCTAGTGTAATTGCAGCACGTGGGGGACCATCCCACTATTAAAGCATGTATTCTTTACTTTATATCATCACATCTTGATGTCCGGTCCATTATTGTATGGTAGTGTTTATTAGTTTATGGGTAAAGCAAATTGGAAACACACATGCGGACCAGTTAAACCACGTCCGAAATCTACAGCTGAGCTGGCGACATTCTTGCAGCAGGAATGGACACAAATACCCATAGCTGAGTATCAAAACCTCGTTGAAAGTATACCCAGAAGGGTTGCCAGTGTAATTGCAGCACGTGGGGGACCATCCCACTATTAAAGCATGTATTCTTAACTTTATATCATCACATCTTGATGTCCGGTCCATTATTGTATGGTAGTGTATATTAGTTTATGGGTAAAGCAAATTAGAAACACACATACGGACCAAGTAAACCATGTCCGAAATCTACAGCTGAGCTGGCGACATTCTTGCAGCAGGAATGGACACAAATACCCATAGCTGAGTATCAAAACCTCGTTGAAAGTATAAACAGAAGGGTTGATACTGTAATTACAGCACGTGGTGACAATCCCACTATTAAAGCATGTATTCTTTACTTTATATCATCACATCTTGATGTCCGGTCCATTATTGTATGGTAGTGTATATTAGTTTATGGGTAAAGCAAATTAGAAACACACATGCGGACCAGTTAAACCACGTCAGAAATCTACAGCTGAGCTGGCGACATTCTTGCAGCAGGAATGGACACAAATACCCATAGCTGAGTATCAAAACCTCGTTGAAAATATACCCAGAAGGGTTGCTAGTGTAATTGCAGCACGTGGGGGACTATCCCACTATTAAAGCATGTATTCTTTACTTTATATCATCACACCTTCCTGTCCGGTCCATTATTGTAGGGTAGTGTATATTAGTTTAAGAGTAAAGCAAATTAGAAACACACATGCGGACCAGTTAAACCACGTCCGAAATCTACAGCTGAGCTGGCGACATTCTTGCAGCAGGAATGGACACAAATACCCATAGCTGAGTATCAAAACCTCGTTGAAAGTATACCCAGAAGGGTTGCTAGTGTAATTGCAGCACGTGGGGGACCATCCCACTATTAAAGCATGTATTCTTTACTTTATATCATCACACCTTCCTGTCCGGTCCATTATTGTAGGGTAGTGTATATTAGTTTAAGGGTAAAGCAAATTAGAAACACACATGCGGACCAGTTAAACCACGTCCGAAATCTACAGCTGAGCTGGCGACATTCTTGCAGCAGGAATGGACACAAATACCCATAGCTGAGTATCAAAACCTCGTTGAAAATATACCCAGAAGGGTTGCTAGTGTAATTGCAGCACGTGGGGGACCATCCCACTATTAAAGCATGTATTCTTTACTTTATATCATCACACCTTCCTGTCCGGTCCATTATTGTAGGGTAGTGTATATTAGTTTAAGGGTAAAGCAAATTAGAAACACACATGCGGACCAGTTAAACCACGTCCGAAATCTACAGCTGAGCTGGCGACATTCTTGCAGCAGGAATGGACACAAATACCCATAGCTGAGTATCAAAACCTCGTTGAAAATATACCCAGAAGGGTTGCTAGTGTAATTGCAGCACGTGGGGGACCATCCCACTATTAAAGCATGTATTCTTTACTTTATATCATCACACCTTCCTGTCCGGTCCATTATTGTAGGGTAGTGTATATTAGTTTAAGGGTAAAGCAAATTAGAAACACACATGCGGACCAGTTAAACCACGTCCGAAATCTACAGCTGAGCTGGCGACATTCTTGCAGCAGGAATGGACACAAATACCCATAGCTGAGTATCAAAACCTCGTTGAAAGTATACCCAGAAGGGTTGCTAGTGTAATTGCAGCACGTGGGGGACCATCCCACTATTAAAGCATGTATTCTTTACTTTATATCATCTATAAGTATTGGAAGGTGGTCACTTCCCACCTCGGCTAGAACTCTCCATGATGAATAAGGAAACAAGCCGGGACTGAGTATATTTCAGGTAGAGACTGGGGAGCTGATGCTTCCACTCTCAGACTTACTTTTTGTTCCCTCGTGCGTCCCATTCTTGAGTATGGTTACCAGGTATTTCAAACGGCTTCTGCTTCTAACTTAAAGATCTTGGACAGAGTACAATTGAGTGCAGCAAGAATAATCACTGGGTTAAGGAATAGCTGCCCTAGTGAAGTGGTCCTATACGAAGCTGACATTTTACCTCTGACTACGAGATATAGGATTGGTTCTTTTAAATATTTTAATAAATTGTCAAGTCTTGGTGATTTTAACAGGACTGCTGAATTCACTTTGAAGTGGAGGAGTAATCAGCGTTTAAAGAGAGACACCCCGATGGAATTTGTGAGGAAGGAGGGTTTTATTGATTTTGAGGTTATTCCTTCGACCACTTTTAACTGCTTGCCTCCGACGGTGTCCCTTGAGAATGTCAGTTTTAATGATGAACTGAAGACTCATGCCAATAAACAGACGGATCACCCAGACCTTTTGAAACAGTTGGCCCTGGAGGTTGTCAATAGCATCCCTTCTGATGCATTGGTCATCTATACGGACGGTAGCAAACTTGAAGACGGTAGAACCGGGAGTGGTGTTTTCATCAACAGCGCTGAGGACAAGGTCAAATGCAGCATCCGAAACCCTGACCATTGTTCAGTCTTTAGATCGGAGATCATAGCAATTGGTGCAGCCCTTAATTATGCACAGTCCACTGACAAAAATTGTATTTGGATTTTGACTGATAGTAGGAGTGCTATACAGTATTTCAAAAATTGGCCACAAATTTTTGACATCCCAGACCAGGATATTCTGAAGCTTCTCTGCGAGATTGGCCTGAAAACACCAATAAGCCTCCAATGGATTCCATCGCATATCGGGGTGTATGGAAACGAGACAGCCGATGTACTCGCCAAGAATGGCTGTGATCTCCCTATGGACTGTTTGAATCGCCTCACTCCCACTGAGGTCCACTCCCTGGGGAAACAACGTTTGCTTTCCTTGTGGCGCCGTACGCCATCCCACCATTGGTATGCTGGCAATCACCCTGGACTCTCAATCACATGCTGTGGCCCTCGGCCTTTTCAATCGGCCATGGCCAGATTTCGAAGTGGCCATCTTAAAAGTATCAAATTTCAGAACGGGGAGAGAATTTTCCCTCCTTGTTCCTGTTCCCTACCTGCCAGTCCTGATCACCTTCTTCTCTGTCTTGGCGCTTCATATAAGCAGCTGTTGGTTGATCAGGACTTTTTGCAGGTATATGGGGATCTGGCACGACGGGGCCTTCTGGACCTGGTGTAGGCTTTCCTACACCAGGGGGATGTGCAACAACAACACTTTATATCATCACATCTTGATGTCCGGTCCATTATTGTATGGTAGTGTATATTAGTTTAATGGGTAAAGCAAATTAGAAACACACATGCGTACCAGGTAAACCACGTCCGAAATCTACAGCTGAGCTGGCGACATTCTTGCAGCAGGAATGGACACAAATACCCATAGCTGAGTATCAAAACCTCGTTGAAAGTATACCCAGAAGGGTTGCTAGTGTAATTGCAGCACGTGGGGGACCATCCCACTATTAAAGCATGTATTCTTTACTTTATATCATCACATCTTGATGTCCGGTCCATTATTGTATGGTAGTGTATATTAGTTTATGGGTAAAGCAAATTAGAAACACACATGCGGACCAGTTAAACCACGTCCGAAATCTACAGCTGAGCTGGCGACATTCTTGCAGCAGGAATGGACACAAATACCCATAGCTGAGTATCAAAACCTCGTTGAAAGTATACCCAGAAGGGTTGCCAGTGTAATTGCAGCACGTGGGGGACCATCCCACTATTAAAGCATGTATTCTTAACTTTATATCATCACATCTTGATGTCCGGTCCATTATTGTATGGTAGTGTATATTAGTTTATGGGTAAAGCAAATTAGAAACACACATACGGACCAAGTAAACCATGTCCGAAATCTACAGCTGAGCTGGCGACATTCTTGCAGCAGGAATGGACACAAATACCCATAGCTGAGTATCAAAACCTCGTTGAAAGTATAAACAGAAGGGTTGATACTGTAATTACAGCACGTGGGGACAATCCCACTATTAAAGCATGTATTCTTTACTTTATATCATCACATCTTGATGTCCGGTCCATTATTGTATGGTAGTGTATATTAGTTTATGGGTAAAGCAAATTAGAAACACACATGCGGACCAGTTAAACCACGTCAGAAATCTACAGCTGAGCTGGCGACATTCTTGCAGCAGGAATGGACACAAATACCCATAGCTGAGTATCAAAACCTCGTTGAAAGTATACCCAGAAGGGTTGCTAGTGTAATTGCAGCACGTGGGGGACCATCCCACTATTAAAGCATGTATTCTTTACTTTATATCATCACACCTTCCTGTCCGGTCCATTATTGTAGGGTAGTGTATATTAGTTTAAGGGTAAAGCAAATTAGAAACACACATGCGGACCAGTTAAACCACGTCCGAAATCTACAGCTGAGCTGGCGACATTCTTGCAGCAGGAATGGACACAAATACCCATAGCTGAGTATCAAAACCTCGTTGAAAATATACCCAGAAGGGTTGCTAGTGTAATTGCAGCACGTGGGGGACTATCCCACTATTAAAGCATGTATTCTTTACTTTATATCATCACACCTTCCTGTCCGGTCCATTATTGTAGGGTAGTGTATATTAGTTTAAGAGTAAAGCAAATTAGAAACACACATGCGGACCAGTTAAACCACGTCCGAAATCTACAGCTGAGCTGGCGACATTCTTGCAGCAGGAATGGACACAAATACCCATAGCTGAGTATCAAAACCTCGTTGAAAGTATACCCAGAAGGGTTGCTAGTGTAATTGAAGCACGTGGGGGACCATCCCACTATTAAAGCATGTATTCTTTACTTTATATCATCACACCTTCCTGTCCGGTCCATTATTGTAGGGTAGTGTATATTAGTTTAAGGGTAAAGCAAATTAGAAACACACATGCGGACCAGTTAAACCACGTCCGAAATCTACAGCTGAGCTGGCGACATTCTTGCAGCAGGAATGGACACAAATACCCATAGCTGAGTATCAAAACCTCGTTGAAAATATACCCAGAAGGGTTGCTAGTGTAATTGCAGCACGTGGGGGACCATCCCACTATTAAAGCATGTATTCTTTACTTTATATCATCACACCTTCCTGTCCGGTCCATTATTGTAGGGTAGTGTATATTAGTATAAGGGTAAAGCAAATTAGAAACACACATGCGGACCAGTTAAACCACGTCCGAAATCTACAGCTGAGCTGGCGACATTCTTGCAGCAGGAATGGACACAAATACCCATAGCTGAGTATCAAAACCTCGTTGAAAATATACCCAGAAGGGTTGCTAGTGTAATTGCAGCACGTGGGGGACCATCCCACTATTAAAGCATGTATTCTTTACTTTATATCATCACACCTTCCTGTCCGGTCCATTATTGTAGGGTAGTGTATATTAGTTTAAGGGTAAAGCAAATTAGAAACACACATGCGGACCAGTTAAACCACGTCCGAAATCTACAGCTGAGCTGGCGACATTCTTGCAGCAGGAATGGACACAAATACCCATAGCTGAGTATCAAAACCTCGTTGAAAGTATACCCAGAAGGGTTGCTAGTGTAATTGCTGCACGTGGGGTACCATCCCACTATTAAAGCATGTATTCTTTACTTTATATCATCACATCTTGATGTCCGGTCCATTATTGTAGGGTAGTGTATATTAGTTTAAGGGTAAAGCAAATTAGAAACACACATGCGGACCAGTTAAACCACGTCCGAAATCTACAGCTGAGCTGGCGACATTCTTGCAGCAGGAATGGACACAAATACCCATAGCTGAGTATCAAAACCTCGTTGAAAATATACCCAGAAGGGTTGCTAGTGTAATTGCAGCACGTGGGGGACCATCCCACTATTAAAGCATGTATTATTTACTTTATATCATCACACCTTCCTGTCCGGTCCATTATTGTAGGGTAGTGTATATTAGTTTAAGGGTAAAGCAAATTAGAAACACACATGCGGAGCAGTTAAACCATGTGCGAAATCTACAGCTGAGCTGGCGACATTCTTGCAGCAGGAATGGACACAAATACCCATAGCTGAGTATCAAAACCTCGTTGAAAATATACCCAGAAGGGTTGCTAGTGTAATTGCAGCACGTGGGGGACCATCCCACTATTAAAGCATGTATTCTTTACTTTATATCATCACACCTTCCTGTCCGGTCCATTATTGTAGGGTAGTGTATATTAGTTTAAGGGTAAAGCAAATTAGAAACACACATGCGGACCAGTTAAACCACGTCCGAAATCTACAGCTGAGCTGGCGACATTCTTGCAGCAGGAATGGACACAAATACCCATAGCTGAGTATCAAAACCTCGTTGAAAGTATACCCAGAAGGGTTGCCAGTGTAATTGCAGCACGTGGGGGACCATCCCACTATTAAAGCATGTATTCTTTACTTTATATCATCACATCTTGATGTCCGGTCCATTATTGTATGGTAGTGTATATTAGTTTAAGGGTAAAGCAAATTAGAAACACACATGCGGAGCAGTTAAACCATGTCCGAAATCTACAGCTGAGCTGGCGACATTCTTGCAGCAGGAATGGACACAAATACCCATAGCTGAGTATCAAAACCTCGTTGAAAATATACCCAGAAGGGTTGCTAGTGTAATTGCAGCACGTGGGGGACCATCCCACTATTAAAGCATGTATTCTTTACTTTATATCATCACACCTTCCTGTCCGGTCCATTATTGTAGGGTAGTGTATATTAGTTTAAGGGTAAAGCAAATTAGAAACACACATGCGGACCAGTTAAACCACGTCCGAAATCTACAGCTGAGCTGGCGACATTCTTGCAGCAGGAATGGACACAAATACCCATAGCTGAGTATCAAAACCTCGTTGAAAGTATACCCAGAAGGGTTGCTAGTGTAATTGCAGCACGTGGGGGACCATCCCACTATTAAAGCATGTATTCTTTACTTTATATCATCACATCTTGATGTCCGGTCCATTATTGTATGGTAGTGTATATTAGTTTATGGGTAAAGCAAATTAGAAACACACATGCGGACCAGTTAAACCACGTCCGAAATCTACAGCTGAGCTGGCGACATTCTTGCAGCAGGAATGGACACAAATACCCATAGCTGTGTAACAAAACTTTGTTGAAAGTATACCCATAATTGTTGCTAGTGTAAGTGCATCACGTGAGGGACTATCCCACTATTAAAGCATGTATTATTTACCTTACATCATCACATCTTGATGTCCGTTCCATTATTGTAGGGTAGGGTATATTAGTTTAAGGGTAAGGCAAATTTTCTCAATGACACTGGGATCGAACATACATATATGTATATACCACTCAACTGGCTACAGGAGATCAGGATTAATACGATTTTTATATTATATCTCATTGCACTTATTATGTCTTATTATTGCACTTGTAATATCTCATACACATTTGCTATTTGAAATTATTTTAATATCGAGATTCAGATTTATTTTAATATTTTCTTATTTTGACCCCCCCCCCTCTCTCTCTCTCTCACGGTACTAATCTGGTTAGAAAAACAGCGGATTAGGGTTGTGAATTCGAATACAACCAAAGACCGTCATGTATTAAGGGAGCTGGAGCATGTTAAATCAATCGTGGCCTCAAATGTCCTCACGTTGGCGAAATGTAATTGTTTGGAGAGTAGATTGCCATCTCAGGTGTAAGCTTGTCATCTGACCATCGTTCAAAATTACGTTGAGATGTTCTCGAATCTTTCCCTTTTTGATTGGTCATGGACCGTCTCTATAGCTCACTGTGTTGATTCAGTGCGACGTTATTTAAATATCTAAATTCCTCACAGTGGTAATTTAAATTCCCTTTTTACGTTTTTATTTTAAAGTACATAAGTAAAAGGGATTCGGAAAAAAGATTAATTTTATGTATTAACATATAAGGTTCAAAAGGTAAGTCTGTTGTAAAATAAGAGAGAGAGAGAGAGAGTGAGAGCTGTTTGTGGAGATCCAGGGAAACTTCCAACGTATCAAACATTGTTAGCTCGTCTACTAAGAATACTGGCTTTGAAGGTTGCTTGTTCAGATAGCGTGCGGGTCACCATTACAGGCGCTGCATTTTGAGGAACGAACTACCACTTTAACACTTCTAAAAATGGTTAAAATTTAACTGGAAAAGAAAATACTCACACACACAGTTATTAAAAGTCAGCACATTAATTTATATAGATTTTTAAGGGCTTCTTTTTTTTACTCTGCGAGAGAGGGAAATTGCATTGTGCCAGAGTTGACCCAGTGTACTTGCACCGTCAACCGGTGTACTTTTTTGAACTGTTTTTAGTATTCCATTCAGAAAGCAATCATGTGAAAGCATAAGTCTAGGGATGTGACATCGATATCGATGTTTTTTAAAAAACATAGATGTTTTTAACATCGATGTATTGGAGTCGATGTTTTTGTAACATCGATGTTTAGACGTGTCGATGTTTTTACGTTGTCGATGTTTTATTTTTAAATGAAAAAAGTATCGTTTTAAAAATTTTAAAATTAACAAAGTAGCATAATTTTTATAATCAGCAAATTGAACATACTTTTACATCAAAGTGACCAAGGGTGAAGGGTCTGAATAGTAGGGATGCGACATCGATGTCTTCAAAACATTGATGTTTTATAAAAACATCGACGCATTGGAGCCGATGTCGCATCACTGTTTGCTAAACCAGTTTTAAGAAATGGGGAAAAAAGTTTTAATACACTGAATTTTAAAAACATCGATGGTTTTGGGGCGATGTATTAACAACATCGATGTTTTAATTTTGAACATCGAAGATTCAAAACATCAATGTTTTGCTGTCGATGTAGCATCACTAGTTTTAAACCTGTTTTAAGAAATGGGGGGGGGGAATTTAAATACACTGAATTCTAAAAACATCGATGTTTTTGGGTCGATGTATTATCAACATCGATGTTTTAATTTTGAACATCGATGTTTTAATTTTGAACATCGATGTTTTAATTTTGAACATCGATGTTTCAAAACATCGATGTTTTGCTGTCGATGTCGCATCCCTACTACAGTCTACCAAAATCGACCCATTAGCTACCGTAGGTTGCAAGTTTTTAACTCGACCGTCCTGTACATTGGGTCTGGTACGTGTTAAATAAGTCGTGGCCATAACTATACAATACCGTGGTGTTGAAGTTTGGAGGTAGAGGTGTTTGTTCCAAGTGTTAATCTCGCCATGTAACCGAGGTTCAAAATTAAAAGGCGTTGTTCGCGGATTGATTCCGGACCGTCGCTAATAGCCCGTTGCTTTCCTTCAGTGTGACGTATATTCAACTACCTACTTACCAAAGTAGACGCCCAGATATACTCGGGTATATGTAGGTCTTTTAAAAGAAGTCACGGCACCTGCCATCCAGCTGGTTATATGACATTACGACGCAATTTCGATGTCATGTCACATTCTCTATTCCTTGACATTCAAGAACAGAGGGGATTTTAATTCTACGACTCAGATTTTGTTTCAATATTTCCTTTGCTCTTCCACCGCTAATTTATATCCCCATTCCTTATTTCAAAAGACATAAGTAGGAGAGTTTCGGAAAAAATGAATTTCCTGTAATTAACCGGCGAATTGGAAAGTGCTGATAAAATTTACTCAGGGTGGCAAGAATAAAAAACGTCTGATAAAAAAATACCGCATTAAAAACTGCAGAAATCTGTTTTATTAACAAAGCAAACGCTTGCACGTGCAGACGAATTAATATGATAAGAAAAAGCCTGAACCCGCGCCCCATGAAAAATTACTAAGACAAAAGAAATAACTTATACTTTATAAAAAATGAATTTCTGAGGGCAAAAAAATCAAAACAGTAGCAAACGCTAGAGAGAGAAACTGAAAAAAACACTCTTGATAATTAAGAGTGTAGAAAAAGAGCAGTGTTAAGTAATCCTAAGAAAGGGGAAATGAGAAAAAAATCCATACTCACAGAGTAGGGTAAAAAGAACATATTTGAGAAATTAACGTTGGGAAAAAAATGGCCATAATTTGTAAGTAAGTCTTTCAGCTAAGAAGTAAGACGAATGCCGCAAATGGCTATTGAGAGGACCAGGGGTAAAGGAGTAAGAAAATAGTAATAAAAATTTAGTTAATGGGGAGAATATTTTTTAGTTAGTCGGGAGATTCACGAAAAAGAAAGCCATTGTGATAAAAGGAATAGATCAAATTAGGACCATTCGAGGTGAAAAAAACTTTTCAGTTACGAAGGGAGATCATTAATTGTTGTAATTAAGAATTTAAGTCTTACAAGAGATATAGGCTCTGTATTAGGAATTTTCAAATTAAAATGGCGCGTTTTTATGAGGTCAGTTTGGGCTGGCGGAATCACCTGGTATGTGAGTCCACTGAATGTGAAACGTATCTGCGAAGAAAGTAGGGACTGTTACCTGCTGAAAAGGCTTTCCCTCTATGGAGGCATCTGTAGCTCTATGAAATTAACGGAACAGAGCGAAATTTGCTGTTGAGACTTTTGAAGAAATGGAAGACATGCATCCAGCGAAAAGGAATTTATTATACATAGTAGAAATTTGGGGCTGCTGGAGTCGAAAACAACTTAAAAGGCTTGAAGGAGTCATATACCTCCAGGGTGGCCATAAAATAATGATGTATGAAATTGACGGAATAGAGCGAAATTTGCTATTGAGACTTTTGAAGAAATGGGGAGACATGAATCCAGCGAAAAGGAATTTAGTATACATAGAGGAAATTTGGGGCTGCTGGAGTCGAAAACAACTAAGAAGGCTTGAAGGAGTCATGTACCTCCAGGGTGGCCATAAAATAATTTTCTCTCTTTGGAGGCATTATTAGCTGTGTGAAATTAACGGAATAGTGCGAAATTTGCTATTGAGACTTTTGAAGAAATAAGAAGACATGTATCCAGATAAAAGGAATTTAGTACTGATAGGGAACATTTGGGGCTGTTGAGTCGAAAACAACCGAACATTAGTTGCGGAATACATATCCCCACGTCTTGTAAAGTCTAAATACAAATTTAGTTCCATTCCGTTTATTCTATTTAGCTTGAGATACCTCCAAAGAGTGATAGTTTATTTATTGGTAATTGATAGCTGAGTTTCATTCCTATAACGCTTGAAATTGGGAAAGGGAAACTACGCAGACCAAAGAATGGCAACGCATACCATTGTACAACTCACAATGAAAAGAGTTCTTAGTATGGCCTTGTCCCATTGTGTGGGACAAGGACGAAAAACGGAACGTGAACGGTCCAGGGAAGTATTTTAAAATTTTATATCAACAGTACTTTGAACCTTCCAAGTAGTGTAAACAAGATATCTCGTACATCAAGATCTAATAATTTTTGCTAATAACGAAATATGTCATCAGGATATTGCCGATTTTTGGATTGTAGAGTTCACATAATAATAGCAAAGTTAGAATGCTTTGTCTATATCTTTGATACATTTAACATTTCGACTACGACTATAGATATAACATCCGCGATTCTTTCTTAGCACGTAACTCATAACTTTCAAGGTACAACTGCTGTAACGGCCATAGTCTAAATTCTTTCTTAGCGCGATCATGGTTGAATAGCTGTACCGGCCGTAGTCTGAAGATTAAATCTTAGACTTCGGACGGTACAGCAGTTATACCATGATCGTGTCAAGAAAGAATTTAGACAACGTCCAGAACATCAGCTGTACCTTGAAAGTTATTAAAATCGCGCCAAGAAAGAATTTAGGAAACGGCCGTTACAGAAGTTGTACCTTGAACGTATTAAGAATCGCTCTTGTTATATCTATAGTCGTAGTCAAAAGGTTGAAGCAAACTTATAAATGTTTATGTTGTTGTAAAATATATATTATGCATATTGTATGTTTCTCTCAGTAAGGGAAATCGAATGTTTTAATCAAAAGTGATTCATCATTGAATTCAAGCCATAATAGTGTGTTCGAGCATGGTTACACAATCTGTGTACTACGTTTTACTAAACTTAATACTCTACAGTAAGCGTTTTAAAAATTCATTAGAAAGCACGATAATGTGTACATGTAAAGATTTCATTTGAACCCTGTTAATTCAAGGGTTCTGTCCGCTCAAAACATTTACCTCAGGTAGTTATGTACTCTGAAACGTTGACAGTTTAAATATGAATTTAATACATTTTGGGACAAGAAATGGTTTTGTCTTCTTGAAGAGTCTCACGACTCCAAAGCAAGAACTGCAACCTCAAAAATCAAACAAACTAAAGCTATTATTCACAGAGTAGATTTACCCAGAACAAAACAATTCCCAACCACAAAGTTCGGAAACAAGGTAGTTTTCTTGTTCCTTGATACAAACATCCTAAAGGCACATGATCAAGTTGCATAACAAAAGTATTAACTCTATACCTGCGTCTACTAAACAAGTCGGCGAAATCCTTTAAAAGGCACAAAGTCACGTCTTTGTTGTGAATTTTTCGATCTCATTCAAACTTATCCAGAAGCCAGCTCCTTCAAGAATCGCCTCCCCCTGTTACTCATTAAGAAAGTTTAAAGACCTCTAAAGAGGTTGTTCCCAAGTCTTCGTAATTAGTTGAGAAAGAAACAAAAGCTTTTCACACAAAACTATTCGTTAAAATTTCAAGAGGTATACTCTTTCATTTTTACAGCATAGTCCTGTCAAATGTGGATTAAATATTGCAACAGTTTAATAGTTAGATAAGATTTTATGAGCAACTCATTTATTAAATGTAGTAGAAACTTGTGTTGCACGTTATATGAGGATGAAGGGTCAATGCTTAAAATTAATATGCAATTTTATTTTCTTAATATTGGTAAGAGCAGGATTTTAGTTTAAACAGAAATTTTAACAGCCTTCATTAAAATCACGTTCTAGTTATATCACAGTTTACGTATATTTCCTACATTTAAAGGTCTTTAGGCTGTTAGGTAATAGCTACATACTGTATATTAGCATTATACTGATTAACGGCTTAAAGTATTCATTATTAAATAATATATTTATGATATATCGCTGTTGTGGAACAATTAAAAGAAATTTAATTTATGTATTCAGTACATTGGAAATACTGTCTCATAATTTTAATTTAAAATCCACTTTTATAAAAATATTGAGAAAGGATGAAAATCTACACTTAAATTGGAAGTATTTTGTTCAATGCACTAGCTCTAATTACATTTTTATTCTGCTATAGATCCTTTTAATCTAAACGTTTTATACACATGTTTCGAATTTCGCTGCTAGGCAATAAAAAAATTATTATCTCTTACAAAATATAATTATCTTCAAACAGAAATGGAGTTGTAACAAGCAGTATCTTTGAGTTAATACAATTGGTTCCCTCAAAATATTTGTTTGTATAACTTAGAAACTCTCCTGATTTTTAGCAAGCAAACTGTATTATGAAGGAAATATTTTACTTTGATACACATGTCTATATTTTAAAATTTATAAGCCATTCCTAACCAGGTCAAGTAAAGAAAAGTCAAGAAATAGAGAAATATGAATCTCATAGCTTAAAAACATGCTCTGTAAACATGCTTGAATCAAATAATATCATATATTTATGTTACTGTACTTTGTAAAAGAAATATATAAAAGGAATATATACAGGTCTTCACTAAAGAAACGTAATACAAAAAATATGCTTACTTTTTACTTTAAAGGATTTTATACAGTTATTTAAAAAAAAGTATGAATTCATTTCTACAAATATGATAGCAACTACATTTGATTACCATTTATTTGATCAAATATAGTCAAATTTATTTGCAAAGTAATTTAAAAACTCATCAAAGAACTGCCTTAAAAACATTCAAATGATTTCATTATTGTTTGAATAAAGATTGAAACTTACACCAGTTTATGTCCATTAATTTTTCTATTATGAGTTAGTGTCTTTAATTCCCCGTATTTTAAAATTAAATTTGTATGTGAAATTGGTTTGCATTTAGATTATTCAGGGAATGGTAATTATAATAATGGATATAGGTAATTAATGTATAAGGTAACCTAAGAGGATTGGCATTCAACAGTTTTTCAATTAACTGTTTATCATATAGTTATGAACGAAACGCATTATCTACAAGTTTACAGCATGATCAACTTATAAAGTCCCATTACTGACTTTAAATATAAGTAACATTTTCACTCAGTGGGGCAACTCAACATTTTATGGTTTCATTATTAGATGGAATAATGAAGAATATAATTAATTGATTAAATAAATTTTAGCATGGGCACAACTTTGCTTAGAATTCAGAATTGTTTTGGAGAATGCAGGTATTATTAATTTAATATTGTAATTATAATACTGTAATTTGATTAGAGAGAAATATAATATCCGTAAATAAGATTTGTTCTTAAAATTTTAATTCAAAATCTTTTGGATTTAGAGGGCGACATATACTTTTAAATTTTGAAGTAATAATTTGTTGCATATCGGTACGAAGTAATATTTGTCGCTAACATGGTACTATTTTAGCTTCATCAAAATCTGTCACTTTCTTGATTCAATTTACAGAATTTAAAAACAAGTAGTTCTCGTAAGGAATGAATTCACATTAAAAGCACAACCGTAATGGGACGTTTGCATTTCCGTAGGAAAAAACTTTTTCCATTTTATAATAAATGAAGAAATAGTATTGCTATAAGGAAAACAAGTTATTTTTAAACCTGTAAAAGTGATTATACTGAATTACTAATTAAGTTTTGATCCATATTGCATATATACGCCATTTCCCCCTGATATTTATGTTTATATATTAGTTTTACCGTGAAAATAAGGAACGATAGGTCTGATTTTTTACAAGCGGTTAACTAAAATCCTTTTTTTTTTCCGAATGGCGGGCACATTTGACCTAAGTCATTGGCCACTACATGGCCGGAAGTGATGGACACTTGTGAAGGAGCATCCAGTGGGAAGACCATAATTGCCCCTAACAATTTATACTTCGTAATTTTAAACCACGATCAGATGACGAAGCAACACCTGAGCTGGTATACGCTTACAAACATCCATGCCCGAACCCGGATTCGAACCGGGGACCTTCCGATCTAGATGCTAACACCTTAACCACTATACCGGTTGGTCGGCGTTACCTAGAATCTAAATATTGAAATTTAACAGTGTAATTAGCAGTACTAGTGAAGTATTTTATCACTATCTATCTATATTTTTTAATCGGGAGCAAAGTTTATTATAATTCATAAAGCAAAATCTTACTCTCTACCTTTGTGAATTATCCTGCGGTTACACATTTCTTTATACCATTCTCAGTAATTCAATTATTCCTATTTTCATAATTTAATCCAACTTGTATTATATACTTCATACAGCTGTTATTATCCACAGAAAGATTTGTTTATAAATCTTATATAAAGTACTCTGTATTTCTAAATACCAATCTCAGCCTCTATAATTAGTATTTACAAATGTTTTACCTGGAGTTATAGCAATAATTCATCACAAGATTGGGTGATAATTCATTAAGTAACCACCTCTCACAACTTTTGGTGATAATTCATAGTTATAGCAAGATTTGCTAACAATTCATAAAGTATTCGGACAATATTTCTCAAAATATATTTTCCATTTTCAATCAATATGATATTTTTATAATTTTACCTAGAAATAAGTTAATAATTCCTCTATAATATTTGCTGCTAATTTATAAAAACTACCAACGCACTCTACCATTTTAGATTCACCGAAACTGGAAGTATAGACTCTATGTCATTTGGTAAACTTTAATTAACATAAATACATATCTAATATTATATTTATATTTTCGTCCAAAATTTTCTGATAAACCACAAAGTCACCAGAGTAAGATTTCCTGATAATTTATAAAATTCTCTGTTGGTATTTCTCTAAGTACCAATTTATTCATTTAATGATTCATATTTTCAAATTAATTTTTAGTGGAAGAATATCAATAATCAATCACAAGGTAAAGTGATAGTGCATAAAGTTACGATGATAAGACTTACTGATAATACTTAAGGTATTCCGCTGATATTTTTCTGAAAACCAAGTTCCATTATTTAGATTTTCACAACTTTGCATAGAATACTATTAATGCTTCACCAGATTTAGTGATAATTTACAATCACCCTAGCAAGATTTGCTGATAATTCATAAAGCATTCACTGGTATTTCTGTATACCACTATCGATTTTTCACAAGACTTCAATGGTTCCCATTTCCATACTTCAACCTGGAGTTGTGTTAATAATCATTTACAAGATTTGCTGCCTATACGTAAAGCTACCAAAGTAAGCTGCCTCTGTAAGCTCTCCAAGACTGGAGATTCAGTCCCCGTACAGAATGAAATTATGTACTAACCCTAAGCATCAATTCGCATTTCAGTCTGAAAATACCGCAACTAATTGCACATTTGCCTCTCATACGCATCTGAGAACAAACTCCGCAGATTCCGGTAGATTTAGCAAGGGCCGTAGCTTCCATTTGAGGTCATGCTTAGGTCCTTCGGAGATACTTGTCATTCCAGAGCCTACGAGCTTCATTATTACACGAATTGCACTCGACCAAGCAACCTCGTTACTGGAACTTTTGAGTTCCTCCAAGAGTGGGAGAGATGGAGGAAGTGTACATTTTAGACATTATAAATTTCTGAGTTTACGAAATTCATGTAGAACTGCCTCTTAGGTTTATTAAGCTTTGAGGGAGGTTTATGGGTTGGCGTTATTATGCTTTCTCACGTTGCAGAAGATGTGCTTAGTCGTGTGACTTATGTGAAATTGCATTTCATCGGAACTGACGGATAGAAAGTTTTGAAAGAATCGATGCTCTAGGCTGTTTTCGGCGGATAATGAACTAAGTTTTAAGACATTAGAGAACACCAGAGTGCATGATTGAATATATTTAGGTCTTTGGATTGAACATTAAGTCTTTGAATGATGTTGTGGTGCTACTTGTTGATGATATTTGTTTTGGTGAATCGACGATCTGATTCCTTCGATGTGTTATGTAAGGCATGTTCATGTGATCAGTTAATCTATGAATTGAAACATGATTTTATCGTTATTCAGAAGAATCTATCAATTATCTCATGTGTTTCAAATAGTTTTCTGCAGTAATTATATGTTTTAAAAATAAGAACCTGACGTTCTTAAACATATATAAACTGAGGTGTTTTCGTTAAACTGCTTAACCCTTAACTGCTGTGTCACAAACCGTCTCGTAACTAGTGTGAAGGGGTTTCTCTGACCTAGCTCACTAAATTGGATATAAAAATGATTACTATAATATATTAATGAAAGATTCTTTAGATAATTATTACTTATACATTTTAAATTTAGATAGTTCAGTTCTTAACATGAAATACATTTTATATTACTATATAAGTAAAGTAGATTCCTTGTCTCTTCAGGCTCAGTAATCAGACCTAATTTTGCAGAACGTTTTAACCCTAGAAATTGAAAACTGTTGTGTTTTGGTGTTCTAATGGCACGATTAGGTTCCCCCCAGGCATCCCATTTGAAGTTTTTTTTCCGTAGAAATATTCTTGTGAAGTGAAATACTTGACGTACTTGAAATGTCTTCATCTTCATCTGCATAAATTTCCGAATCCGTTTCGTGTTCGCTTTCAATAATGTTATCCGATATTTCACTGTCCCAGTACTCTATTTCCAACCAATTGTCAACAATATCCGTATTATATATATATATATATATATATATATATATATATATATATATATATATATATATATATATATATATATATATATATATATATATTCTTTTTTTTGTGTAAGATGCACAGGTCGTTTTTTTAGTAAAGTTTATTGCCATTTTAGGCTCTCTGCCGAAATTCCTTACTCCAACTTAGACGATTTCATTCAACAAGAACGGTAACGCAAATGCTTTGAAGGGGGTCTAGAGACCACGGGGGAAATGCAAATGTAAAACACAAAATAGTTGGGGCAGCCAAACCAGTCTTGGAATGTGGCTTCTGTTGGACGTAGTAGGAAGGTACTGAATAGGACAGGGACCAATATTCACTTTAAGGGGTGGAAACGACCTGTCAAAAATGACTCGGGGTCTGTGAGACCCATGACAGCAGTTAAAGGTTAATCGGTCGTGTGGGATCATACGCATATATCAGCTTTGTAACTAATAGTCTACATCGCCACCATCAAGTTCACTAACAAACTTAGCTGTAACGGCACAGACCATATCTCTACTAGAGTTTACAATTAATGGAAAGAAACTACCAGGCTTAAACGATCCTCGACTCTCCAGCTTGATAGAGACATCAGAAAACAAGTCAAATTGGAACATTCTTCTTTGGATTTCCTTCAAGAGCCCCCCATGCCTAGAAAACCACCCGCGAATACCAAGTTTGGTTTCAAATTGCTGCAACCATGTTCTGAAAAGGAAGACCCTGTGGCTCTCAGACAAAAAGGACTTGAAACAATAGAAAAGCTCTCTCAGGAAAGCTATGCAATTGCTTACACTGATGGCTCCTCTGACAGATCCCTCAACAGTGGAGGTGCTGGAATTTACATCCTCTTTCCGGATGGCAGAAATTGCAAACACAAAATCAATACAGGATTAATAGCCTCTAACTTCACTAGTGAACCCTTAGCGATTAGAGAAGCCCTCGCCTTATAGCTAAATGACTCTCAAGCTATAGATTCTACAGAAGGAATAACAATATTTTCAGATTCTAAATCAGCTTTAGAAGCTATCAAAAACGGGGAGACCAACATCACATACGAAATTATAGTCCTTCTCGAAAGTATGCACAGCAAGGGAAAATCCTGTGTCCTACAATGGATACCAGCACATGTCGGAAATTAATGTGCGGATTCTTTGGCCAAAGAAGCTAGAGAACTTGATCAGAGGTGCACTACCATCACACTTGCTGATGCTAACGCAGTGGCCAGATATAGAATTATGACTCACACATATACGAAACCCCTTTTAACAGAATTCGACTGTCCCAGAAATATCACATCCATTATTGCCAGGCTTAGAACTGAGCATTATAAGGGCATGAAGATCCATCCGGACGAAACAAGAACCTATGCCCATTGTAAAAACTGCCCCGAAGTCCAAATCACGCCCAACCACATCTGGGAATGCCCAACTGTTGCGGTGAATCTTTTGAAGATTGGAATGGTTCCACTCAGGGACCCATTACGGGAGATCCTCTACAGCTGGGATGCACCGACATTGGAAGAAGCTGTGACCAATGCTTTTGATGGAATCTAGACCTCTTCCCCACTACAATATTGCTTTCCATGGACACGCGAACAACAACAACTAATAGTCTTGCAAGCTTGACTTTTAACCAGTTTCGACACTTCACAGTATAGAATTGTCTTAGGATTTCTTAGCAAAAGGTAATCTTTCACTGATCAAAAATTAAAAAATTAAAATTAAAAAAATAGAACTGAATTACCTTATTTAATGTAATCTTTATTTCGAATGAGAATTCATTACAGTGAGCTCTGCATCTGTGCCATGGAAGTAGAACCAAACCACTGTGTTATCACCTTTTTCATCACATCTCATCACCACTTTCAAGGAACCAGCAACACAACAGTAACTTGAAATAAACGCCTGGCTGTTCACCCCTTACTACAAAGAATAATCTTACTGATCGAGCTATTTGTGACCACCAGGGAATATAAACAGAAGCAACGAATTTAAATTCAATCTCATGTCATATTCAAAATATTTGTTAGGCCTAACCTCTATTCCCTTAAAGACAAATAAACTTAAGTTCAATCTCTTGCCTCTAAACCCTCACAGAAACATTTATATAGAGCATCACCTTTGCTTTTGAATTTCATACCTCAAAATTTCTGCTTTGCATCATAAACAGTATTCATAATTCTCATCGAGTCTCCTTACACGTTGAAGGAATATATTTAACATAAAACCTTCGTAGAGTGGTATTTCATGATGGAGTTGATATGAGATAGCTCTAACCTAGGCTTCTAAAACATCTTTCCCTATGGATTACTATTTCTTTAAGCTAGAGTTATGTATCAATATATTCCTGAAACACAGAGTTTCTACACCCACTGTATTAAGTAATGACGAAATTAGAGATCCACATGGTTTGAAAGTCGTTTTTTATGCTCAGATCATAAATTTTCTAGCAGTATTAAATATGTACTTTACAAACAACACACCTTACGTTTAAAAAATATTTACACTAACGAGAAAAGAATACACTGGTTATATCTATATAAAAAGAATTTAGTGTTTGTACATTCAATAATTTTGACCCGTTTCAAGTTTTCTATCCGTTTTAAACCCTTCTGATACCAAATCCGCCTCTTGTGCGTTTGGTGTCTGTCTGTCTGTTAATATGTCTGTCTGTACATCTGTCTGTATTGCGTGTGCCCTATTGTGCTGTCTGTATTGTGTCCACCTAGCTACCTGAACAATGGCGACACTCTTGGCGATGCAAACACCAAGGAGTACATAAAACGGAGAGAAGGAGCTACTGGAAGAGCGAAGTCACCAGCTGCTAAGCGTTCATCGACGCGTTCGTTTTGATATATCCTTTAATTAGGCTTAAGAGCCTAAACCTGTATACTCAATCGTAAAATATAATGTCATTGCATGAAACTGAGTTATTATTTAGTCTTCCTCCATCAAATACCCCTAGACCTACCCAACCAGAACATGGGGGCTCAGCCGGTTCTGAATTTTGCAAAACGAAATGAACAGCTTTTGGACTTAACCGAAACGAAATTCTACAGAAACTATATTCTACTTCCGAATAGTGAGACGAAATTCTACAGCCAAAGCAAGAGGCCAATTCCCCCACCTCAACGAACGTGTCCAGTTCAACGGTCCAGCAGACAACGAAGCAGCCAGAACGGAAGCAACAGGCCATTTTCCCACCTCAACTAACGTGTTCAATGCAACAGTCAAGCAGACAACGACGCAGCCAAAACATAAGCAAGAGGCCAATTCCCCAGACTCGACGAACGTGTCCAGAGCAACAGTCAATCAGACGACGACGCCAAAACAGAAGCTAAATAAGAATTTGAGGTAGGACCAAACCTTTTTATTAAGCATGTATAAAAATAGGAAGGAAGAAGACCTCATAAAGATTGTTCAAGAAATTGATGAAATTGTACCGGAAGGTGCCACTATAATCAAACTAAAAGAAATTATTGAGAAAAATTATACGTTCAAACAAGAACCAGAATTTATAACAGATTTAATAAGTTCAATCCTCAAATAAAAAAAGGCTAAATAATTCGAAAACACCGAGAAACTTAAGTTAGCACAAATAGTCGACACCGAGAAACTAGCACAAATAGTCGAAAACACCGAGATACTTAAGTTAACACAAATAGAACGAGAACTCGAACTAGCTACTATAAGAAATAATGCAGGAGCAAACCAATCTCCTATCGGAAACAGTACTAGAATAAACGACACTTCACCGTCGAACATAGAAAGTTATTTAAAAAGTGTTAAAACGCTAAGTATGCCAGTCCCAACTAAGACAGAAAATTACAATTTATTTTTCCATTCTCTCGAACGTGCCTTTGAAACAAATAACGTGCCATAACAATATAAATCTGAAATATTAATTAACATTCTTCAAGAAAAAGCTGCCAATATATCCTCCTATACATTCCAACAAATGAATTGAAAGGTCAAAGCTAGCGTATTAAAAGAATACCAACCAACGCAACAAGAATGTCTCGCTGATTTCCGTAGGTGTCAAAAATTTCCTAATGAAACACATACTCAATTTGCAGCAAGATTAAATAGAGCATTCGAATATTACTGCAGACATCGAGACGTCAATGACTTTAAATCTGTATGTGAACTAATGGTTTCGGACAGACTTTATAGTACTCTAGAAAGGGATACACAAGCACATATTTCAATTCGCTCTGGCGAAAATTGGTTTAGACCACCGCAACTCGCAACAGAATGTGACACCAACTTCGCTTCAAAGCGCAAATCACTCAGTGACACTCACATACGCCAGCCGACATTCAAAAACCATTATAGACAAACGCCACATGAACAGTTTCGAAGACAAAACAACCCAACGCGAGGATTTTACAACCGACACTCACCTAGACCAAATAATCCCATATAAAATCGAGACAACCCTGCATTTCATATCGAAAGTCACAAACCACAGAAACGAAAGGAATGCTTCAATACATAGAAATACGAAGTTGATATTATGCACATCCGCGATTTGAATTTGAGATATAAGCTAGAAAGTTTGATAAAATCATATACGATATTGCTAAGAAGAAAACATCACACACATTCCAATAACAACAGGTGTATGTAGAGGTAATGGATAGGTGGAAAAGCTTCATGGGACAAATTCTCAGTTTTAACGAAACTTTCAATTGACGACCCAACCAAATGGTTCAAGCACACATCCGCAGTGCAACGAGTATCAACAGTGCTATATCAACATCAACCAAATACACCCCATTTGAACTTCTGACGGGAATTAAAATGAAAAGCAAGGAAGACAAAAAAATTAAGGAAGCACAAAATGTCAAAAAAAAAAAAAAAACGTGAGGAGGCTAGGGCAAACATTTCAAAAGTCCAGCAACAAAGTAAACAATAACATGACTAGCGACGAAAACCAGCACAAACAAATTGTGTAGGCGACAAAGTTGCTATCAAGCGAACCCAATTTGGAGTCGGACTATAGCTTCGACCACGGTTCTTCGGACCATACCAAGTGGTGAAAGTTAGAACTAATGACAGGTATGATATAGAAAAAGTGGGAATCCACGAAGGTCTACGTGTTACTTCAACCAGTGCATACTTTATGAAACCTTGGGAGAAGACTTAGTACTAACGTTTTGTGGTTTTTTTTCTTTCTCTTACTTCAAATGAAAACTTTTCCAGATGAACCCTCATCAGACTTTGAAACATTAAATGAACAATTTGAAGTTAACTTTTCCTGAATGAACAATTTCAGAAAACGTTTTGTGTTCTGCAAGGGAGAATTTGTAAATATTTGTTTTTCCTTTTCCTGTCTTTTACTTTTGATTATTTTCAGATCCTCAATTCACAGCATAGGTCGGTGGACTGAACAGTCAGAATGGACGAATGTAGTATACTCGACACCCCCCCCCACCCATCTACCTAGCTACCTGAACAGCGGCGACAGTCGTGGCGATGCCAACTCCACGGAGTACTTACGAAGGAGAGAAGGCGCAACAGGAAAAGCGAAGTCACCAGCTGCTAAAAGCTCATCGATGCGTACGTTTTGATGTCTCCTTTAATTAGACTTAAGAGTCTAAAGCTGTATACTCAATGATAAAATATAATGTCATTGCAAGAAACTAAGTTTTCATTTAGTCTCCATCCATCAAACACCCATAGACCTACCCAAACAGAACACACATACACACACATATATATATATATATATATATATATATATATATATATATATATATATATATATATATATATATTTCAACATGTATCGACCCGCTGCATCCTATAAAGGATGATGCTACGTTATGTATCAGATGTTATTTCGTATAAATTAAAAACAAATTTGTTTTTGTAATTTAACAAGTTTTTACGGTAAAAAAGTGTAGTGAATAATTTTAAAAATAAATAGGTTTAATCTAACATATTTAAAGAAGAATCACAATGAAATTTCCATGCAATATTTGGATGTCTAGGAAAAAGTAAACACATACGATTAATCGGAATATTTGTGAAGTATTGTTCTCATAAAACAATAAGGTCGAATAATTTATTTTCACCTGCTATTTCCATGTTTTATTGAAAATGTTTACTTCAAACTAATTTGTTTAGAATTCGTTTCATTTATTCATGGGAAGGTCAATTTTCTATTCGTAAATCGTTCATTGAACAAAAAATCAAAATGGAATTCCAATATTAATCCAGATATTCATCACAATAAGCAAACTTGTCACGTAGAATTTTTCATTAAATTCTGACTGTCAGTTATACGTCTGTAACGAATTTATTAAAAAAAAAAAACCCGGACACATTCTACAGGTAATAAATATTTAAAAGAACTATTGGGCGGGGGCGTTATGGTGCAGAGAAAAAGAAAAAACACTGAAAGCGCTGGAATACCGTATGGAATTGTTCTCATACACGTCATATTGTTTTCCCAAAATGATTCAAGAAAAGTGTATGATAAAAATTTCAAAGATCAGTTTATGTCAGGAAAGTAATAAGATTTCAGACTAGAGCCACCGAGATTGTTTGTTAACGTTGTTGTATTTTTATACAGCGTTATTTCTTCTTGTTTTTAATAACATATTCGAACTGTCTTCTTTTCTTATGTGTAGCATTTTCGCATTACTTTAAGTCATTCTTTCTGAGCGAAATACTCCTCATTCATTTTTGTTACTTTATACCTTCTTGATTAAATTTTTCACGACAAAAATCTTATATTTATATATATTTTTTCCTTTATTTTCTAGCACTTCTTGAGTTCCTTTTTTTTTTTTGTTTCAAGTTCCTTTTCTCAGTTGAGCGCTTACTTGGTGATTTTTTTCTTCCCTCTCTCCTACCAATTTGTTTCTCGTCATATATTATTATTTATATCTTTTTCGGTTTTCTTTTTACTCCTTCGTGTGAAAATTAAATGTCAGCGTTGCCTAAAAGAAAAGTGAAACTTTAATCTCCTTAATCGTCTGCTTCTCAGAGCATAAAGAGTCAATGAAAGAAAAAATACATATCGTAAGAAATATTTTAAGGTTTTTTTAAATTCCATATTCGAAGCTATTTGTCCTTTATGCTTTTTAAATGTAAGAAGCACGTTTTAATTTTGCATACTCACAAGATAATTCTTGTGCTATGTAATTTCTAATGTTCGTATATTTTTTGTTATTATTCCATTTGCAAAAAAAAAAAAAAACATACATTTCTTAAAAGCGTATTTTCAAACATAAATTCTATTAGAAATCAAAATGTTACGATTTAATCCGAAATAAATCTTAAATAATTTTAACATGTCTTACATTTTATATTCATTAACGTTTTTATCTTAATGTGTGTAATCCTTAAAATAAAAAAGTAATTCCCTCGCTTTTAAACGAAAAAAGTTAATTGGCAGCATATATTTATTTCAGCATTGATTTAGCTTTACGGAAATCAAAGAAACTTATGAAGAACAAATTTATAAGCTTTCTACATAAGCTACCCATTTGTGAATAACAATTGAAGCTATTATCAAACTGTCTGCAATATTTTCGACAGCGATATTTTATTGTACTATGGTATTGTATTATACATCCAGACCTAAGATTAATTCTCAAGGAAACTGCTAGATGTGTTGTGGGTCAGTATCTAGTACTAAGGGGCCACAGGAGTACATCTCATATAGATATGCACGAGCTTTACGCTACCGAGGTACAAAATTGGTTTTTTTTCTTTTCCCATTGGGTTTACTGTCTCCCCATTGAAAGATTGTGCTCTCAAGGTATTCAAGCTGTTTTTTCTGCTTTCATCACACTATTCTTTTACCAATACCTTTTGTTTTTACTTAAATTGTCTTGTGTTTGGCTTAGCTTGAGCATATCCGGCCATTGCGTCATAAAACCCGCGAGAAAAGCAGCTAAAACCAAACGATAGTGTGCTGTGTTGTGGAAAAACGGTTAATATGGAACATCCATCTTTTAAATTTTGGACTTGTATTTATTCAAGGTTTACGGAATTACTAAATTTCACACTTGATGTGGTTTGGTCCTCTAATTATTTTCTTTACATTAAGGGATATTTTACGATCATGGAACAAAGAGGAAAGGTGAAGATTTCTTCGATTGATGACTCCCAATTAAGTGTCTTATATTCGCCGTAAAACTAGTGATATGCAACATAGACTACTAATCAGTCAATTGCTTCAATTTTTACTGTCTCTACTAACTGAATTAGACTTTTTTTGAAACCATATGTGAGCTTAATTTAAATATTTTATTCAAGATACAACTGACAAAATATTAAGTAAAATTAATAAAACGTTTAAGATAGTGTATTCAAACATGGTATCGAAACATTAACACAGTGCCAAGTATTTTTGTCAAATTAGGATTAAACTAGGTAGATGCCAGTACCGTTTAAATAACTCTTTTTGGAATTTGCGTGTAAATTTTTATTTAATATATTACACTCGAGTAACAGAATTCAGAATAGTTTGGATGGTAATACGTCTTTGAGATTAAAATTGTACTGGGCATGCATAAAAATTCGAACTATAAAAAATGGGTTGAAAATATTTGTTTTATGATTTTAAAACTTCAAGAGGGACATCCTGCACATCAATATACCATTATGTAGATACAGCCTATCCGTTTCTGACATGAACTTCTCACTGAGTGTGCGGATGTACTAAACGAAGTCTGCATAATCTCGAAATTCTACAGTGCTGGGCTATCTTTGGACACTTATCGTGCGTTGAGCGAACACTGTGTACGTGGCAGCATTTGAAGGAACAAGAACTATGATACACATATAGGCCTTTAATAAAATCAATTATTCTTCAATATTAATAATACCAGCTTCTATACGCTCAGAGTTTTGTAGAATGTTCTCGAAATTGCTACAACAGTATCTTCCCCAAATCACAGTATCGATGTATGTAATGGCAGACTCAAGAATTTAAATTGGCATACATTGGTTGGAAGTCATGCAAGGAACGCTGAAGGCTGAAGAACAGATGTAGGTGTGTGGACCTTTGAGAGGGTTGATTGGTTGTGATTTTTTGGCAAAGGGCCAAATTTGACAGTGTTGGGATAAACATTATACAAAGAGTACCAGGTAATGAATATACAGTACAATCCCGGTTAAACGAACGAAAGGGGGAAAGCCGTTTCGGATAGCAACTTTTTTGGTTAAGCCATGAGCATCTATTACTATATAGTTCGTATCGATTTGCAGCATGTATGTAATTCTGAAATGTTTTGAAGGTCAAACAAATTCAAGTTTCTCTTTGTAGGCTAAACTTATGTTCTTTTTAAAAGTTAAAATTACATTTTTAGCTATATTCCTCTTGCCCTCGCGATTATTCTCTCGAGCAGTATAGTACGTATTTTTGTTGTTGTTGATTTCAGATAACCCGAGTTTGGTTAACCGGGGTTTTACTCTATACATACAAGGGAAGGTTTAACACAGAAGAGAGAAATACATCCAGGATTATTGGAATCAAACCAACACCACCTATAATTCGTAAGTCGGTGGTCAAACCACTTATCTAAAAACCATATATCTAAGCTACGGCTTCCGCTCTCGATCAGAGGATTAAAACATCTTGTGGTTGTACTTGAAGGCTACACTTACGTTCGTTACCAGTCTTCTCGGTTCTTTGTCAGCTATGTCTTTCAATATCGATCAGATTAACCCTTCTTGTGGTAATTTTGGTAATTCTTAATCAACGTCGTTCTAAAGAAACACAATAGGCTATTGACGATGGTCCGGGTTTAATCCTCTAAAGAAAAGATACTAGGACAACATTGCACTGGTTATTATACCCAATTTTGATCTTTATACCAATATCCAGTTTTTACCTCAGGTTCGATCGGAATAAGTGGAGTTCTCAATCGGTATCGGATAGAAATACGAACATACCTTTATATACTGTGATCGCCAGGTTGAAGTAAGGCATCGGGATATGCAGGTTCCTTCTTTTGGAATCAGGTGGTTCTTTCCTTCTGGAATCTAGAGATTTCTATTATTGGTGAACAACACAGTAAAGGCAGCCATATTCTGTTTGGTAACTTCGTTTATTTTTCATTCATTCAATTCGTCGATGGTACATCTTTCAATTGTTGAGTTACCATATTTTTGGAAATAGCTGGCCACAACCGAAAAAGCCTCCGTCTCTTCTTTTTGCGTTGGTGTTTTTCTATCGTTCTCCCAGTCTGACCTTCCCCAATATTCTGGGGTGCTAAGCCCCGACCTTGCCAGGGTGTCAATCCTTCTATTGGCGGCCGAGTGACATTGCACCACTTCACTTATCAACCCCATTGGGTGAAGGGTGAAAGCGCACCCGTTCCATTTTCTCGGAATCGAGGGGTTATGAACTTGGTTTCTCCTCAAGTTCAGGGATTTGTTAGGGGACTGGACATTGAAACAAATAGCTTGCGGGTTGTGTTTCCCTGCTTTTAGGGCAAAACAATATTTGATGCTATTTTCCTATCACAAAAACCTCGTAATTTTGAACCACGGTCAAATGACGAGCCAACACCTGAGCTCTGGCACCCCACTATTTAAACATCCACACCAACCCAACGTGATGACTTTCGGCCAAGACAGGTTTAAGGTGCAGCCGCTTCTACACCATAAACATACACACATCAATACACTAACCCGGATTAAAGCCAGGAACTTTGCAATTTAGAAGCTAACACCTTCTCCACCGGACCTGTTTGTCAGTTAACCCTTCTTGTGACTGTCTCATTGTGGTATCACAACTAGAAAAATGATAATCATATCTGGATAGACAAGATATCTCGTCATTAGAAGAAAACTGATCTGGTATGGATTTCGGCATCATCAAAAAATCGGTAACACCTTGATGACGAGATATTTCGTCATCAAGGTATACAATTGATGCGAACGTGTCGTGATGGACGAGATATCTGGCCGACATTACTCGGAAGGTTAGTATCATTGATTTAAAAATTGCAATATTTGTATCATTTTCTCTGCCTTACAAACACTTCATCTTCAATTCCAGTTTTGTGAAACTAAGAAAAAAACTACCCATTTACACAGTATTGTAATTCCTGACACATCAGAGAAAAATGCTTTCCTGATTTCCTCATCACCTAGAAACAGATTCCACAGAAATCCCACAGAGCTCATTTCAGCGAGGAAAACAACAACACACATAAGTCCATCCCAAAGATAACCGCTTCATAAGCCGCAGTCGGCGGTCACCGCGTAATTGCAGTTAATTCCAACCTCCCCTAATTTCCCAAAACTGCACTTTTCGAACTCACTTCTTTTTGCGTAATGAGCGCCTCCAACCCACCCCCGATACGAGCATTAGCCCCCTCCCTCCCAGAGTAATCACGAGGTCCAGAGGTGCAGTTTGCCGCGGGGCCCTGAGTACACCTTAATAGCCACTGTCCAGTGATGGGTCCCTGCGTGGAGATAGAGGGAGCGCATCGCTAACAAGCTGGAAAATGCGAAATACCGCGGTGGCCGAGTGGTCAAAAGTCGGGCTCGAAAGACTGGTCTGTTAATGGTCAGCGCGTGCCGTCATTAAGGCCATTAAAGGAGGAAGCAAAGGGTACTCTGGCGGGTTGGGACAAAAATCGCGGGCATTAGCTTGGTGTTTACTCTGGGGAGGTTTTGTTTCGGTGTGAGTACTGGATGTTTTTAATTCGAGTAAAAAGGGATTTCAGAATTTGAGCTTTGACCAGTTATTTTTTGGCCCAACTTTGACCTTTAACAACTTTGAATACATTTAAGAAATCCTCTTCATTATTATTGTTTTAAATTTCGTTACAAAAATCATAAGTTATCGTGTCTTAAATAGAGGGATATGTGAAAGCTCTTTGAAGTTATTTCGGGTTTTGCAGATTTCCCAGAAGAGTTTTTGTTTTGGTGTGGGTGCTTGGTATTTTTAATAATACAAAGATAAATTTTGAATTTAAGCTTTGACAGATTCTTCATGCGGCCATATTTGAACCAGCAAATGGAAAGTACTTTAAGAATTATTCCTCATTGTCATTATTTCAAATTTGGTACAAAAAGGGGAGTCGCCGTGGCTCAGTGGTTTTCTTAGTGGGTCAGTGGCGCTGACAAACTGAGAGGAGTCTCGGCACAGGGTCAATTATAACGAGTTCATTTCTCTCTTTTGAGTCAGTAAAACTTTCCTTGCGTTAGGACGTCTATTTATTAAACGTTGTTTGGAGTAGAGTGGCCAATTAGGACATTTGCGCCATAAAACCCAACTAACTAACAATTAGATCCTCTCCAAAGATAGTTAAATATAGGTCATTGGATAAATAAGACACAGGTATCCATAAATCAACAATAATTTCATATATCACTCACTGTGAAAGTAAACAAAATTCCTTGTTGTCATCAATCAGTCGTCAACGAGAATATTGCCAGATCAGTACAGATTTTAGTCTTTGAAACAAAAGGCCATAAGAGTACTCATGACCTATCCTTTAAAATCAAGGTAAATGTTGGCAAGGGGGATATTTTCTACACCATACGTATTGGATATTGCTGATAGACGTTTAATTTATATTCCCCATTCATATTCATTCCTATATAAACAAAGTGACTGATGCATACATGTTCACACTTTATGCTTTTTTGACGAGACCTGTTAGTATGAGTTGTTAACGTGTAAATTCATAACATATATTTTGCAGAGGATAATCATGCACTCTAGAGTTGGATACTTAATTTTAATCCTAAGAAAGAAGATCAAGTACAAGGAAAATCACTAAAACTAATTTTTAAATAAAACAACTTGGAACTAAATAATTCTGGTATTTAGTAATATAATATAACAAAACTAAATTTCACATACGCACACAATCTATATTACCCACTATTATTACGAATTAATATGAATCAAATGAGTACATAATAATTGATTGATAATGAGAAGGATGAGTATGGTGCTGTACTTTCAATTTGTCTGTATCAAATTAGATTTTCACTAGCCATATCCTTAGATCTACAAACAAATACGTAGTCAAGCTCACCAGAGAACAATAAGTGCCATTCCTATAATGCAGCAGTTTTTGGCTCTTTGCGTGTAGTTGGAGAGGTTGAGTGAAAATGGTGGCTACTCCATATGATCAATAACTTCATCCTCATAGTATACTCGAAGTTTGCACTACATGGACGTGTATTATCTTCGTGTGGTAATCCTTGGACGACCGGTAACAGGTCTCCATACAACTAGTGACTCACTCGTTCGGATTTGTTTCCATAGACGAAAAATCAAAGCATACCAGTGTTACGAATCATGCAGTCGTCCTCATCGAACCATGATTGTCCTTATCTAATCCTTAAATAACCAAAATGGTCTTTCAAAAATTAGCTCTCATCATTTAAAATCATCAAATGAAAGACTTCATAAAAGCGTTGTCTGCATCCAATGCCAAATAGATTCTGACTGGGTCTCTATCATATGATATTTACATATTCCCTTCTACAAACACAGTGAGTTTCACTCAATGCCATTCAAGAACGCTTTTCGCACCTCAGAATTTGCATCGCGTGCTTAACTTTTTGGAAAGCAGTGCTTATTGGTCGTCAATTCCGCTATTTAGCTAAGAACCAATAAAAATGTGCTACAATAGTGAGTGTCTGTATGGTGAAGTGGATTGAAACATGTTTGGATGGCAAAGTATTTTAACATCTTATCGCCAATCCTGCTCTTCAACGTCCCCCTAGCCCCCCCCCCCCCTCCCATTGTCCTAAAGATTCATTCAGCACCAGTAAGAGGGTAGTATCACCTAGTACGAGAAATTGCGATTTATGTTTCTATAAGAAAATAAAACCACTTATAAAATATAGTTTCTTTTACCTCCACGTACCAAGGGGGTGGTGTCACCCTATTGGAAGCGGAACGGATTAGCAATCGAAGGGTTGCAAGTTAAAATCTAGCTCAAGACCATATTGAACAAAGGGTGCACTTTAAATATGTCACGGTATCAAATGTCCTCACTTCGGCATGGTGTGGAAGCTCGGAGGGTGGGGTACCAGCTAAGGTGACCTCGTCATCTGACCGTGTTTCAAAAGTACGGGGTGCCGTCCTTGGATCTCTCCCGGTTTTGATCCCTGACTTTCATCAATAACCCATTGTTTTGCTCGAGAGCTATGTTAGTTAAAATACCTACCAAGGACAGATGCAAGGAAAGACATACACCGATCATGAAGATGGCTATCAATGGAAGGAATAAAAAACACAGAAGGACTGTACGATTAGACAAATAAAATATTTAAGTACAAACATATATTTAATTAACTATTTAGTATATACTATATCCACATGTGATAAGCCTATTAAGTATGAAAATTTATTCCCCTTTTCCACATTATTAGCGAAATAAGTGGTTAGGTCATAAAACTGTGAATAAGTGGATGTTTTTTGCCAATAAATATTTAAAACTGAGCCCTTCGCATCGAGCCACAGGCACAGAAAAGGAGAGTTTAATAATGTTACAATCCTTTGAAGGCAGAGTGGAAGTTCTTTATTGGGGGCCGATGTATTCTGACATGATCGATTGCCCGTCAAGGCACATTCATCAGTTCAAAGCATCCATCAACGGCAAAAATCTCTTTGCCTCGTTATTATGCTACGTTCTTTTTTCAACAGCCTGTGAAGTTCGATACCCATAGATGTGTATGTGTTTAAAGATAAAAAACGGGTTTTAATTTTTTTTTTCAGATGGTGGAAAAATTCGATTTTCAATTAGTAGAGGACTGGAGGAGCTTGAGAATGTTGGTGCGGATCGCCATAAGGATATCGAGAGGAAATCCGAAGTTGACACAAACATAATCTCTCAGTTTAATTTGTTTATTATTTATTGAATTTTCACGTATTCTTAAAACTTGACAGGGGTTTTGTGTCATCAGACATTCCATCGCTTCTGAATTGCTTAAGGTAAGCTTAAATAAACTATGTATACAGGGTGGTCCCGAATTCATGGTACAAACTTTAATGGTAGGTACAGGACATTGTAACAATGATTTATTGTATAGGAATGTATAGTCGCAAGTGACGCGGTGAGGCGAAAACAGGGGAAATAACGGCCGAAAGGAAAAACAAAGATTTTATTGAAAGCGTTGTTGACAAGTGTCATGTTAACAGTAATTGTTCAAAATTGCGTCCACCAGTATCGATACATGCTTGACAGCGTCGGTGGAGCGATTGGCGTACACGTTCAAAGATGCCTGGTATTTCACGCACACCTGCAGCAGCTACAGATAAGCGAGCGACGAGATCCTCATCTGAGTCAACTGGAGTCTCATAAACAAGATGCTTTAGATGTCCCCATAAAAAGTAATCGAGGCTCGATAAATCGGGAGATCGGGGTGGCCAAGGGACTGGTCCACCACGCCCAATCCATCGAGTACCAAACGTGGCATTCAGGTAATTCCGTACATCAATGTTGAAGTGTGCTGGCGCCCCATCGTGCTGAAACCACATGCGGTTACGAATGGCGATCGGAACATCATGCAGCAGTTGTGGTAACACTTCTTTCAGAAAAATAAGATAGCTTCCGCCAGTGAGCCGCGTGGGTAGTAAGTATGGGCCAATCAAAAAGTCGTTCACAATACCAGCCCACACATTAATACTGAAACGTTGTTGAAACGCATGTCGACGCGTTGCATGTGGATTATCGGTTGCCCACACATGGGAATTGTGCGCATTAAAGACACCCTCGCGTGAAAATGTCGCTTCATCTGTAAATAGCACATAATCTACGAAATCCGGCTGCAACGCACATTGCTGCATCACCCACAGGCAGAAGTTCACGCGGCGAGGATAATCTGCCGGATTCAATGCTTGTACTTTCTGAAAATGGAAGGGGTGTAAGCGATTTTCGTTTAACACTCTGCATACAGTCTGATGACTCACACCTACGTCACGCGCAACAGTTCTTGTGCTTGACTCGGGTCTATCAGCCACAATGTTCAAGATGCTTTCTTCCAGCCTTGGAGTGCGTACAGCTCTTACTCGACCAGCGCCATGTCTGTTGACGTCGAACGCACCTGTTTCACAAAGTTGACGATGTAACCGTTGAAAAATTCTATGATCCGGCATTCGTCGATCAGGATACTCCGCGCGATACATTCGTAACGCAGCTCTGCCGTTACCATTTGCACGGCCGTACATGTAATGCATGTCTGCTTTTTCTGCATACGTAAAGTCACCCATCGTCTACGGCAGCACAATTGTGAATGGCGCTTTTCCCTACTGCGATGCATCATGTTCAACAGCGGCTAGACATCTACTGCCCTCTACCGGCAATGATACCAACCGATCACTCCATTTCTCTTTCCTTTTATTTCCCCTGTTTACGCCTCACCGCGTCACTTGCGACTATACATTCCTATACAATAAATCATTGTTACACTGTCCTGTACCTACCATTAAAGTTTGTACCATGAATTCGGGACCACCCTGTATATTGGGAGAAAATAGTATGAAAACCTCATAGGTCCAAATTTTTGGTACTTAAGCCTTAACTCATTAACTTAGTCATTATTGCAATACAAATATGTATGCTAAACATGTTTGAATAGCTTTAAACGCGTTCGCTGCCATAGCTGATATGGTGCTTTGATAGTTATAACCCAGCCGTAGCCCGACCCCGTTTGTTTTGCCCCGACGCCAATACAAGAATAGATTGACGAAAGCTTAGGCAACAAATTTGAAATTTCATCAACTGTTAGAGGCTTATTAGATTGCATTTTTATTTTTTTGGCGCGTGGAAGCTCTGCAGAATTATCGTCTCTACAGCTCATATTACGAGGTTTTATTAATAAATAATAAAGCTATAAATTCGAAATCGCATACTTTTTATACAATTAACTTCTAACATCCTTTAATACACGTCAACACTAGCAGACACACCTTACATGCAATGCCAATTGAAGCGGAGAATAGATATAGAAACGCAGCTCTTCCCACCCGAACGCGTGACTGGCTGCTGAGACATCACTACACACCACGTGCTGGCGCGTGATTGGCTCTTTAGCGTTGACAACCATATAACGTGCTGGCCCGTGATATCTGGCAAAAATGTTCAGTTCTAATCTCCTATCAGCAGATTTCTAACCGTCGTATCTCATAACTGGTCTTACAGTTCGGCAATTTAGTCTTTCATCGCTCCTGAAACAGCTGATATCAAGACAACAAATATTCTTTCATTTGATATTATGATGTCGAGAAGTTCTTTAGATAACTATCAGGCATATGTTATACTATTTCGGTACCATTATTACTTGCTTTGGGCCACCTTCCAAACACAACATATGTCATTTGTCAAACACAATTACGAGGCCTTTAATGTGCCCATTGCACTAGTTGATCATAAAGCGTGAAATGTATGTCTACTGAGCATTGGTTTTTAAATAGCGTGTCAGAAAAAGTGACCAACATGTCAACAGTCATGAGCTTGCTACGGGGAAAATTGACTTGGTTGGCCAAATCGGCATTTTATCGCCGATTTGGAACACTTCTCTCCAGTCCAGAATAAATTGAGGATATTTGTGACCACGACAGATTTAAAATACGCCATCTCCCTTTGTACACTACAGTCTTTGGCAGGTTTCGAACTCGCACACGTCCGGTTTCTAATCCGTTACTCTTCCAAACGGGCGATCGGGATTTTATCGATGATATAACATACTACGACATAGATAAAATTTTAAAATTTGATCTCATGATGTGATGATTTTAGCAATCTAGCGGTTTGCGAAAAATCATTTACCAGAAAAACTTTCATTCGGTATAGTAGGGAAATTTCCAACCACGCACAAAGCCTGTTTATTTTCACCTTGCTCCTGTGTTTCGCTAGCTACCTGCTATTCTTATTTTGTTTGATTATATGTTGTTTTTCAAAGGCATTGGGCCCCTTCAGGAAAATCTTTTCCTCCACTCAATGCTTCCTACCAACATTAACATCTCTTCCTGATAATATGCGTAGTTTGTCCTCGCTAGTCTCTCATTCTGTCTCCATTTTCTTCAAAATTAAGTTGTGTTGTCCTCGGATCTTTCCGTTAAGGAAATTGTTTCCGGACCGTCGTCAACAGCCTGTTATGTTACTCTAGTACGACGTTAATTAAAATTACCAATTCTTCATTTCCTGCCTTTGTAATAGGGCAGCAGGCTTTTAAGACAGCGCTTGGGTCATCCACACAGAGCTTTCAGTATTGGGAGAAATTAAGCTCTTGCGCTTCTTTTTAACTTAGGGTTAAAGGTTATTGAATGTTATTGTATTTAAGTTAAAAAGAAACAAAATCGAGTTGACGTATAAGTGTATAAAGCTAAAGGTTCGATTTTTCTTGATTTCTATACAAAATTGGCATTCCTAGTTATTAAAAATTCGCTACGCTATTGTGAACCGACAATTATTTAGCCGTTATATTTATACTCATAGCAGCATAATTTTAAAATGCCTGCTTTTATGCTAAAAAATATCCTACCTCTAAGTTAATCCCCGAAATTTAGGTTTTTTCTGAAAACTGTGTATTGATAGTTCCATTAAAAGTTTCAGTAATGGATACCTTATATCTCAGTTCTACCACTCACTGAAATTAATAGTTTCAGGGTTTAATTAAATTCTTGGAGAAAGGTAATTATAGGAACTTTAAATCTCGGATTTCTTGTTAATAGCAACATATGAAGATAATTTACAATTTCGTAAGGGTCTTATATTGAAGGTAATCTTAATGAAGTTAAATTTTGTGTTAATTTGACTATAAATCACATTAATCACGGCACCCTTTTTGTTTTAATGTTGCTAAAACGGAAATGCATTTAAGTTCATCATGGATAGTTTTACTGTCTCAGATTCCTATGACAAGAAAAATGAATTGATTTCTACTTAACTTATTTAATCCCTAGAAAATTATTTCCCACCTTTACTCCTTACTCGTAGGTAGGAACAAGACAGAGGACTAGTTTCAATAAAGCAAAATTATACTTGGATGAACAGATTTGAAACTCGTCTTGTTAGTCTCAATGAGTTTTTTTTATCCCAGCCTTAATCGTCTATCACGTTGTACAGAAACGAATCTTTTTCTCCCTTTCGTCCATTGATCACAATGTATTCTTTTTTGTTTGAAAAAAGGTAATTAACTTTTTTAAAGTGATGATCAAGATACCCTTAACGATGGATGAACCAAAAAAAAAGATGGCTCCTTAGCTATTTTCTTTCCTCTTACTAATCGTTTTATATATATTTTTTCCTCGATTACTGAAGCCTCTTTGCACGGTGAAAGAGTAAAGCTTTTTCCAAGCCATTAAATTTAATTTTTGAAAGAAAGTTTCATCAGTCTTTCTCCAGTCTAGTATTTGATTAGAAGAGAATACGGCTAGTAGAAATATTTTTGAAGAGAAACATCGGGAAGAAAAATTGGCTAAGCAGCTTACAGTGTAGGGGATCGTCTATAAAACACATCACCAACTCAATAACCCTGGAGAGTAAAACTTTTCCTTGCTTTTCGTTTCTTGGAAAAAAATTTATTCCGAATGCACGTCGATTCAAATCACATTCATGTCATCTTAGTCTTATATATTGTTTTATTTACTTTGATACTCCCATTTTAAAGGTCAAAGATTAACAGCCGAACTATCCATTGGAGGTAAAATATATGTACCACAGCATCCATTCATTCCAGATATCTAGAGTACAGCATATCACAGGGTTTATTTAATGTAGATGCAACATTTTTTATTAAGGATGCTTCCCTAACTACGATGCATTCTTACATGGAATTTCAAAAGTCCTAATACATTTCCACAAAAAATCCTATATTACTTTTCAATGAATCACTTTGACATTGGACCAGGGTAAGAAACAGCTGACGATTTGGCAAAATCTAGGACATAGAAGCTGCCTGGAACTAAAAATAGTAGCACTGATTTCTGATAAGAAACCCATAAATTGTGGTAGGGTGCATAAGATGGTATCATCCTAAAAGACATTGGAGGAGCTGGTTCGCATGTACATGTCGTCTAAAAAAAACCTAAAATCTTTAGGGAGCAAGTTGACTTTAACACTAAAGAAATTCGAAATTAACCGAGAGCTTCAGTCAAGAACTTATTTAAAAGCAATGCCATTTTCTCTGGCTGGCATTAATGGGAGTACCAGCTAACATTATTATGCTATATTTCTCTGTACTTTGATATACTATTTCAAAATTCGAGGTAACCCAACTACAGCAGTAGACGGCGCCTCTTTGTTCTTATTGTATGTCACGACACATAACTTCAGGAAAGATTAATTTAATTCAAATACGTCAGCATTCAATGCCGGTCAAGACCACTATTGTACGAATACAAATCCTCGCCGTGATGAGATAGTCCTTATGGAACATTAACAGTAATTATAATGGAACAGATTCCTCCCAACACCATCCCTGGTATAGAGAAGAACGCTCACAGTTCACAGAACAAAGTTACATACACTTTTACTTACTATCTACGAGCTAATTACCCCCATTTATTTATACTATTTTTTAAAATTGAATATTACTCGACAAATCATTCAATGAAGATGGAATGAATTCACCCATCACCTGTTTTTTTCATATTACGAGACAGCATCGTTCAAAACGTTAATTTAGTTAAAATGCACAACATTCAGCGATAGCCAAAACAATATTGCGAGAATACAATCCCCATCGTGTGGTGACAATTGTTAAACGATCCGTCATAATCCTGTTTTCGGTACAGTGGGGTACATGCATAATACATAGAAACAATGTGTATCTTTTTATTCATAAACTACGAGCTTACTACCGTATTCTGTTCTTTGTATATCCCCACCCTTATTTTAAAGTTCAAGAAGGTTACTAGACATATCATCCGCTAAAGATGAAATGTAATAATCCAAACACATGCTTGTTCGACATCAAGAGACCCAACCTTATAAAACATGAACTTTTTTTAAATACGTAATACTCAGCAACTACCATAACTCCTTCTGTGGTGGGTAATCCACGGAAATGGTACACACCACATTAGTTACCATTTTAGAGCTAACTGACTTACACTTTAGACAAAAGTATTTGGACAGTGCACACAGAAGGAGGATGAACCATCTTAGTGTGAGGTTGTTTTCCTGGTTATTACTCAGCCCATTGCATTATGTACCTGGTACTGTGAACGCTGACGTGTACCTTGGCGTTCTGGATAGTTTGACTTTGTCCTCACTTTGGATATTCTAAAGAGATGATGGTTGTATATATTCCTATAGGATCGAGCTCCATGTCGTTCTGCAAAACGTGTGCTGGACTGGTTTCCTGAAAATGAGGTGAATTTGCTTGACTGGCCTCTTCGGAGCCCCGAGAGACACCGCCACGCACGCCCATTTTCACAGCAATCTCTTCTTACAGACTTGCAAGAGGCATGGCGAGCTATTCCTGCCAAGACTTATAGAGAACTTGTGTAAAGTATACCTCGACGTGTTGCAGCTGCAATACAAGCAAAAGGAGGTCCTACCCGTTACAAAATAGAATAATAAAGCAATTTTTCTGAAAAACATGCAAGAGTCCAAATACTTTTGTCCCATAGTGTATTTGGATTTTAGTGTGTTGACACTCTCTATTTAAAATTCTAGATAATCAGACGGACCAACCACTAAAGATGGAATGTAATCTCCCAAACGCCCGTTTGTTCTATCACCCGAGAATCCAACCAAAATGCATTAATTTAATTTGAATACAAAACATTCAGGTTGACAGCTAAAACAATATCGAAAGATAACAATCGTCCTCCGCGACGTGACAGACGTGAACAGAACAGTAACAGATCCGTCACAACCCCCTCTCCCTCAAGAGACATTTATAAATAATACAGAAGTCGCAAACCAATACCGGATACACGGCAACATTAAAGGGAAAAACTTCGCTGCTATCCATCAAAGGAATCAAAGAGAGGGCTCCGGGCCAGCATAATGTGGACCCGCATCTTTTTTGCCTCTCTTCTTCAGCAGCCAACGATCGGATGCGGCAGTCACGTGACATGTTTTGATAGATGACTTGACCCCCCGGTGGGTTCCTCTCTCGCCCCTACGGTGTTCCGGAACGTTCCGCCGGGCGATTCTGTGTATTCTGTCTGAAATTCCCTGTATGTTTGGAAGAGGCCGAAGAAGTAGTTGCTGCCCCGTTTTTAACGATTGGCTCTTGAGCGTATTTCTCGTGGGGATTGGGAGATAACAGTCGTGGGTGAAGCTGATGGTAAGGGTATGGGAGATCTTATTTTAAATCTGGGGAACGACCAAAATTTACAAGCTCCTTTTGACGTAAAAAATTCGATGTGATTGTACACATCCAAGCTTATCATGTTATTAGAAATGTATATTAGAACATTAATCTTAACAGAAACGGACAAGGTATTCCCGAGATCAGTAAATAATTTTAAAAAATCACACAGAAGTCGCATAAAAAGAAAAATTAAAAGGTCCGGCATACGAAAGATTTTCAAGAAATGGGATTTATTTTGGAAAGAAGAAAAAAATATTCCAAGTTTCGCTACTAGAGGGCTCATTTTCCACTTACTTCATGGTATATAGACAAATGAGAAAACAAAGTAAAAAATAATCTTATTAAATTGGTATTTATTTTGGTAAAACTTAAACAGGTGTAATGAAACAAATATGAGATATTGAAAAGAAAAAGAAATTTTAACATTTGAAAAGACTACATAGTCGAAACCGAATAGATATTATTAGAAACGGAGTTCACATATAATAAGTAAAAATTAAAAATTTTTAATCCCCCAAAAACTGGAAAATTGCAGAGTGGTTTGTACTGGGAAATGGTTTTGATGGATTTGAATCTAAGGGTTAAAAATAGTTCAATCTTTCAATCATAGATAGCGCATACCACATACACTACCCTACAATAATGGACCGGGCACCAATGAATTTGCATAAAATTGTTTGGGGGTGTTTTTTGTGGTATAGCCTGGGACCTTTGCATGTTGTTCCTGGTAAATTGCACAGCGACGCCTACATGAACATTTTGGACAATCAGGATCTTGCTATGCTCTGGCAATTGTATGGAATGAACGAATATTACTTCCAGACGACAACGCTCCATACCATGTTTCAGCCTCTTTCAAGCAGTGATATCAAGATATGGATGTAAAACGTCTTCCCTGGCCTACTCAGAGCCCCTACCTAAGCCCCATAGAACATTTGGGGACGAGTTATATTGACACTTACGGACCAGGGAACCACGTCCGAAATCTACAGCTGAGCTGGCAACATTCTTGCAGCAGGAATGGACACAAATACCCATAGTGTATCAAAACGTTGTTGTTAGTATACCCACAAGGGTTGCAAGTGTAATTTCAGCACGTAGGGGACCATCCTCCTATTAAAGTATGTATTATTTCCCTTATACCATCACATATTTCAATCCAGTCCATTATTGTAAGGTAGTATGCATAATGAATTGGAAATGCGAATAAGAAAACTACGTTTTCTTGACTAACGTGAGTTATAAAAGACGTCCCAATTCTAACAGGTAGTGGTAAAATAAATGCAAGGTTTTTAAAATGAAAAACTCATTTTGGTTGCTTCAGAAAGATTACATTGTCGAATCCACATTAAATTATCGAATGTGGCAAAAATGGTTTCAAGATGTTTTTTTTTGCTATCTTAATGTAGTAGTATACAAGATGGCAAATCATAGAATTCAAAGACGACTGAGAAGCCCATAAATGGCTAAGTTTCGAATATACACACTTTTTATTTCCTAAATGTTTATTTCCGTCACCTAAGAAATTGTATTTTCATATGGTAGCTATAAATAGTATTTACGACAAGCCTACCATCATATGCACCAATGGAGTTGCGAGTATAAAACTCGAGAGGAAATAAAGTGTCTTTATCAAATGTTGTCGGTGCTCATTTTTTAAGTTCGATTTTTCCAGTCTTCAGGCAAAGGCGGACGAGGCCTCGCACTCTAAGGCATAACGATTTAAGTGCTGCGATTTAATGGTGTTATTGATGCTCCAGCTACATAATTTTTTTTAATATTAATGTCTTCTTTTAGACATTTTCATGAAGTTTTGACTGTTTAAAATTCCCTTTCCTCGAGATTATTTTATCTTCGTTTCCTTATTTTCAATTCAATCATGAAGTTAGTAATCAAGCCACATCTATCATTGAAACCGAATTATTTTCCTACCACTTCAAAAAAAAAACAGTACTACAAGCTCCTTTTCGTCAATTTTCATTTTAATGTATCCCTTTCTACAGTTTTTTAATGAATGTTTGAAATGTCTACGAAACTTTGGGAAACCCTGCATAGAAAATTGAAAAATACACGTCAGTGGAAACATTTCTCTAGTACATTTAGCTCCAAATTTATTGTTGTCTTTCATTTCTTAACTTGAACCAGGCATTAACCTGAACCATCTAGTTAATATCTGGAGTTGAAATAAAAATGAGCAACTGTGTTTTAGAAGAGGAGAAAAATCCTCTAAAACCTGTGGGGGTTTACACGCATATATTCGTTTTGCTTTCCTGCAAAAATTTCTCAGTTTTCGCATTCTGAACCAATAGAATCTTTCCTAGAATTATCTCAACCGGGATATTTGATTTTCTTGGAATTCTTTGTGTTATGAGGTGAGAGAGGAAATGTTACACAGCTTGATTGGTTAGTTTGTTGGGTTTTATAGCGCAAAGGCCATATTTATCCAAGCTGTGCCAGAGTATGTCAAATTTATGCACGTACACACATGCACATAAAGATTTACTGATACCGAAGTGAGCGAAATACACCCAGAGAGAAATCAAAAATGCTCTACTCCTTCAATAAGCTACTACACTATTCACAAATCTCATGATGGTAAGAGGGTTATAGTGATTTATTTGGCTATCTATGATGTAACTAAAGATCTTCGATAAATAGAGGTAAACATAAATAGATAAAAATGGGTCTGGTAGCTCTAGGTCTCGATACCGCCCAGCTTTCGACATAAAATATCTGGAATTTTATTCTCATCTAAAATTCTGAAAATGGCCATAAACTAAATATGCTCATATGCACATTGTATAAAATAAACTATTCTGCAGCTAAGAAATCGGAGTCAAGTTTTAACCCATTGAGGAGCTCATACGCATCTATCCGATCTGTAACCTGTTGTCTTCTATCACTTTTAACCAGTTTTAGGTTATTTGACTGTTGGAATATCTTCAAGAATTCGTTTAACCAATAGATGTGGTTGTTTAGACATTATTTGAGTTGCGAGGTAAATGTTAAAAGTAGTTCGGATTATCGTTTGCACATTAGTTACAGTTATATTTCCGTATTATCGTTTGTACACAAATTACTGTTATATTTTCGTCTTATTGTTTGCACATTAGTTACAGTTATATTACCGTATTATCGTTTGTACACTAATTACTGTTATATTTTCGCACTATCGTTTGTACATTAGTTACTATTATATTTTCGTGTAATTTCGTTTGATATGAATGGCAAAAGTATGAGAGAGATTGCACAGCTTCTGATATCCAATTATCGTTTGTACACTAATTACTGTTATATTTTCGCACTATCGTTTGCACATTAGTTACTATTATATTTTCGTGTAATTTCGTTTGATATGAATGGCAAAAGTATGAGAGAGATTGCACAGCTTCTGATATCCGCGTTCATTCCAAAAAAGAATGTCTGATAAAGCAGCCGTGTAAATATTCTAAAATGTATGGAGTCAGATAAAACAAAGAGTATTTTTGTACAGAACGATTGAATAATTTGATTCATGGAGAGTCTCGTAACAGTAAATGATACACTATCCGTAATCTTGGAACTCTTAGGCGGCTAAAGCGAGAAAATTAGGGTAAGTTTTCTTCCTATTTCTGTAAACGCGCATTTAATTGAATGAGGAATGTAATATTTTAAATCTGGCAAAGCTTACTAAAATATTTATGGTTTTAGGTGCACTTTGGTAATTTTTATTGGCACATGGCCGATTACAGGCTCGCCCAAATTGTTAGGTATATTATAAATACAGCTGTAAACGTTTACACAGCATCCCACGATTAGAAACTTTTACCTTCTTATTTGAGACGGGAGTTGGGTGACAAATGACCATGGCGCAGTCTTAGATAAATGACTTGCATTTCCATCTTCTTCGTGTTGTCAACACTCACAATTGTAGTTTTCGTGCAGTAAATACCTCACAAAAGCCCCGAAATCCAACTCCACTTCATTTGTAAACCCTGTTCAGAGCGGACTAAGGACTTCGTTCGCCATTTGATCGCTCTTTCGGGAAGTATTTAGCTAATTTTAAGATTGAGCATTCAGTTTCTAGTAACTGGCAGTTAGAGTTTTGAGAGTAATTGCTTTATTCCAACAGCTTAATATTTTGCCCTGATGTAGTAAAAATTTGTAATAGAGCGAAGAACTGATATAACATCCACAATTTCAACTACAGTACCTTGGATCTATATTTGTTTTGCAGATTATTCTCCGCCATATAACAATGCTGTTAAATAAACACGAAGAGGTAATTTTAAGACAAAATTATCATTAATCCCTTTTCATACTTTGACAGTTAAGTGTAAACAATCTTTCACAATACCGTGTGGCTTTCATAGTTCCACTATGTAGTAAAAATAAAAGTGGATGCATAGAACATGCTATTTTAAGGAAAAATGTTCAGTAATTCCTGAAGTGTTTCCTCAATTTAAAAACGTATTTATCTCGCAGTCGAAATTGTAAGGTAGAAGTGTATTTTAGATATCTCGAAACAGTTGCTAGATTCTTCAGAAATTTTCTAGAATATGTTGAATTGTTTTCTGAATATTAGTTTTTTGAATGCAATGAGAGGGAATATTAGTGCTTTCAAACAAACCAGACAAAATGTCAAGATTTAACTCGTTAATAAAACACAATCGAATAATATAAAGTATATTTACCTCTAAATTCAGAATCTCGCCTTTTTGACGGTGTTTGATGATCATCTATCACAAATATATTTTCCACTGACAAAGTGCTTAAATCTAAAATAGTGCTATATAAAAGGTCAAGTGACGCTCAGAATACGTACATAAAGCGCTTTTCAGTGCAGAAACACAATCTCCACCTACATTAAGCTTGACAGAAAATGTCTTTCATAGCAGAATACAAATTGAATACAGCAGTCAAATTAGAAAAAGGTCTATCAATTTATCTATTGCAGGTGAAATGTTTGAATATGCAATCACATTATGTGTGAAAAAATCCATCCAGCATATTTTGTAGTTTTGTAAATTGACTTCAATGTAACGAAATTATAAAACAACTCGAAATTGATATTCTGGGAGAAAAAAGGTTTTATTCAGCGTGTAAATGATCCATGCATTTAATTTTTATTGTATGGATAAAACTGCTATTATCGTATTTGTAAACGTTATAGTCTCGACATTACCTTTATTAAGTACGCGCGAACTACAATATTAGTAAATATATTTTTTTTATAGCGCACTTGTAAACTCTATTCATAGCATAAAAATAAATGAAAATTACTTTTGAATTTGGAAGAACTGGAGACAGGGTAAAAATGTGTATTTTTGTACTATCCTATCGTCTTTAGTTTTTTTTTCTTAATATATGTATATATTTTTCTAACATAAAGTTCGTCTCCCTGCGTGAAACCCAAAAGTTAAACTATAATTGTGAATAAAATTTTACGGATACTGTGATAATTCGAAAAGGGATAAGAGTCTTCATTTCCAAGATGAATTATGAGCCAACTCACGCGGGATCACTACAGTATTTCCTGACTATAATTGGTGGCGGCGGTGGAATGATTCAATGCCCCAACAAACTTAATGGGTTCAAAATAAACTTGAGAAATGTAGTTGACCATACGTTTTTCTCTTCAAATTGTTTTACCATAACAAACGCCGTTTTATTGAATAGAAATTCACAACAGCAGATAAATTCCATAAGAGGACTCCTAAGCTATCTGTTGCCGGTGTCATTCTTATTAACAGTGTAGTCATTTTTTGTATGAAACAAGTATTTCGTAGTTCCTGTCAGTTCTTCAAGGACGTCTAATGTAACGAATTTACAAAACACCTTCAAATTGATTATCAGGAAAAAAAGGCGTGATGGAAAAAAAATCCATCTCAAAAAGATATTTCATCTTCTTTGACTTATTTGGCACAAAATAAGTTTGAGAAATACAGAAGTTGACTATACGTTCTTCTCTTCAAACGCTATTAACTCGTATAGGATTCCACGCGTTAGAAGAAATGGAAGCGAAAAAACCCCAACTTAAGGGAGAAAATTTCGGAGTAAGCAAATTACCAGCGTGAAAAATGACTTTGGTGGCATTCTGCTGCTAATGAGATCCTTTCCTCTCTACCGTGGCTGTAGGGGGAATATTCCCTCCTTAGGATAGATACATCTCCGAATCTCTCAGATTAATTGAATCGTTGGACTGTTTTGACACTACACTGGCCCGAAATAGAAAAACTTTTTCAATTCCGTTGATTAAAACGTGTTACTTTCGTTTGAAGATATCTCGAAAACAATACCAAACGAAGCAAGTTTGGAAACGAAAAAAGCTGCATACAAGAAATCAATTAAAGTAAAATCTGACGGCGAAATTTCCAGCGATCAATTTTGTGAATTTTGTTTGGAAAGGCCACTCTTTTCCTTCTTTTGTGCCTGGATGCGAGTATTTTTCGGGGCATATTGCATTCCTTGACGTACCAATTAAGTTTCCATCAATTATCTCTTGCTTTAATAACTTCGTGAAATTCAAACGTAAAGCGCTTGAGAATGGCCAGAAATAAAAATTCTACTTAATTAGGGTTCTTTAGAAGAAGTTTCTTAATTTATTAAAGTGCTATGCTGGCTTTGACACTAACACAGTAGCAATCTTGATTTACTTTGGATTTACTCAGTGTTCAAGTGTGACATGTTTCTACAATTTGTTTACCCCTTCTTATATTCTTAAGATATTTTTCATAAGTCTAGAAGACAAAGAAATTTAGTCTTCTAGTATTATGAATATACGACTAAGCTTCTTAAGGTAGGTAAACACTCAAATTTTACAAAAAAAATCAGTTTTGAGTTTATTCATTATAACAGCGCGTTGAACATTACTTTTTAAATATCTGAAAACTGTTTTAAAATTCATTAAGTATTGGCGACGTTATAAGCATTTTTCAGATGTATAAAAGTATTATAAAGTAATGTCCTACGGGTAAAATAAGCTGGTGGCAGATACCAAATATCATTGGTAGACCCATATGTGGTAATTAAGCATGGTCTAAAATTACCTCCTAAGTGTTTTAAATAATGTAAAACCTATTTACATGGATTTGTGTAAGAAGGAGCTTTTTTTCTAAGTGTAAGTAAGTATGGTAAAAACGTCTAAATTTTCTTTTTTTAATTTACTCAAAATGAGGTTTCTGTATTTACCATTATCTTAACAACTATTTAAAAAACTATTCAATTTTTTTCTTAAATATTTTGCATAAATGTTTATTAGTCATTATACTGTGCACTGAAACTCAAAAAAAAATTTAAACTGTAATAAAATATTTAATTTTGTGAGATAATGAGATAAAGTCATACTTTTTTTTAGAATTTTTTAGTTAATTTCCATATTTTATATAATTATTCAGATTGTATTATTATTATTCCTAATTTTTTTTGTTTTCCTACACTGGCCATCAGCTTCTTGTGTAAAAAACCCAAAGAAAAATTACCAGAGTCTTCAAAAAGAACAAACAAGACAAACATGAACATGCTGAAGGTCAAACATTCAAAAGTGTAGAATTTTAAGTGTTTGTTTAGCACAGAACATTATTTTTAATTGGAGTAAATTTTATTTTTCAATTTATTCAAAATGAGTTTTTCTGTATTTACCTTTATCTTTACAAATCTATCTAAAAAACTATTATTTATTTTTTCTGAGATATTTTGCATAAATATTTATTAGTCATTTTAATGTGCAGTGAACCACAAAAAATAAATATAACTGCAATAAAAGTTTTAATTTTGTAAGATAAGGAAATAAAGTCAGACTTTTTTTAGAGTTTTTTGAAAAATTTCCATATTTTATATCATTATTCAGATTGTATTATTATTATTCCTAATTTTTTTTAGTTTAAAGCACTTGCCACATGTAAACGAAGATTTTCGCACAACAAACATCAAAATAGGTGTAAAATTTAAATTGCTGTCAGTGTTATTAGAAACCCTTCATTTTGTCATAAGTTTTGATAAAATTTCTATTTAAAATTGTTATATATTTATAAAAACTAATTGTTACACTGAAAACATTTATAGTATGCTAATATATCACTGATAAAAATATTAAAAGGATAAACGCAATATTAAAGAAAATATTATTATTATTATTTTTTTTTTTTTTTGGGGGGGGGGGTCTTCGCTTACCTTAATTAAAAATAATATAATTGAACAATGTTATTTGTTTCTATATTTACAGTAAAATGTTTTGGTGTACCTTATTTATATTCCTGAAATATACATTTCAAGACTAGAAACATTTTTCATTCACAAAAATTAGAAAGTTCAACTGTGTGAAGTATCTTGATTGATAGGAAAGTTATTATTCTCTCTTGTTTTCATACTTTTTAAAACTTTCCTTTTCCTTCTTCTGTTTTACATACGCCTGATCACGGGGTTCGAATGAATTGTTGTTAGTTATTTTCTATTGTACCAATTTTTTCTATCATTCATTCTGTAAAATGACGAAAATGTAGTGATAATTGAAAACCTATTTCATATACTTACACCAAAATGAAAGTTATTTAATACATCATGAAAATAACAACCGCAAAAAAATTCAGAGTTACATAATTACTTCATAAACGGCTTTAAGATTTAAAACAAATGGTTGACCTTGACATTGGATAGAAAAACGCCGATAACTCATTAAATAATAGTATAACTATGCAATTTTGCACACAGATTCTAAGAATATGTAATAAAAATTAATCAATACGTTTAAATATTTTGGTCATTTGCAGAGTACTGTGTCCTTATTTATTTTTTGTCCACTTTTGACTGCTTCGTTAAACCTTTTAATATCTTATTTATCCATTTATAATGAATTGTATAAACATTAATATGATATTAGCGGGAATAAAAACGAATCACCACTCTTCATTTGAACAGTTTTAACGGTAAGGAAAATTCAAAGACAGCATTTGATAGGAACTAAGGTCTTTTATAAATTCAAATGCATAAAATTTGAGTATGGGGCAGTCTTCATATTAAGTTAAGCATCAAATTCATAACTTCTAATAAGAACACCTATTTCGACACACAATTTCGAATGTATACATAAACTCATTTTCATATGCCAAAGTTCATGTCATTAGGTCTTAACGTTTCGAAGCTATGAGAGCAGAAGAACTAGGGCTCCTTGTTAAATCAGTTTGCTAGACTTTTATGGATATCTTCCTAAATAAAGTTTCTAAATAGCTGATATTTTTAACCATGTTACTGTTGAGTATTCCAAATAGTATCCATAATTTCTTTATTTTAAAAAAAGTTTTTATAATGCAATAATAAATATTAAATTAATATTTGAAAAATTATGAATTGGAACCTCATCATATTTTAAAGGAATTGATTCAGAAGGACTTCAAATATGTCTATGGAAAATTTCAGCTTTTTTCGATAGTTAGTTTTGAACTGCATTGAATTTTCCCAATTATTGCGATTTTAGGGAGAATCCAAAAGTTTATAAAATGTCTGATAAACCTCGGATAATAGCTGTCGGATCGTTTGCACTTGCATAGTAAATATAATAATGTAATTCTCAAATTGTTTGCATTTTCATAGTAAATATAATAATGTAATTCTCAAATTGTTTGCATTTGCATAATAAATATATTAACTATCGGATTGCTGAACAAAAACTCTTTAAATCATGCTCAAATCCGAAATTTGGGTAGCGATTACTATAATTAATCTCGATCTACGAGCAGCGTCTTTCTATGTGGAGATGATCTCTGAAATTGAAACTTACTTTAATATTCTATACCTCGGGATATATTGCTAGTAAGGTTATGAAATTTTATATTTAAACTAATTTAACTATGCATAATACGATTATGGCATCAAAACACAGTGCTTCCATTATAAAATGTTGTTGTTTGTGCAAAATTTGATATGAAAACTTCCTTTTATGTAACTCTGTCTCCTTTAAATTTGCAGAGGACTTTATTTCTTATTGAATGATCTATATATATAATTCTCTTACGTGGCACGCAAAAAAGACGTTATTTGTTTTCGCGTTTTGGCAACATTGTTTATCCCAAAGCCTCGCGCTTCAATTGAATTTATAGCGTTATCGGATGAAATTTTATTGAAAAAAAAATGAATTTTAGTCGAGCTGTTGCAGTAAATAATAGAAATCAAAGAAAACTGAGGATCTTTTCTGGGTCATTTAAAAAAAAGTCCGTTTCGGGGCAAACTATTATAGTTCAACAAGACGCTTGCATTACAACTTTCGACAACAAACTCGATGAAAAAGCGTGGGTGGCCTGAGTGCTGGGTAAATGTACACACAACCAACATGCTGGGTTTTCAATTTCCAAATCAACGCTCACATTTCGAGTCAAAATTTGCTCAAAGTTTCCATTTGAATTCTGATTCCAGAGGTACTGTAAATATCTTTTCTGATAAACAGCATAAAATTTAGATTTTAAAAATATTTTTTTGGAATATCATATTTTGTTAACAATTCCTTCTGCTAGGACACATGTCTTCATTGATGCGAGCGAAGCGAGCATAGGTTCGCGCAGCGAACCAATGAGGATTGCGAAGGAATCCTCTGGGGGTTGGCGAGAGTTAGCGAGCAGGGGGCGGGCCCCCTAGTATATTTGAATTTTCTCTAGTATGAATAGTGCTCAAAATAAAGGAGGCGGTTCGTTTTTTCCCCTCGACTGTACATTGTATGCATCCAAACGGAACAAAGTTGAGGAATAATGTAAAATAGCATTTTGTGTATTTCTACAACTGTCAAATTCTATTTGCAGTAGAGGTAAAACGTACATATATCAGCATTGCAAAACTTTCATGCATCTCTCATATTACCACAATTAGCTTTCAAAATTAGCTTTCAAACCTCGATATAATTAATCATATTGACATGTCTAAAGAGGATTATATAAGGTTTAGCGTGTAGAACTATTTTAGCTCTCGCTTAGTACTAATTTCTAAGCTACTTCCAATTCAAAAATATTTTGTATTTTCATTACTCAAAGTAAGCACATTTATAGAATAAAGCAATATTTCATGCTTACCGAGGGATTCAACACGACAAGCATGAAATATTCCATTATTATTATAACCTTCATATGAACTCTTAAATTTACTAAACAGTTTCCTTAAAAGTGCACTAATAATAGAAATTCATTAGTTGCAGTAAATCATTTTTAAGAGTTGCTTTATGAATATTTTCCCTGAAGAATAAATAAATACTTAAAAACGTGTACGGATGTTATTTAATAAAATGGCATTCGAAAGATGAATTAACGATTCGTATTAAAATGCTGACGGTTTTTAAATTACTTTCAGGATAATAAATGAGCCATTTAGTTTAAGCTATGATTAAATTTAAAGGGCTGAAAAATTAGTATTATTGTTTTATTTTGTTTTACAAAATGTTTTTCACTGATGAACAATAAAATATCATGATGAGAAGGAAGCTCCAAAACGCTATCGATTTTTCATGTGTGGGTGCTTTTTAAAAATGCTTAGACATTAAAGAACACTGTGACATTAATTCAATATGCGCCAGTATTCTAATTACGTTTTGAAAGATGCTAATCTCTTCTTTCCACTATAAATAGTAATAAATTTAATAAAACATATTGCTAACATAAGTTAAAGGAACTCTTAATAGGACGTTTTTCATTTTCCCTGATAAAATATTCTTTAAAATGATTAAAATCTTAACTTACAACATTGACAAACTAAGAAAAAAAGTTGTGATTGAATCTTTAATTCAATTAATGTACGATTTCAGTTTTTTATCAAGTGAATTCGATTTGCATATGGTGATCACATAGTTAACAGTAGCACATTTATATCACAGGTGCTTTTCATACCTTATCACAGGTTTGTTTAGCTTAAATTGATTTTATTAAAAACGCAGCTAATTTATTTTATTATACTTTTCAATCAGAAGTTTTCAGTATTTTTAAAGGAGTTTAGATAGTACATGGGTCGTAAACAATCGTAGGAAGACAATCGACAAAGGGGGAAAATAAAGGGAAAAAAAATTTGTTCTTTCTGTACGGTTATATCACCTGTCTAAATGATGAAAACTGTTTAACTTAACATTACAAACGGAATTAAGTAATGATATGCAGAATAAGGTTGGCCACTACAAATTTTAAATCAAGAAAGAAAAACTGTTTCAGAAAAGTATTAAGGTTAAATATTAAATATGTTTTACTAGCAAAATATGTGTAGTTTCTGGATCAAAAAATTATAATTTGCGATTTGAATTAAATTTTATGCTTCTTTCATGTGATCTCTACATATCCTGCAAACTTGTTTAAGAATCTGTATTGCAATATTAAAATATACTTGCGATATATTTCAATGCTCTTGAAGTAGAGTTTTATACCATAATTAATATAATTAATAGATAATACTACAATAACTATCTCTAATAAGTTCTAATGTTTATGGGTGCTCCTAAGAAAATAAATAGATCATATCCGTTTTGATGCTTATGGTTTTGTATATATGTATGTTATATATGTATGTTATATATGTATATATATATATATATATAAACCCTGATTCACCTGCATAAAACTAGACAGGTATCTGAACAATTTACGTTGATAATCAGATTTAATAAGCTGATAAATATTCATAGATGATTGTTTCTGTGACACTTACCAGTTGACATTAATCTGAAGAAAATTGCACTATGAATTAAGGGTGTCCGGTACTCAAAATTCTAAAATCTTTAATTTTTAAGGTCTTGAAATTTTTTTGTTGATCAACATTATATTGTGTTATTAAACGAACTAATTTACATTTTTTTTAATTTATATTTTAACTAAAATTTTTAAAGTGCAAAATTTTGACTTTGTTAAAAATTGATATATCTTAAAATTTTGTGAGTCAAATTCCATGGTTTTTGTTTTAAATTAGTAGTAACAATACATATTAAAAATAGTCTTCGTGGAAGTTTTTAAAATTATATTCAATTTGTTTTTAAATATTTAACCCAAAAAGTACAAAAAAGTACAACTTAAAACATTTGAAAAAATCCAGAACTATAAACAATATACCTATACATAATTGCCGAAGACAAAATAAAAATATATATTTGGTAAACACGTGCAGAAAGTTTAATACAATTATGACAAGTAGTTTTTCATTTATATCAATTTAAAGTAATAAAATTGCGAAAAAAGCATCACAGAGAAAAACGTCGTTGATGTTTTAAATTGATAAAAAACACTTTTACGTACTTAAATTTTATTTAAAATCCTCCTTGAAGACATTGTGCCTTGCTTCCTACATTTAATGCTTCATTTAACTTAATTTTGACGAGTTAAACTTTTTTCTGTAGGTTTTGTAGGCAATAGTTGACTTCCTCACAGCTTTCCTGAATCGTCTGTTGTCCTTTTGTTTGGACAGCATTAGAGAAGTTTCCGCAGTTACAAGACACAAGCATTCCAGCACATCTTTTATGCTAGACGCTAGTCCCTTGGTGAAGTCCACAATGGCTATGGTTGCAGCAATCTGAACTCGAACTTATATCTCTCCAACAAATAATCTGAAGCTAGTCTTTGAAATATTGGCATCATTTTAACAATAATGGCAGATGTCAAAGGGGTTTTAAAACCCATTTTGAGTGATTCTGGCTTTTTGTTGAAAATGGCACGAGTGTAAAAACACCACGAATCACTTCTGTATGGGCTCGTCCGATGCGCAGATGTCAAATTACTAAATTCCAAATTTTGCAGGCTCTTTAAAGGAGAGAAATAAAGTTTGTGTGTCATTTTATTCAGAAATATCTGTAGTATTTTTTAATGTAATAATAAAAAAAAATTTAAGATTTTGGGTATTGGACCCTCTTAGGACAACGAATCAATGGGAGTGGCTATCAACAGTGAAGTGCTGATCTGTATAAGTGTACACTAATTCCGCCTCTTGAAGTTTCCCAAAAGTGTGTCGTGCTCAATAATTTTATCAACCTAATAACGTTTTTCCTTATTGATTTAGATACTTATTCGTGCTTCTTTTGATTGGAGTCAATATTGCTGTTATAATATTTTATAGGGAAGATAAAGGATCGACTCTTTAATAGGACACACCTAGACACGAATGACTTTTACATCTCTCTCTGATCGGTAGTAGCACAAAAGGCACACCCAAACCAATTTCATGAAATGGCATGTATCATTATTACCTAGCTAAATAACCCTGTTAAATAAGTTCCAAGTCATATTGTTTAAAATCTATATTTAAAAACAGACTACTGACATCAGAACAGATGGCAGACATTGCAGTAATTACCTTCTTTTGTTTTATGTGCAAAAATCCTTTAATGGTCAATAAAATAATTTTTATAACTCCATTTTATCATTTTGAAAAGCTCAACACTCTAATTTTACGAAAGACCTCACCGACTCATAACTGAAAATAAGTATAGGCCTTGAATGACGATTACATAGTCATTTCGCTGTGTATGCAAGTCAAAATCTTAAAGATAATAGTTTTTAGCTTTTCAATATCAGAATGTGAAGATTTTTAACCCGGTCGAGTCCAGTGAGAAGATTTTTCTTTGCCCTGTATGAGGATTCTGTATCTGGTTTTTGCTTGGTAAGGGACTCTAGACGTTTAGAGGGGAGGTGTAATGGTGGCTTCACACCAACGGCGACAGCGACAAAAACAGCTGTCTCTTCGCTTTGCGCATGCGTATTACAAACAAATTTTGTTTCTCCCGGTTCGTCTCTGTCGCTGTCGCTGCACTTTCAAGTCTTGGAGGAAGTTCAACTTTTGTCTCTGTCGCCGTGCTGACAGCCAATCAGAATAAAGCCTAATCCGGTTTCGGTTGATGTTTTTCACCCAGCAAGTTAAAAATTAATTATACCGAAATCCCATGGGCTCAGGAAGCTAAATACCTAGGTATTATCCTAGACAGAAGACTCACATGGAATCAAAACACAAAAAACGTTATCCATAAATTCCGAGACGTAAAACGTTAACTTTTCAACCTAATTGCTCGGAATTCGCCAATGACTATTGAAAACAAAATACTCGTGTACCTAAGCTATCTCAAACCAGTAATCACACACGCATACCAAATTTGGGGATCTACTAATAACAAAAATATAAATTCACTTGAAATCCTTCAAACTTATACACATCGAACAATCTCCAAAGCAAGATGGTTCCAACGAAAAACAGAAATTATAAGACACGTTCTTAAAATTACCTCCCTTAAAACCCCTATCGCTAAACTTTTGAAAAAAATAAACCACGATATTTAATGCAGATAGCTGATTAAAATCTAACCACTCTTTGAAGAGACATTATAAAGTCGCTCTCAGCACTATTTTTTCCTTGCTAAAAAGAACTAGTTTTTAACAATTCGATTTGTATCAGCAATAAGCTTGAGCAGTCAACACACCAACGTCCCAAATATGGGTCATTATTTTTAAGCACCTCCGGTAGCGGTCAGTACTTGGGAGGGTGACCACACAAGCTCCCGCAACCGGCAATCTGTTTACTGATGCGCAATACTACTTTTTAAACTTTTATTACCACTTCATAGCTACTTATTTAATTCCAAACAATTTATTTTATTTCTACTATTTTTTTAATTTTGGGCATTCCATTTTAGAATTAAGTAACTCCACCAAAATTGTTCTACCGGAGATAAAGGCCGCTAAGCTCGTCTAACAAGAATAAAAGGAGTTTTATTAAAGGCGGAGAGACGTGATCTGTCTGCCATCTTGCAGAATCAGAAATAAATGTTTTGCTTTCGAAAAAGAAAGTTATGCGCATGCGCAAAGAAATTGCTGTCGCTGCTGGTGTGAAGGCTCTTTTAGCAGCAACAGAGACAAGCGACAAAATCTTGCCTGTCTCTGTTGCTGTCGCCGTTGGTGTGGAGCCACCATAAGGGTCACAAGAGTCATATTTTGCCAAGCCGGGACAAACACACGACACAACGAGAAATAATAGATTTACACAGCACAAACGAGGAAAACTTTAATGAAAGAAGGGAGAAAAATACACCCAAGGTAAGTTACAGGAATCGAACCTACTTAATAGTTGGCTCGGAGTGCAGTTGTGATGGGAATAATGCAACCCTCGTTTGTCACAAAGGGCACTGTATTTTTTTATGGTGCCAGAACCAAATTTGATTAATGACGATTTCAAAATAAGACAACTGATTTTACTTCGACTCACAGGCGCAAGCATCAAGGACACTTGGAAGACAGGAAGCTTCTGAGACACTAGCCCGATATCCTAGACAGTCCGGTAGTAGGACGTTACTGCTCACTCAAGGAAATTTTTTAATGACAGATGAGAGAAATGACTCCATGTAGGACTAGAATCAACACTTCCTATAACTTATAGATTGATAATGCAGTGAACTAACCCATTGAGCCTAGGTGACCGTAGAGGAAATCTGATCATGAAATTATAAATCTTTAATTTATAAATCAATACATTTTTAAATTGCATTCAATTACAGTGGAATTTCAATTATCCGAACATCAGTTATCCGGGTCACTTTGAGATAATAATTAAATCTTCAAAATCAGCATTTTAAAAGTTTCTTATCGGTGAATGATAAAAACGAAGAGGACGAAGTGTCAGTTATGGACATAAGAAACAGCATAGTAAAAATTCCTGGATATTCCGAGTGCAGTGCAGAGGATGCAGGCGAGTGGCTGGTGTGTGATTCTTCGGACCCTGGATTCAAAATTCCCAAGTGACTACGTAAAGTAACGATGAACTCATTTCAAAATGTGAGATAAGAACTCCTTGATGACACAGAATATGACGACGACACTGTTACTCAACCTGACGCGGGATCGCCAGCTAATAAGGCGTTCGAGTGCCCTGACAAAGAGGGTTAAAATGAATGGATCGGCAACCTGTGTGCGACCATTCTACAGCTACTCCTCTCAAGGGCATCAAGACTTGGATGAAAGAAAACGAATAAAGACAGCGAAATAACTGACTTCGACCGATCTGGACAAGCAATAACACATTTTAAAAAGGTTTGTAAGAACAAAATGTAAACAAAATTGTTTTTATAGTCATTAAAATATATTACATACTAACGCAAAATTCGTTTTTTAGCTAAGAAATAAGATAAGGCAAGGTAATTTTAATTAACGTCGCACTAGAGTAACACACGGACTATTGACGACGGTCTGTGATCAATCCTACAAGGGAAAGATCTCAGGACAACATCATGTAATTTTGAACCGCGGTCAGGCAACACCTGAGCTGGCACTCCACAGTCCAAACTTCCACACCAACCCAACGTGAGGTCTTTCGACCATGACAGTTGTGAGGTGCACCAGCCGCCTCTACACCATACGCTTACAAACATCCAAGCACTAACTCGGATTCGAATCAGGAGGCTAGCACCTTAACCACCAGACCGGTTGGTCGGTTGAATAAGAAATAACCTCTCATCGTGAATTATCTAATTATCCAGATGGGTTCTGGTCCGAATTGATGCGGATAGTTGTCCTGCTGTATTATTTATTCTCACTCAAAACACCTTAGAATATCCGCGAAAGAAAACAACTCCGCTCGGCAGTCAAAACCCCGCGTCATACTTCCCCAGCGAGAGGAGACACTCAACTAAAAGAATGCACTATTCCCAAACCCGTCTTTCCCCTCAATTGTAATTAACCATCCGCAATCTTTTCTTTCACTGCTTCTCAGATCGCGCCGGTACTCCATTTGCTTCCAGAAATCCTCCAAGAATTCCTCGTAAGCCTTAACTTCGTTTTAATTACGCGGCCCCGGCACTTTGCAGCGATAAAGCCGCGGCTCCTGTTTTCCGAGAAGAGCAAAGAAAAATCCACGATCCCCACCTACAAGGAACGCTCGAAGCCGGGAGCATAAAATATACAGTGCGGAATTCCTCGTGCAACAGTAGACGCTGGCACTCACGCGGACACAATAACGACTTATCCGGGTCCTCCCAGGAAAAATTACAATAAATCTCGGCCCAAAACCCACGGTTTTCCACGCGGTTTGGCAAACCGAACAGTTTTGCGGCAGCCTCCTTTCGCTACTCGACAGTGCCATAAATTTGCCCAGCAAATAATGTATGAAGCGACGACTGTGAATAGATAAGGTATAAAAGCGGCCCGGGTTTATAAATCCCGCGGGTAAGATTCCGAAATATAATGAATCGCTTTCCTCTTATAAATGGACTGATTTGCAACCGTTTTTGACTTTCTTATTCCTTCCCGTTGCTCCTTTAGCAGGATGACGGGAACGGGATATGTCGACTCGGGTTTCAAGACCTGGAGTTAGTTATTGGTGCGTTCTGGATGGCTTTGCCTTGTTTTGCTTAGAGTTTGCCTTGTTTTGCTTAGGGTTTTCCTCGTTTTGCTAAGGGTTTCTCTTGTTTTGCTTAGGGTTTCCCTTCTTATGCTTAGGGTTTTACTTGTTTTGCTTAAGGTTTTCCTTGTTTTGTTTAGGGTTTGCCTTGTTTTAGGATTTTAAAAATCTTAGTATACAAGTGATGTAATGTTAGATATTTGTAAACTGATACATTTTTAGGTTTATATTAAAAGTATATCGGGCCCTCGTGGCTCAAATGGTTTTACAACTGCGCGCCTCATAGAAGAAATTTAAAAACGTAGTGAACATTGAAAATCTGTTTCTACTGTATAACCAAGATCATGTGATCAGGGACTGGTTTACAATCTTTTCTGACTTTCTTATTCCTTCCCGTTGCTCCTTTAGCAAGATGACGGGAACGGGATATGTCGACTCTGGTTTCAAGACGTGAAGATAGTTATCGGGGCGTTCTGGATGGTTTTGCCTTGTTTTGCTTCTGTTTTAGGATAAAATAAGGTTAGTATATAAATAATGTAATGTCAGATACTTGTGTGGGTGTAAAATGATACATTTTTAGGTTCATATTAAAAAATATCAGAGGACCCGTGGCTCAAATGGTTTTACAATTGAGCTAACAGCGTCATAGAAGAAATATAAAAACGTAGTGAATATTGTTAATCTGTTAATATAACCAACATCATGTGATCGGGGATTGGTTTGCAATAATTTCTGACTTTCTTATTCCTTCCTGTTGCTTGTTTAGTAAGATGACGAGAACGGGATATGCCGACTCTGGTTTCAAGACGTGGAGTTTGTTATTGGTGCGTTCTGTATGGGTTTACCTTGTTTTGCTTCTGTTTACGGATTTAAATAAAGTTAGCTTACAAATAATGTTATATTAGATACTTATGTGTGTGTAAAATTATCCTGTTATGGGATTCTGTTATATTTCGTTGTACCGTGGTTCGAATGGTTTTACATCTTCGCTAGAAGCCTCCAAGAAGAAATATAAAAGCAGAGTGAACATTAAGGACTTTTTTACTTATAAATATCATGTGATTAGGGACTGGTTATTCCTTCCCGTTGCTCCTTTAGCAAGATGACGGGAACGCGATATGCGACTCTGGTATCAAGACGTGGAGTTAGTTATTGGTGTGTTCTGGATGGGTTTGTCTTGTTTTGCTTGTGTTTTAGGATTTAAATAATGTTAGTTTACAAATAATGTAATGTGAGATACTTGTGTGTGTAAAATCATGCATTTTTAGGTTTATATTAAAAGTATATCAGGTCTTCCGTGGCTTAAATGGTTTTACAACTGCACTAACAGGCTCATAAAAAAGTATGAAAACGTAGTGAACATTGACAATCTGTTTTTATAACCACGATCATGTGGTCAGGAACTTGTTTGCAATCGGTCCTGTTTATCTTATTCCTTCCCGTTGCTTGTTTAGTAAGATGACGGAAACGCAATATGCGTTTCGGATTTCAAGATTTGAAGTAAGTTATAGCTGTGTTCTGTATGGGTTTGCCTTGTTTTGCTTCTGTTTTTGATTTTAAATAATTGTGTGTGTGTAAAATTATACTTTTATGGGATTCTATAATACTTCGTTGCACCCGTGAGTACTATACCCCCTGGATAGTAATCGAAGTGACGTCATCAAAAAGGGGTGTGGTCATGTTACGTCACAGCGTGACGTCTTCAAAATAGGAAGTGACGTATTGACTGTCGAGTTGAGGTGTAAGACACCTGCTGCTGAATAAAAACATTATGGTGGATTGGAGTTGAGTTGTTAGTTTTGGTTTCAATTTTGTTTTAGTTTTAAAATTGGGAATGGCAACACTTGGTGTGTTTACGATAGGGACTCGGTTTGTTTACGTAGGGACTTGAATTTTTTTTGTGAGATTTTGAAGTGACTTCACGTAAAGTTGATGTGTAGGATTCCTACTTCTATTACTTTAAAATAATTTCTATATTCTAGATATGGAATTAAGTTGTTTTACTTCGAATTTTATAAATTACATGGAAGTTTCTTGCGGATGAGTGGCATCACCAAGTGTGACGTCACGAAGAGTATGGAGCGTTTACATTTCGACTTGGATTTTTTTAAAGAAATTTGGTGTGACGTCATGTAAAGTTGAAGTGTAAGGGTCCTGCTGTGGAAAAAAACATTAGGGTCGAGTCAAGTTGAGTTGTAAGTTTCTCTCTGCAAAGTTTCTCTTTTAATGCTTGGGTTGAGGATGTCAAAATTATATAAATAGATCTGTCACTGTACTGACCTTTTCATTTTGACTGTACTATGTCGATCTACATCACGTTTCCCAGTGACAGCTCTATCGAATTTTATCCTGGCAATACAATGTCTCACGTCTAATCGAAACTGTCCAAACGTCTACAACTCACAGGTTAAATTGGAAGTTGGATTAGTTGAAATGATTTATCCCAGAATGTGGAATAACATCATTGATGGTGAAAATTCTTTTGAATATGATTTAGTAAATGGAGTAAAAATTAATGGAAAAGTAGCGTGTGGTTTTTATGATTCTCCGAAAGACATTTTAAATACATTTCCAAAGCAAATAAAAATTCAAATGTAATTTAACAAACACCCTATAAAGATGGTGGTGCAGCTCACTAACGGTGCAACGGTGCGATTATCAAATGGATTAGCGTAAAACTTGGATTTTGAACCTAATACAGTGATTGGAGAAAATTTTATTTCAGGAAATGGAGGTCCAGATACAGTAATCACTGAGAGTCTTTTTGTCGCGTATCCTAATGTTGATTTGCATTTTCTATATATTTACACTGATATCATTCTGCCTGAAATTGTTGGTGGGATCTTAACTCCTTTTTTGCGGACTCTGACAGTGAAGGGAAGATATGGTGTTATGATTCAGGATCAATTTGAGAGACCGCATTATTTACCAGTTTCCAGAAAAAATGTTGACTCTATCGAAATCATTATAAGGACGCACACTGGTCGTTACGTTTCATGTGAACGTTTAAAGTTGATAGTAAATCTACATTTTCGCTTGAAACAAATCATATAAAAGAGTGTTCCTTTCTGAATTGATTCATTTTTCATTTTTGCATTCAAGAAAAGAAGTAACAAAATGTTGGTGCCTTACACGTGTTGTACAAAAAAAGTTTTGAAGAATATTATGCAGGACAAATCGGAAATGGTGTGCCTTACTACAAAGGAGTTGTTTTTCAGAACGGGTACGGAATAGGAGGATGTTTTGCAAACTCTTTTTGATAAGTGGTGCTAAAACGGTTGGTAAAGAAGCTTTAGGGGCAGGAATAATGGTTGCTCATGACATGTTATCGGGCGAAAATTTCAAAACAGCGGTTAAAACGCGTACAAAAGAAACTGAGAAAAAATTAACAAGAAAGGCACTTCAGAAAGCAGATGAAATGATTGGTCACGGAATGTTTAAAAGAAAGCGCAAACCTTCGAAACGTGTCTTAAGTCAGTAAGATTTTATATTAAGTCAGGAAGGTGCAAAGACGTGATATTTTTACATATGATACGATGACTTTTCTACTAAAAGATTCTCCAGAATGTGTAAAATACGAGCTAGAATTATTCTCTTTACCTCCAACACAAACTGTCTCTGATGGAACAACACAAAATGTTTCTGATGGAAGCTCTGTTGAATTCAATGTCTCTGGAAGCGGATGCGAATACCTCGATTTGTTACAGACTCAATTATATGTTAAAGTTAAAATTTTAAAATGTGACGGCAAACCAATCACAGCTGAAAGTAAAGTTAAAAATGTCCTGTAAATCTCTTCCTGCATGCCATGTTTTCGCAAGTAGACATCAGTTTAAATGAGAGACTTGTTTTCTACAGTAATAACAAATATCCACACCGAGCCATGATAGAAAAACTTCTGAGTCATGGTTATGATACTAAAACTTCTCAATTGTTTTGGGAACTTTTTTTTAAAGATACCGCAGGTCGTATGAATGTGTTTGATACAGAAGACACCTAGCCTAATGATAGATTTTATCAAAAGACAGAAATGTTTAAGCTAGGTGCATCGGTGGATATGATTGGCCGTTTGCACTTGGATATGTTTCATCAAGAGAGACTCCTTTTAAATATGGTGGATGTTAAAATTAAGCTTATACGTAGTAAAATCGGAATTTTGTTTGTTGGGGGACGGGGAATTTAAGGTATCTTTGGAATATGCTTCTTTGTTTGTTCGTAAAGTCAGTTTATATTCGAGTGAAAGCAGCAGTTTATGAAACGTTTAGGATGAAGTAAGACGTACAAAAAAATGGTCAACACAACCATACGAAATCTTTTAACAGCATTGCTTATATTTTCCTACATTGGATTTTATGTGTTTATTATTTGGACATGTCTTACCTGGCCAAAACATGAATCATGTTCTTTAGCTCAAAATAAAATAACGCTTGAAATGCATAAAATTTACCAAAAAATTGATTCAGTGGGATTTATTAAATGCAACGAATTTTCCAATATGTTCTTCAGTCACTCAGTTTATTGAAAAACAAGATGCGATTGTGTTCATAATTTTTTAAATGTCTTTGAAAACCACTGCTTGTAAATTACTCAAAATATTGTCGATTTAATCAGCGAGTGTGAGCTCGTGGCACGCACAGTTAAAGATTGCACAGACATTGTCTGCAAAGTATAAAAGTCAAAGCTTTTTTTAAACTAAACACATATTGGAATATGAAACTCCCTAAGCTTGTTCATCTTTCTACATGTCTTCTCAGTGGTTCTACAGGTTCAGAAAAAGCCGTTTTCGTAAAAAAGCTATAAGATTTAAAAATGTTTGATATCATGTCCACTAACATGGTTTACTGCTACGGGAGTTATAAACCCTTTTTCAAATCAATGAAAAATGTCAGTTTTGAAGAAGGTTTACTAAATTATATTCGAGATTCTAACTTAAATTCTATTCGAGATGCTTTAATTATCATAGATGATTTGATGGTGGAATTAGCTAGTCAGTTTTGAAGAGGGTTTACCGTCTAACTATAATTCTATTCGAGATGCTTTAATTATCATAAATGATTTGATGGTGGAATTAGCTAGTGATACTCGGTTAAGCAATCTTTTTACCAAAGGTAGCCATCACCGAAATCTTTCAATTATCTTTATAACTCAAAACATTTTTCATCAAGGCAAAGAAATGAGAAACATTCAGCTGAATTCGCATTATGTTGTTTTATACAAAAATCCTAGAGATACGAGCCAAATATTGCATTTAACCAGACAAATGTTCCCCAGAAAAATCAAAGCTTTTCAAGATAGATTTGACGATGACGACTCTACACCCTTTAGTTATTGCTCATTGACCCGAGACCTGAGATGAATGAACGGTTACGGTTACGTACGGGCATTTTCAGGGTGATAAACATTTCGTGTATGAACCGCGCTAAATCATTACTCTCTGCGACATCACATACGTAAAATGGATTCTCCTATTATAGTGGTTTTTAAGGTTTTTAACTGTTATCAGACTGTTTCACTATCAAAAAATTAGTTTTTTATTCTAGATAAAATAATGCACACGAGCTGGATAAGTCATTTTGATCCAAAATGCCCTCACAGAAGGATGCGGAATATCTGAAACTTTTATAAAAAAGTAGTAAAAAATCCGAAGTTTTGAAAAATTGTCCAATTGTATTATCAAATCCGTTTGTGAATGTGTACTGAATTTATTAAGGGGGAATCTTCCTATCAGTAAACGTTCTAAAAATCAACTCAATCCTTTCAAAAAATACTTTGAGAACACTCGCTTCGAAAAAAGTAACCCTTTATAGGAAAAGACGTCTATTGGTTCAAAAAGGTGACGAATTTTTATACTTTCTCCTTCCAACTGCCTTAACTGTTTATCCATGGAACATCGTAAAAAGTTTGCATTGGTACCATTAGGCCGCATGCAAGAATCTGAAGATAATCTAAGTGAATTGGATTCACAGTTTCAAAACATTTTGAAAAAGAAAATTAGTAACGATGACAAAGTGAAGATTAATAATAAAATTTTACAGAAATATCTTACCTTCCCAAATGTGAATGTTGCCAAACCCGTGTAGCATAACACTCCAGAACCAAAACCTGAAAACAACTTTGGCTTAGAACATAGCATTCTGGAATCTGTTCCTGTGAAACATAAAGGTAATGCACGAAACATCATAGACTTTATAGACAACATGACATCTCTTGAAATTCGAACAGAGAACTTATGCAGGAACTCAAACAGTAATTCAAGGTTCAGATATAGTACAACTGTTGAATTTTCTACTCAGAAATAGAACTTGAAGACCCAAAGCCTTTGAATAGTTTAAAGAAATATTGACAGTCAATAAGTTTCCAAAAGAATGTGTAAAAATACTTACTTATCTAATATGAAAACTATGTATGCAAAACCTAAAAGAACTGTAAAGAAAAAACAAAACTATCTTCAAAAAATCGGCTCAAACTGTAAAAAATGTACATTTTACCTGAATAAATAAATTCTTTGACTTTTGCTTTGTTAGTGTTATGTATTTTTACCTTCTTTTTTAAAAAATTTTATTTGAGAAGATTTTTAAGAAAGATACAAAATTATTTTATGAAGTTTATTTTTACAAGTTATTTTTTTATAAAAGAAAAAAAAGACAATCATACACGCATTTATAAAAATTTATAAAAGTATTTTTATGATCCACTATTTTGCACAAAGTGTGAATCTGAAATCATTATAAAATGAAGTTACCTAGCAAATATGTGTTCAATCAATTTTTTTTATCTGGGAAGGAACATGTTCCTGAAATACATGTAAAGAAGAATGTAACAAAAAAAAATGTTTGCCAAAAATAATTCGTGAATTTCAATATAGGGATTTTAAATAAGAATATCATTTGTATGTATATCTCTGTGTCTATGATTATTATCTTTGTTTCATAAACTCAAAACTTAGGAAAGATAAATTTTTATTTCTCAATAAAAAGTATAAAAAAAAAACACTTAATAGAAATCTTATGCACCTATTTTTATAATAGAAAAAAAATTAAATAGTAAAATTATTAAACAATAGAAGAAAAGTTAAACAGTAAAATAGTAAACCAGTAAAAAAAGAGTTAAGTAATAACAACAAATAAAAGTTTAACTGTAAAAAATATGCAAAGTTTTCAAATAAAGCCAAAAAATATTTTTCTTTTACTTAAGTGTACAGTGTTAAAAAAATTTCTGCAGTAAAATATGTGCTATAGCATCTAATGTATGTAACTAGTGTTTAAGCAAAAGCATATAAATTCAAAAAACTTAATATTTATAGCTTAGAAAATGTCATTTCAGATCTTGCGTTGTAAAAGACAATTTATAAAACTAGTATTTAATTTTTTACAAAAATCCAAAATACAGTGTATGTACTAAGACCCTCATAAAGTTTATTTAAAATAACAATAAGATATGAGCATAAAAATAATATTCACAAAGCCACAATAGATGAATTGTAACTTTTTCCAAATATTGTTTACTTTACATCTCTAGTAACACTGAGTTCCAGTTCAGGGTGCACATATAGGGTTTATCGCAAATTTTTACAAGAATTTTACGAAACGTTAGGTTAATTCTAGGGCATGATGCATTTCCACGCGGCATGCTATGTATCCAAAATTGGATACTTCATCACAAGCAAGTTTCCATTTTCCAGAACAATTTTTAAAGGGTTGTAGTTATTTCTAAAGAACACAAATTGTCTTTTTTGTCCAAATGAAGCGGACGCTATGGGTGCTTTAAGATCCAAGTCCTTCTCGTTGTCTCTTTATGGGCACCTATACAATACTTCCCATCTTTAGAACGGTTCACCAACACAAAATTAAATATTGCACCAGCTATTCCTTCCACTTCTCTCTTTTTTCCAAAAGTAAAGAAGACCAAGGCTTGGCTGCAATACCAATACAAGATCCGCTGAAGATATAGCAGATTCCTTCAACTCCGTTTGCTACAAGTTGTCTAGGAAGAGTATGTTTTTTACTATAAATTTCCATCGTAGTTTGCTCTTGCTTATAATACTTTAATTCGTTTGCCAATCGACGGAAATGTGGCCAGCCATCACCGATCTGTATACAATTTACCATACTCATAGCATAAAGAATCTTTACAATATATCTGAAAATATCGTTCTTTGTCTGCACGTACTTTCTTTGCAGGTCTGTCACTAGAATTCATCCTTTATTTTAAACAGCAGAAGGTCAGAAATCCAAAGAAGAAAAGTAATTCAAAGACCAAAGAAACATAAGTTCATGCTCCAACTATGCTTTTAAAAGTCTCTTATATATCAAAGAGTAACACGGTAACTACATTTTTACACAAAGAAAAAGAATCCCCTGCTACATTGTCTTCAGCCAGTAGCAACATCTCTACCTATAACCTGTATGATTATATGAGCCTTCCACTCTCTCGCATTCATGTTCTAACAGGTTCTAACATGTAATTTGACGTCATTCACAACGTCACTTCTCGGTTTGAATTCCACCACGCTTACGACCGTGAAAAAATCGATGTGATTACGTACCCACATGTTCTAATGTCATTCTCAAAGTAGTTAAGATATATAAATTAATTAAAGTAATAATTAAAAAACAACTTAACTCCTTATTAAATGTTTTCTTCCAGCAGTAGGAATAATACATCAAAACTCTACTCTGTATGACGTCACGTCAAAATATCACGACATTTTTCCAAGTCTAAAAAAATCTATTAAATAAACTAACATGTTACCCCTCATCCGTAACAAAATTTCCATGTAAAAATAAAATTGAAATAAAACAACTCAACTTCATTCAAGAAAATATAAATTATTTTAAACTAATAGAAGTAGGAATACTGCACCTCAACTTTACTCTACATTACATAACATCAAAATCTCAAGTCCCAAACGTAAACGCACCGCCTGTTGCCATCCAACAGTAAATAAACTCAAAAAAATTTGAAAATAGGACTAACTACTCAACTCTACTCGACCATAATGTTTTTATTCAGCAGCAGGACTCCGGAACATCAACTCAACAGTCAAAATGTCACTTCCGCTTAAGAAGACGTCATGCTGTGACGTCTCATGGCCACGCCCCTTTTTTGATAACGTAACGGGGCCACACATCTTTTTGATGACGTCACCTACGCCTACTATCTAGGGGAGTATACTACTCCAGTGGTTCAAATGGCTTTACCACTTCGCTTGAAGCCTCCAAATAGATTAAAAAAAGTAGAGTGAACATTAAGGACTTTTTTATATACCAAATATCATGTGTGATCAGGGACTGGTTATTCCTTCTCATTCAAAGATGACGGAAACGGGATTAGCCGACTCTGGTTTCAAAACGTGGAGGGGCGTTCTGGATGGGTTTGTCTTGTTTTCTTCTGTTTTAGGATTTAAATAATGTTAGTTTACAAATAATGTTATGCTCGATACTTGTGTGTGTAAAATGATAAATTTTTAGGTTTATTTTTAAAGTATATCGTGACCTGCGTGTCTCAAATGGTTTTACAACTGCGTAATAGCCTCATAGAAAAAATATGAAAACGTAGTGAACATTGACAATCTGTTTCTATAACCAAGATCATGTGATCATCGACCTGTTTGCAATCGTTTCTGTTTTTATTATTCCTTCCAGTGGCTTGTTTAGTAAGATGACGGGAACGGGATTTGAGTATCGGATTTCAAGACGTGAAGTAAGTTATCGGTGTGTTCTGTATGGGTTTGCCTTGTTTTGTTTTTGTTTTCGGATTTAAACAAGGTCAGCTTACAAATAATGTTATGTTAGATACTTGTGTGTGTGCGAAATTTATCATGTGATGGGATTCTTTTATATTTCGTAGCACCCGTGGGTCAAATAGTTTTACAACTGCGCTAGAAGCCTCCAAGAAGAGATATAAAAGCAGAGTGAACATTGAGGACTTTTTTATCTACCAAATATCATGTGATCAGGAATGGTTTGCGACTGTTTATGACTTTCTTTTCCCTTTCATTTGCACTTTAGCGAGGGATCTGAATATGTAGGCTTAAGACGTGAAGTTAGAGGTACTTTATTTATGGATTTTCTTGTCAGGTATGTTCTTGTCTAGTACTGTTTCTAGAATTTAGCAACATTATCACACAAATAATGCAATGTTAGATATTTGTATAATTATACTTTTTCAGATTTCTAGGAAAGATATTCCGTGTTGCTGTGGTTCATGGGTTTTATTACTGTGCTTGAAGACTCGTAGAGAAAATCTAAAAATAGATTGAGCAATGTAGAAGGAAAATGCATCTTCATGCTACTGAGATGGACTTAGTTAGGTAATATTACACTGGAATACCACAATATTAATGCATTTGTAACCTAATACACCATAATTTTATGTTGCTGTACTAATTTGATTCAACAATGCTGCCTTAATTTTTCAAAGCATAAATTAACACTCATAATTACCCTTCTGGATATGCTTTTACACAAAAATTACCTGTGTGTGTTCATAAAAATAAAATAATGAAGAATTGGGTTGAATAGTCAGGCTGAAATATTATGAGACAAACGTATTTCAAAAATTTTACTTTTTAAAAATTATCTGTAACATTTTTCATGTTACATTATAAGACACTATAAATGTTTCGAATTAAGTGTACTCACGTTGGGTGTACAGTGTAACAATTTTTTATGACCTGTAAAAAATGTTTGCTAGGAAATAATTTTGTTTTCGTAGCAGTTATATAGCTAATGTATAACTAATTGTCTGCTAACTCCGAGTTTTGTTTACTTTCAAAATGGCGTTCTGCTATGTTTCCGCTCTTTCTGAAGAGATTTATGCTTAGTCACTTATTCAAAAATGCTGTAAAAATCATGTTTTTTTTGTTACCTAAAGGTAGAATAATATTAATAAGAAAGGAAAAAACCTTAAATGTTGAAAAATACATCCAAATGCGTATCTAAAAAAAGAAAAGAATCTCTGAAAATATTTTTAAAGTAAGACTAATTTAAAAAAAAAAAAAAAAAAACACCAAGTCAAATGATTATTGCCAATACATTAATCTGTTCAGTTTCAACTATAAATAAAGTCATTTATATTGATTTGAATTATAAAACAGCAAAATTACAATTTTTGATTTTCATCGTTTGTTTTCATGACATATTGCAGATCGCATCACTCAATGCAGAGTTCTGTATGGAAAGAATTAAGCTGGAGAAAGATGGGAAAATGTTGGGACAGTAGACGAGAAGTTGGTGTATTTAAATGATTTCAATCGAAAAAAAAAAACAATTTACTGTCATAAAAGAGGATAAAAACATCTTAAAACGCGTGGTTCTCAAAGAATAAAAAAAAAAAAACTTTCTCAAAGAGATTTACGATTTTTGCCAATTTTTATGTACTGGAAAATTAAGTATATGAAGAGTGGAAGAAAATATACAAATGAACTCCATCTTTTATTAAGACCATATTATTTCCTCACTGTTCAAAAAATAATTAGATTACCCATAGCGCCAACAATCAGTATAGCTGTATCAGGATAAAGCAAGCAGCAACACATCTAAATCCATTGTTAAATTATTGGGAAAATGGAACAAGAAACTGGTATCAAGTTCTCTTACTGATATTTCTGTTAATTTCCAAATGGATAGACCCATGAACTTCAGTTCTTTTGGACTTCTAAAAAGAGTATTATCGAAACGTCAACAGAAAACCATTCGAGCACTTTGGATTTGAGACCGTTAAAATTGTTCAAAAATGTCCGAACAGCCTCAGTATATAATTTCTTCTTTTTAACTAAAAATGTCCCTGACTGAATATATCCGTTACTTCAAACTGTCAATATTGCGTAAGGCACATCTTTACTAAATACTAGCAGGTCAGCACAACGTTGGTCGTGACAAAATTCGGACAACGCACAAAATTCGCATAAAACTAGAACTATCTGGTGTAAGAATCGATCTGGTGTAAAATGTTTCGAAAATCTGTTGCAATTTTTGCTCTATCCTTAACGATCACGAAAATATAAAACCTCAAATAGTCCTTTTTGTGTTCGCAATGAATATCTTCGTCAAACACGGCCAAATTCGAATTGCAAAAATATAAAAGTTGTAATTGAAAAATTATTTGTTTAAAGAAAATCACATTTAAGGTATTTGTATGGTGCAAAATTTTACGTAGTTTTCAAATCTGTTGAAATTTTCACTCAATCTATAATGATTGCGAAGATAGAAGGTAAGAAAAAAAAGAAAGATAACCGTGAATGAACATTCGAACCACGTGACTCAAATCAAACAGAACAATCCGTTAGAAGTCAGTGACGTCATTGAAAACCTGGCACGCGTCCAAAGAAATGAAGAAGGGACTGGGGAGAAACCTCTTTGCAATAGCTCAGTACTTGAAGAACTGCTAGTGAAAAAAAAACTTAGTATAATTAACAAATATAGATTAAATTTTTAAATTCGGGCTTCAAAGTCTATTCATTCACCTTTAGAACTACATGTGAGCCAAATTTCATTACTGTAAGTTCTATTGATTCGTCTGGACACCACATACACACGCAGACAGACAATTCCTTTCATAATAGTAGAGATGAACTTTACGCTATGTGATCCAGGAAGTTCTCGTACCGATTCTCAATTTAAAATAATGTAACATTATACTAAAAATGTAGCGTTAGATGTTTGTAAATTGGTACTTTTGAAGATTTCATTAAAAGTTTCAAGGAGTTTTGCTCTTGAAAGTCTCAAGGTGCTTAACGTCTGAAGTAGGTCTGGGCAAGTTTTTTGACCACTGTCCATTTGTTGACCTCAAACAAATTACAAGCTAACCATCTAAGCTAAGGTAGTTAGTTGAATTTGCATCGAATGGATCAACACAACGGGTTATTGATAACGGTCCGGGATCAACCCCGAAGGGAAGGATCGAGGACAACCCCATGACGTTTGGAACCATTGCCAGAGGACGAGGTCAATTGCTGAGCTGGCAATCCACTCTCCAAATTTTCCCATCATTCTAACGTGAAGACATTTTAAACCACCGCAAATTTAACGAACACTCTCAGTTAAGAAAGAGGTATGGTGCAAATTTTTTCAACGATTTCAAATTTGCAATGCTGTTTTTGATATACACTCTATAACAAAAAAAAATCGACGCACCAAGAAGTAGTTGTCCGATTGCGATAAAAATTGGAGGATGTGAAGAACATACATTAAAAAACAAACGAATAAAATTTCAGAACAATTGAATGATTGATTTCAGATATTAACCGTTACAAAGGGAGGAAGCCGCTGAGGCGTTTGTCAACCTCTGGCCTGGATGCAAACTGTCAACATAGACTGCAAAAGTTCCCGGATGGTGTCCTGCGGAATTTCTTACCGTCTCCAACAATCGGGCTAAATGGTCAACATTCCGGGATGATTGCAATCGCCTTCCCATAACGTCTCAAATGGGAGTGAGATCATGACTTATTTTATTGAAAATTAAGTCCGTTGTGTAGCAAAAGGAACGGTAACACAACCGGTCGTAGAATGTCGTTGACGTACCGCTGTGCTGTAAGTGTGCCAGAAATGACTACCAAAGGTGTCCGCCTATCAAAGAAGATGGCACTCCAGACCATAACGCCCTGTTGTGGGCAGGTGTGGCGTGAGATAGTAAGGTCAGGATCCCCACGCTGCTCTGGACGTCTCCAGACAAGTCTGCGGTTGTCGTAGGGACACAGTTGGAAACGGGATTCGTCACCAAAGACTATACGTCCCCAGTCAGCTCCGTTCCAAGTAAATTGAGCCCGGCACCACTGTAATTCTGCACCTTCTTGTTGCGTCGATTTTTTTTTGTTACAGAGCATATTTTGTAATTATCTCTTAGAAGGAATTTAGGCTTAAGTAGTGACAGTGAAGATTATTTAGGCTTAAGTGACGATAGTAGCTTCTTAATCCTTTTAAAATGAAATCACATTCTACTTGCATGATTTGATTGAGTTGAGATCCGATGCATATGAAACCATCAGAAATCCAGAATCTAAGGAGGCCAAACAAGCAGGGATTTGCTAACAGTTACGGGATTTTGTATATCTTGCGAAGGAAATTGTTATAATACATATATACAACTCTTGGATAACTAAAGTTGATTCCAATAGTAAATCGTCGAAAATTTAACACTACACAGGTATTTTTATTTATAAATTACTAGCCAAATACTCAACCTTACTCGGTTTTAATTAGTTTAGAGTGATGCGATGATCAAAATATATAATGATATACGTATTTCGAAGAGTAAAATAATATTTTAACTCCTTTCGCCGCCTTTATAATTTCTACTACTTACTTTGGACACATATCCTACACATAAATATCCATTCATGTAATACATTTCACATACATCGCACTCTTGCTGTATGACAAAGCTACAAAATGACGAAAGGTGACGCTTAGGTTACTACTACAAAAGACGATTTTGAGAGAAATTTGGAATTCCTGTTCTTAAGTTAATTTCCATGTTCAATAAATTAATAAAAATGACAACTTACGGCGAGTGCTCTAACACTCCCCCCATAGTGAACTAATCAATTTTTTTTATTTGTAGAACTCTTGCATCAGGCATGCATGCGACATTATCGAATTTCTATCTCTTCTCCTGTAATTACGTCAGATTTTTTTATTGGTTGAAAAATTTTAGTTCGAATTTTTTTAACATTATTATTCGTTTATCAACGGCATTATTCTTTCAATAACGTTATAATTACACTTAAAATTTGTTTTTGTCTTATTTACCCACCACTTTAGGTCGTATACTTTGTAGTCGTGTTGCGTGGGATGAACAGGAAATACAATTTTCAAAATAATAAATATTTAAAATAAAAAACAAAAGAAAACAGCGAAACCAAATAGAATTAAAAGTTATCGGTGAAAAAAGTTGTTCCAAAGATTTTAACGATTCCTTTTTATCTCTTGATATCGCAGTTGACACAACTTACAGCTGAAAAGTGTACAAAATTTAGAAATGCGAAATTAATTCGAGAGAAAGAAACAGAAAATATCCCTGCAGGTGCGCGATGAACCAACACGAGTTTCTGTTTCATTCCCGTTCGTTGAAAAATATCGTCTGCCCTAAATATTCGGAAACCGTTTACATTGCGCAAAGAACGAAAGTTGGACTTGAAATAAATGAAGTATCAGAGCTAAAATTCCATAACAAAATAATAATTTTTGGAAAATTTATTTCTTTTTTAGCATTACTTGTAAAGCAATCCAAGTAATCGTAATACCTGTCAAAGTTAGTTGCTTTGCTGTCTTAACTAGTCTTCGTGCACCCCAGTTCGCATGAACTTGCGGTTAGTAGCTGTAAATGGTCGCACTTATTTAAAATTTATATATTTAATATAAAATTTATATGTATTTATTTAAAATTCTGCCTTCATTTTCCAAAATTTGGTATCGATGAGGTGGCAGATGATATTAACCTATAATTCTAAAAAATTTTATGGTTGTTGTTGTTAAAAAATAGTAACTTGTAAGTTCTACCCCAAACCGATCAACGAAATCTATGATTATCTATTAATTTTTGCATTTTAACCATTCTTACTCCAATTTTCGGAACTTTCTGCCCACTGAGGCGACAGAAGAAATCGACATACAGTTTTAAGATTCCACGTGCTTTTTAATGATGGGAGTACACAACTTTTCCGCATTACCGCAAAAAGATCTTAGAAACTTCGATTTTTTTGATACGCCCTAATATATATTCCAGTTTTTCCAAAACTACCAAATTATTGTTGATTTAAGTATACTTACTCAGGCGGTTTAGCATGAAAGTTATCTAAATATAATAATAAAGAAATATTTAATATTGCATTCACTAAACTAACATATACTGTATGAAATAAAGCACATTGCAATCAAATACCTGATATTAAATTCATCGGATGCCTATACAAAAACACAAACACAAAATAAAATATAGAACAGAAAGACGGATAGACGGACTTTCGCAACCAAGTTTAGTCAATAAATGAAGTTAAGTATTCATAGTATGAAAAGTTTCATGAAAATACATTAAACCATGTGGATGTGTATAGGGCACACACAATACAGACAGATGGACAGACAGACAGATGAACAGACAGTCATCGAAAGCACAAGAGGCGGATTTGTCATGAGAAGGGTCCAAAATGGATAGAAAACTCGAAATGGGTCGGAAATATTCAACGTACAAACAAACACTCCATTCTTATTTATATAGATAATGTCTACTAAAACACACACTAATTCGACAAATTGTTGATTCAAATTTCCGCATCATAGATATTGAGAAAATCATAGTATCAATAGGTATAGTCTGAAACGTTGAAGTATAGTCTAGTCCATAGGGGTATAGTCTAGTACATGTAGGTATAGTCTAGTATATAGATTTGTAGTCTAGTATATAGATTTGTAGTCTAGTACGACTAGGTGTAGTCTAGTATTTAGAGGTATAATCTAATACATAGAAGTATAGTCTAGCACATAGAGTTGTAGTTTAGTACGTAAAAGTGTAGTCTTGTATATAGATTTATAATCTAATAGATAGATGTATAGTCTAGTATTTAGAGCTCTAGTCTAGTACATAAAACGGTATAGTCTCGTATTTAGAGCTATAGTCTAGTACATAAAAAGGTATAGTCTCGTATTTAAGGATATAGTCTAGTACATAAAAAGGTATAGTCTCGTATTTAGAGATATAGTCTAGTACATAAAAAGGTATAGAGTCTCGTATTTAAAGATATAGTCTAGTACATAAAAAAGTATAGTCTAGTACATATGTATATAGTCTAGTACATAAGGTATAGTCTAGTACATGAGGTATAGTCTAGTACACATGTATAGTCTAGTAGATAGGTATAACTCTAGTACACAGGTATAGTCTAACAGATAGAGATATATTCTATTTAGATAGAGATATAGTCTAGTAGATAGGTATAGTCTAGTACACAGGTATAGTCTAGCAGATAGAGATATATTCTAGTTAGATAGAGATATAGTCTAGTAGATAGAGATATAGTTTAGTACACAGAGAGGTATAATCTAGTACATAGAGGCGTTGTCTAGATACATGCGGTGGTTGAAGAAATAGTTTAATACAATTCAAATAGATAGAGAAAGAGTGATAGTACAGTTGCATATAATCTTCCTTTCCCGCGCCTTAACTCAAGCTCATGCAGACACCGCATGAACCCTAGACACCCTCTACCATCAATTGCATTTTTCGCAAGATCCTGTCCCCGTGTTTTTTAACGCACTCTCACTGCATGGGATTACGATTAAAATGAAAAAAAGCCGCCTATCGATTCACACGCACCATTTCTTATACACGACACCCCCGGTACGTTCGATATCCAGCACTTCTATTTCTTCTCAAAAGTACGGAAAACTCCCTTTTTCCATTCCCTTCCTTGCTTTACTTCCTTCTTCCATCTTAATGCGATTCTTTTGGAGAAACAGGAGGACTAAGGAGAGATGAAAGGGAGGAGAAAAAACAGCGAGCGTTCCCAATGATGGAAATGATGAAGCTCCGTTGGAAATTTTCGGAACTCTTTAATCGGATTATAAAACCGTTAATGTCTTTTTGATAGAGTTTGCATTCGAATTGGAAACTAAATGGAATTTTTATTTGATCCCTGGAGGTATATGCTGAGAGATATTGTCAGCGGCGACGGCTCAATTTGAATTTGAAGACCATCCAGGAAATATGCTGTGACTCGATTTGCTTGCATCGCATAGTCTATGCTCGTTAACGATGTTTATCGATACTTTACTGGTCTATATCTGATGCTTCTAACATATTGGCATAGTTTTGAGTAAGGAAAGCGATAAGGTTCACATTATAGACCTAGACGTTCTATGCATGTAACGCCTGCAGTACTTCACAGCATAAAAAGTACCACATTAATCAATAATATGTATCAGAATAATTTTAAGGTTGGAAGATGTGATTGTGTGTGAAATCAACAAAGCAATAATTATAATTAGGCCACAATCATTTTGCAAATTTCAAGCACTTTCGCACGTTCCTGTCATCTGACAGCTCTGCGCGAAACCAAGTACAAAATTGCACGCGCGTGCTATTATTTCTCTTACTCACCCACTGGAAACTGTAATTTCTGTTTTAGATATCTATTCTAAGAGTCTGAATGTCAGACCTTTTAAATCTTATTATCCGTCACTATTAAGTTATGCTTAAATAAATTACGTTTTCCTGTTAGTGAAATACATTCTTTGCTCTGTTGATAATATGTTGGAATAGCAGCCAATAATAAATTGCGGCTAGCCAGCATAAGAGTTGGGGTCCTTCAGAAAGCCAGAACCAGAACCACCAAAGATGGTGACCCCAAAGCTTGAATATTGTGGAAAACAAACAACTTTTTACGTATAATACTCGTCAAAGTAATTTTAAAAAAGATGATATATATAGAGTTAAATCCAATAGTTTTCCAATTTATAACTATCCCAAACCGTCTAGTACCAACCTGTAACGTATCTTCCGACAGATCTAAAGTTTAAATTTTTTTATTTGTGACTCCCTTTTCAAAAATTAACATAAGAGGTTCTGTGATCAAACCATCCTTGTAGGACTTCAAGTCAGTTTTACCTCCTTGATCAATATAATATTTCCTAGCTTTCTTTGAACTTATATATATGTTGCTTAATTATTTATAGTTATTTAATCATTATAATATAATGATACTTTATAGTGATTGTGGTGTAAATTAGGGAATTATGTGTGGGGTGGATTTAAAGTTTTTCTTTTAATGATGTGTGATAAATATATATAGGAAAAAGGTTCGTTAAATCATATTCACATATAGGTTAACTGGATAACAAATATATATATATATATATATATATATATATATATATATATATATATATATATATATATATATATATATATATATATATATATATATATATATATATATATATATATATATATATATATATATATATATATATATATATATATATATATATATATATATTTGTTATCCAGTTAACCTATATGTGAATATGTATTATCATATATATATGTATTATCATATTTTACGGATACGGCAAATTCGATTATGAGGCATGAAGAATACCTGACGTGTTTTGAATTAAGTGTTCAGAAAGATGGCCTCACCAGATATATCTTTCTCAGTCTATAAGTTGGCGCAGCTGGAATAACCTGGAACAGGGTGAATCCTCGTTCGAAAAAAAGTATGTACACAACAGTAGAGGTAAAGACAAGTCTTTCTTTAACTCTTATGGTCACTGTGGTCCAGTTTGATACCGGCGGCAGGGGAGTAGGAATTAAGTGAATTGCATCAGTGTCCAGGGTTCCTCGTCAGGATGGCCGGGGTGATTACAGGAAAGATTTTGGTGACCTGATTTGTTCAACTGGTAATATTGCGGTATTCTTCATTGCGATGTAGGATCCAAGAATCGAATTCCGGACGCCCTATAGGTCCGAAGGGTGCTCGAAATACTCAGACTGCATATGAATCCTTGAACCTGTCAGTTGCCCCATAAAGTCAAAATGGAGAAAACTTGACGATAAAATAATCGAGGTCATGATTGAGGGCATTTTTCTAAGAGGTCAACGTAAAGACCACCTTGGCTCGAAAAGAAAAAAAATGGATTAGCCATCCACCCGAACAAGAACAGCTCCGTTATTAATCGGTATAACCATAATCCGATGTCAAATTCATGGCTATAGCATTTTGCTCCTTCATCGCGATCTCGGATGAAGATGCGTTGGTTGAAAATAATAGAAAAAAAGATTCGTAACAAATTTCGTACTTTATGGGAGAATCCACAGCAGCGAAGCCAAGAAGTTATTCTCTAAAAAATAACAGCCCCGTATCAAACCAGTCCCTCGGCCTTTTTCCGGTGTCGTCAAAAACGAAGGTCACCCTATTGTGAGGGAAAAATTAACACCAATCATTACATATAGCACTTGGGAGATGAACAACCGGAGTTATCCCTTTATTCCAACGGAATGTTCAAAAACCCTAAAAAGAAAAGCGCCAAATCACGTCAACATCTACCGGTAATTAAGAAGTGTACAGGTTGAAGCTTCTACCAAGGTGGTTTTGACCTTGGAAGTCACCGATTGTCCAATCGGTGTGGGCCACGTACGAGATAAGACCGTGAGAATAGCAAGAGGGATCGCTGTCGCCAAACTATAAACACTCAAACCAGAATGCCAAGAAAATAAAGGGAAAAGGCTTGAGAAACCACAATCACTACGAACATAATTTTCGAAGCTAGGAAGCCGGGAATGGGATCGAAAAAAAAAACAATAAAGGTAATCTAATTCTTGCGCTCATTTCTTTTCCAAAAAAATACCGATGTGGAATCAAAAATAATTATAACATGTAGGAAAGGGTAAGCCTTCAACACAATGATTAAATAACCATGGATTCTGCTTTTACCACACACTCATATTTTAGTTTTGGGGCCAAAACAACCCTGTATTATTTGGAAATCCCGTTACGGACTAAGAGTTAAGGTGTTTTCTTGAATTTTATTGGATGTAAGTTTTATTCTTTGCATATCTTTCCAGTATTTTTTTGTTGCTTGTCTGTTTCCTGTACTTTTGAATCGTCCTTTGTATTCTTCGTTTTGTGAGCTTTATAAATATACTCGCAGAGCGTTAGATGTCATGACTCAAGTTCATTTGTCAAACTTTCGGCAAAAAGACTTGTACTCAGCCTAACTATCAATATTTTGATTTGCGAAACTCTTGCATAAAGGATTTGATAAAGGATTTGAACTGGCATATGTTAAATCTGTCGTGGCTTCTAATGTTGTCACATTGGTAGGATGTGGAAGCTTTTAGAGTGGATTGGCAGATCAAGTGTTGAGATTTCGGTAATTCAAAAATTAGAGCATTTTTAAAACAAAAAGATTCGAGAAAACGTTTTGGATTTTAACTTCGAATCTACTCAGGAGTAGATTGAATCCAAAAGTATTCCGAATAAAACACCGGTAAAAACAATTATTTATTTACAGGCAGTACATAATATCAGGAAATGAAGCAAAGATGAATGCATTTTATCGTATTCCAATTCATAGACTCGCAATTCTGTAGGAAAATAAAGCATTGATTCTGATATTAAAAGATATGTGGTAGCAAAATTACATGTGTTTTGCCAGTGGATTTCTCTCTTGTGCTGCTGTTATTAAATGAAGATTATGTTCCTGCAAAATGTGAGTTAAAGTATATGTAAGTGCAGTAAAATTTGTACTCTGAAATTAATTTTCATAGCTACGAAATTTTCAAAATTAAACTTTTTGAATTACTTTAACCTCGTCTTTCAAATGTCCAAAAATTGTTCCTAAAATTTTAAAATTAAAAAAAATTTAGAAAGAAACAATAAGTACATAACATAAAATGATTAGGTACAGAACCAACAAAAGGAAATGGGTAATTAATTCTGTAAAAACAGTTTTATCAAAATAACTGTTTCTCCAGCACTACTGGTAAAGAAGTTTGAATTTGAATTGGGTTTCCAAATAACCTCTTTTTTACTCATCACCTTTATGAAAAAGGCATTCACTTTTCAGGTTTTTCATTTTTTTTTCCTATCTAAAACACGTCAACTGTTTAAAACACTTTTAAAATTAAGTGTTCTCAAATCTTTCCCCTCGGATTTGATCCCGGACCGTCGATATCTGCCTATTGTGTAGCTCTAGTGCGACGTTAATTGAAAACGCCTATATAAAACTCCCAAATTTCAAAATCTAAATCCGAGATTGACACCTCACATATGTAGATTTCAACCTCGGAACTGTGTTTAAGGAAAAACTACTACTTTAAAAGGGTAATAGACAGTTGGAACGCGTTGCCAGAAAATATAGTTAATTCAAAGAGAGTGTACGAATTTAAGATATAATTGGATAGTCAGTGGGAATTGGGGAATTCATAAACAAAGGACCAGCCTTGTTGGGCTTGAGCCTGTAGCTGGTCGTCAATATTTGTATTTGTATTTGCATGTAAGCAACAATTATGCAAAATTTCAGGTTTCTACGTTTAGAAGGTTTTGTATCACGAATGACACGCATCACGCAACTTCGTTTTGCTTTTATAGACGAATAGAAATATTTACATTAACATCTACCAGCTACATCATAACATTTAATCAATTATTAATAGAAAAATAACATGTTTTCATGCAACAAATATTAATTTAAAAATGCGTCATGCAATGATACTTAGAGTTTAAAATTTTTTTAAATTTTGAACCACGGTCAGATGATGAGAATCTTTGAACTGGCAACCCACTTTCCAAGCTTCCACATCATGCCAACGTGAGGGCATTTGAGGCCACGGCCGATTTAACGTGCACCACGCATCTCTCTATAAAATTCAATAAATGGACAAATTTACTTAGTTAAAGTGCTTATATTTCTATATGTTACAACCTTTATATTGTTACTTTTCAAGTGTTGTAGCAGGTAAATGTAGGTAAATGCAGGCTATTCCACTATTAATTGAGTTTATTCCTACTACTACAAACTAAAAATTTATTATTATCATAATCGACCAACAAAAAACTTCTAATTTAATAATAAATTATTCAGAGTTTCAGTTAACAATTACACGAAATAGAACGTGATCATTTTGAGAACAATTTGAAAAGTATAATACAAGTGACTGCAGTGATAAGCTACACCAATCAAATGAAATATTTTAACCGATTGTTAAACCTCAAAACTAACTCTAAAAAGCCTCGAAAAAACTGCAATAACTATCGATATACACTATCAATCTCCAATTTTCTTGTCACTTTGAATACACAAATAAAATTGAAACTCTCGTTTCACAAACTTTACTCAAGGTGAAACACATTCCGGAAGTTTATCCCTTTTACTTAGCCGCCTGGAGAGCGAAAAGCATGTCTGATAGGATTCTCGCTTCCAACGCTAAGCAAAACTAATTCTGAAAGGATAAAGCCTTCTGGGAGCTATACAGTACTCTTGCATGAAAGCTGTTGTTTCTTTCCAGGAAGTTCCCTTTTTAAAACGTGAGAAAAGCGGGAAAAAACGGAATTTAATATTGTCAGATAAGACTCTTGTGCCACGCCCGCACAGTGTTTTCTGGAGTCAGCCCGAGTTTTTGGTAAGGCGCTTTGGAATGTCAGTTACTGTGCACGACAAAGTTTTCAAACTTAACAAGAACAGAGTTTTCTTTTTCACATCGCATTCGATTTTGGTATGATACATTTTTCGTAAAGCGTATCTTTTTCGCGATGCATATATAATAAGCACAGACTCTAATCCTTGGGAGCGGATATTTCCTTATATGGCCGTGGGACTTAGGTTTTTTTTATGTGGTCGATGTTTAGTGGAGGTATTTGAAATTTAAATCCTTTTTTCCGGCTTGTAAACACGCCATTGGAGTATTCAAATGTTTATAATACAGTTAACGTTAGAAATATCAAAACCACGAAATAACTAAAACTGAGAAAACAATTTATTTTAAGTTTTTGTTGAATACATTTGATGAATTTTAAAAAAGTAACTGAATCTACTACAAAATATAATTGGAAAATAATTTTTATCTCCTTTTATTTGTTGCATTCAACTTTATTATTATTTATGTAGAAATTTAAATTGATTAAAGCAATAAAGCGTAAAATTATAAGCAATATAATTTGATTAACCGAAAAGAGTAAAACTATAAGGAACTGAATTTGATAAAGCAATAAAGTTAAATTAAAAGATATTAACGACGTAAATGTTAGTTCTATCACTTTTCATATAGATAACTAATAAAATACGAGTGAACATTTTACATTCTAGCAATTCTATGTAGTATTTTAGAACCGAAACAAACTTATTTAAGGGCACTGGGAAGTCACAATTCTTCAAAAAATCGAATTTTTGATTTCAATTGCATTTAATAGAGGGCACCAATACGAATCGATTGATGTATCACTTATTACGTAAAATGCATTTTAAGTTACTAAAATTTAATTTTGAAATTATCCTTTTTGGTTTCGGTTTCAGGTTTGAAGTTTCGATTTTGCCGACAATGAATTATATATATTTTTAAATATTTTATATTCTTAGTAAATTTTTGTATAAATATACATTTTAATCGATTGGTAGCAGGTTTAACTGCGACTGTTATTATATTTAACCGCAAATTTTGTTTACTTGTGCTTTGGAAAGTTCTTATCGATAAGGTAAGGAGATGCTATTTAGTAGTTTTTTGTCGTTTTCTCAAAATGATAAATTTTTATCTTCAGGTGCGCTCTGTGAAAAAACTAATAAAGCTATCAGTCTGAAATTTTGCATACACATGTATTTATAATAGGTAATTATGTTAAAATATAAACTATTGACGAAATATGAACATAATTTTTTTAATGGGTGATTAGTAGGTATAAAATCACAAAATTTTCATAAACTGATTTAAATTGTGCCTGAAAAAAAATTTCCTGGTTTTTTTCAACAAAAAATACTTTAATGAATTCATAAAACATTTCTAATGATAGGGAAAAAAGTTGCAACTTAATATATATTAAAGTTTTTTTACAGAGCGCACCCAAAGTGAACTCACTGTATTGAATTTTTTTTCACCGAGTTCTATATAAATGCTCTCTACAAAATATTTTTACTTTTAAAATTTTTATTGTTTAGCTTGAATTAGTTTTAAAAGGCATTACAAATATGTGTACAAAAATTTATATTGGTACTTATAATAGCTTAAATTTTATATGCATTCGAATATTGGTCACATTTTCATGGTTTCTGTCCTTTGATGACTTCCCGGTGCCCTTAAGCAATATAGAAAGCCGATAAGCTACTGAATATGATTAAGCGACAAAAATTGAAACGATAAGTAAATACAAAAAAAAAAAAGTAAACTGACAATTTTGTAACATAACGGGCGTGTTAGTCCTATACCTTTGCACGAAGAATGATTCAAATGGTCTTAGACAAGCTTTAATTGTAGATAGTGAATACAAAATCAAACTATATTTACTTAAGATTAAAAAGCAGCTATACTATAAGGCGATGTTTGCCATCAAATTTAGTTGGGCAGTGCGAAAAATACTCATCCGAGTTGTTGACTGCAGAAGTAGGATGCATCGTTAACTTACACTGTATGGACAAAAGTATTTCGACACTGCATGTTTTTCAAAAAAGAGCTTTTTTATTCTATTTATTAACGTGTAAGCCCTCTTCTTTTGCTTGTATTACAGCTGCAACACGTGGATGCGTACTTTCCACAAGTTCTCTGTAAGTCTCTGCAAGAATAACTCGCCGTGCCTACTTGCAAGCCTGTGAGAAAATACTGTTCTGAAGATGAGCATAGTACACATCGCTCCAGTTAGTTCCACAAGTTCGCTATTGGATTGAGATCTGAGCTCTGAACAGCCCAGTCAACCAAATTCACCTCATTTTCAGGAAACCAGTCCAGCACTCGTTTTGCAGCATGACATGGAGCTCTATCCTGTTAGAAGAAACAACCATTGTCACCCTAGTATTGGCATAGTGTAGGAAAGGTCGAATTACCCAGAACGTCGAGGTACACGTCACAGTTCATGGTACCAGATACATAAAGCAATGGTCCAAGTCTTAACCAGAAAAACAACTCCACACTCCTCCAAATTTCTGTAGTGTGCAAATTCTTTGTTCTGATAGAAAAAATACTCTTTCTGAAATACTCTGTCCATATAGCGTTATTCTCATATCATATTGCAGGTATATGCTTAGCGTTTCGGGCAATGATTGGAAACGGGTAAACTGTCATGCGATTGCACCGGGAATTGTTCCCAGATAGTCGCGTACGCCATCATCAAACACTGTGTACTGTTTGCTTGGGAATTTCTTTTTCCATTACGACTAGAAGGGTGTAATTATCGGATATTCCTGGAGATGATCTTGCCGGAACTTCTGACAGGGCGTTTGGTCAGAACAATTACCCATCCTGTCCACCATTAAATTCTTCTTCTGGGGTTACCTCAAAGGCCATATTCACGAGACTCTCGTAGTCTCTGAGGACGACCTAGTCGGAAGAACCTATGTAGCACCAGCCTGTGAGAAAGCTGGCATTTTGGAACGAGTTCGACTGTTCAACATCGACGTTGCAAGGCATGTATTACTTCTGGTAGAAGGAACTTCGAACACATCCCTTGAAAAATGTCTGATAAACATTTCTTCCCGGCCTACTTGTATCTCTTTGTTTTTTATTCTTTCTATACTTGCAGGATGTATACTATACATCTGAGAGGCGTTTACAACTATTTGTTTTGATGTAAAACTGGTTAGTTTTGTAAACCTGAGCTACGTTTAAAGTTTGTCAAAGGCCTTTTGAATCATCCTAGTGAAGTATCATTAATAATTTAACCCTCTACTTCTGTTCAATACTTTAATACCTAAGTAACTTAAATTTCTTGAAGGTGAAGGGTAAAGTGACAAATAATAGAATTTTATTAAGCAATAAAGCATAAAATTATTAGCAACTCAATTTGATTTAGTGATAAAGAGAAAAATGTGCATTTTATTTTGCGATAAAGAGAAAATGATAGACGCATAAATACGATTAGGCCATAAAAAGTAAAATAATAAGGGAAAACAAGAATATAACGACGCACAGCAGTTTCATAACCCTGTATATAGAAACTAACTGATGTCTAAAACAGAATTAACGCTGCTTACTAAATATAATAATAATATATTATTGTTATATTTAGTAATACTTTGTAACAAAAAGAACTCATCGGCATTCGTACATAAGCCTAGAAGAGAACCTCCAGGATTCCTTTAATTTCAAATAACATTCGAAGTCTATCAATTTCATGAAGAGAAAACTAACTGCATTTAATGAACATCAACTTTCAGATGTCTAATTTATGTAATAAACTTTCACACGCGCTTATTTTTGTTAGTCATCAACATGTCTTTGAGACTTGAATACCAGCATTCGTAATCAGGAGAAAATGCCCACGCCACAAGATTCCATTACACGAACCCTTAGATCCTTTCACCATAGATGAAAAGCTTCAAGAAATAATTGAGAAGGTGCCTGAGGTAAGTGTACTGGTAATAGACACTACTAGTAATCGACACTTTTTAATTCATACACAAAAAATAATCTTTATACGGTTTCTAGAGAGTGAAAGTACAGGTAGGTTTGCAGCTAACATACTCTGGATGATGATGCCTGAACTAAATGTGACATCATGTCATAATGACCGCTTGGCAGTTGATTTCCTAATGAGGCTAAGCTTGTTGTTTGCCAAAGTGAGATTTCCTTATCACTTATTTAGGAGGTAAGTTTCAAATTTTATTCATAATTTTTGGAATAATTTTAGTTTATTAAATACAGCGCTTTTTAATTTCTAATATAAGAACTGCATAATGTGTTTCTTGTACTTAATTAAGTTTCAAACATCATGTTATTCACGAAACAAAGTTTATATTATTGTAACCATATTTCAGATATAAAACTATTAACCTTTTAAACGCCGCAATTCATTTTTAAGTTTTTTATTTTAATTTTTCGCTCAAATGGCTTATTTTACGGATAGTATAACTGTTCTAGACCTTTTTTGGCGGGAAAAAAATCCTAAGTATGATTTTGAGGATGTTCCCATTTGGGAACATTGGCGTTTGGGATGAAGTAAATAGGGGCATTTTTCCGAAAGGTAATTTTTTTTTGCTGTAGTCTCAAAAGGAGGACTAAGTTTGGTTTCATTTCATACTTTTATATATTTCTCTTCGCAAGGATACATTTTTCTCTTATTGCCAGTGCTACGGGGGAAGCAAGATAAATGTATCTGCTTTTTGCATGCAAGGCACTGCTTTATAACATTCTTCTTACACAATGCGCAACGTCCTCGGGTGTAAGCGACGAGATAAGTGTTCGTCCGTCTTTCTAAGGTGAATTGGTAGATGATATCGTGGTCCTGGTCTTGCTGAGATGACTCTATCCTATTGGAGCCTCTTCTTTGGCACCATCCTATTTCCCTGAGTAAATTTCCATCCTATATAGATATACATTAGATGAGCATATCATCCAAATTTTGTACCCATATCTGATGGGGTTTCCGCGAATAAGAATCTTACAAGAATGATGTCCGTAATACGGCACCATTGATCAGTCAATGCTGAGTTTATCGTGAAAAACTCCAAACTGAAGCGTTTCTACACATATTATCGTATATTGGCGCAATCTTTTTTAGTTTATTACCCGGTTGAACATCCTTATTGTTGTCAACAAGATGGAAGTACTTTTTAAGCTGACGAAAGCGTGCTGTAGCCATTATCTTAGGAAAGATTGTAACACATGTGTCTCCTACTCTAATATAAGTCCTCTCTCTGTAAGCAACGTGTGATAACCTCTTAAAAAAAGTAGACCTAGTAACTGAAGAATATCTTCACAGCTAACTGTTATTACCTGCCCCTTTGCAGTGTATACAACGCTGTCATCTCAACTAAATGTTGCACATAATTCATAAGAAGTATTTTGTGGAATAACTCTAGAGGATCCATTGTCTCAAGCTCGGGAAATTTTTCAGCCAGCTTTTCGAGGCATTTTCCTGAAATATCATTATCCAATGTTGCATCCCTTTTCCATCTGGGATTAGGTTCTTATCTTCGCTTCTTTGCACTTGGAGCAGAACATGAGGGTGTGCTTCTCCTTTGATCTTCGTCCGAATCGGGAATTCGGTCATCTGAAATAGTCGAATTACCATCTTCATTGTTAATCATCAGGACAATCTGGCCACAAACATCTTGAGAACGAACCTCATTCAACGCTTCATCGTTGATGTGTTCTTCAACACTCAAATCAGCGTCTTCATCAGATGGCAATATGTAAAAATCTGGATCGTCTACGTCCTCAAGCTTGTCATCGGATAGGCTGTTGAAAAATTCCTGCGCGGCTCGCAGGAACTTGCGATGTATCTCTGAAAGATGTAGTTGATACGGAGTGATACCTGAGAAGCACTTGAATAGTCAATTCCTATTAGGAATGGCGTATTAAGTAAAAAAATGATTAAAACTACATCGTTCAGCGTATACTATACAGTAGTACTCTCTGAGATAGGCGAGAAAAAAATATTTGGTCAGAATGAAACACATTGGTTGAAGCAGTAACGACTACAGGTCACACCTTCGTCGAGTCTTGAAAAAGGAATGTTGTTGGAATGTGATCTTTGCAAAGGTCATTCAAAACGCACACATCTCTTTTTCTACCCGTAAATTACATGATACCTTTCAACCAACCATTTCACCAAAGGGGAATGTGTTTACTATTCTTGTAAGGTGATTACAGTGAAAGAAATCATCCCAATCGTAAACATTTATAGCTGTAACAATGCGATTACCTTACAATAGAGCAGGCTTCGAAATAGATTTTTTAATACAGGTGCACAAAGTGCACCTAAGTTTTTAAATTAGGTGCACAGTTATGTACAGTGGGAAAAAATTAGGTGCACAGTTATATTTTTATGTGCAAAGTGCAAATGTGCACCCGGGTATTTCGAGCCCTGCAATAGAGTATCACGGTTTGCAGAGAAAACGGGTGTTAGGCTCATGCAGATACAAAAGTGCCAGCTGGAAGTATGAAAGAATCAGCCACCTCATTTATTAAGTTACCCATAGCAGAAGAATTGCGATAATTAAAAAAAAAGAAGAGTATTGACTCAAATTTTTTGCGAGTTGAAAAAATCCCCTCAAACACTATACCCTAAACGCCAATGTTCCCAATTGGGAACATCAAAATTGTTGTAAGAATAACTTCTTACAAATGACACTTGAAAATATTTTGTTAATTTGTACGATAATATATGTCCTTTGACTACTAAATCACGTCAATAAAAAAAATTTTAAGTTTAATTTAAAAACAGCAGAAATTAAAATGTGCATGACACTTTGAAGTTCACAAATTCAGTAAATTTGACCTTAATTAAGTAAAAAAGCAAAATTTATTTTTTGAAAAACGATGCCACCTAAAATAAATTTATATTGTTATGTGACTTTTCGGAAAGTATGAATATTCTAAACAAAAAATAAAGCTATTAAAAAAATTCACAAAAAAATTTTCCCATTTGGGAACATTGGCAGGTAAAAGGTTAATAGACACCTGTGTATAATGCTGAATCATTTAATTATTTTTATTTCCCTTCACTCTATGCCTTTTTGATGGTTTATAGTTTATCAAGAATAATAAATGTGAACGTTTCATTTAATTCTTATAAAAAAAACCAGTGATAGGCATTTGTGTCTATTTCTGATGCAGTAGCTTATCTAATACTGGTTTCTGGATAAAACATATTAATTTTTTATTTGTGGTTTCTCTTTCTAGTGTTCAGCTTATATAATTCCCTTAAGCGGTCTGAGAACCCTTAAAATTGTCGAAATCAACGCTTTTGTGATCATTTTCAAGTAATCAACGAACGTTGATTTAATTTTTACATTGATTAGATTTAAGGCACACATATATAATATTTCAACTAAACGAGGGGTGGGTGGTGGGTCAATAAATATAAGCCTTCGGCCGACACGAATACTACTACCATGTGCAGCATAACTAAAGATCAAATGAACATAAAACCGTCATTTAGCATTTTTTATAATCTAAACAACTGTAGGTTTTTAATATACTATACGTTTTTAAAATTTATAAAAAAATTAAGAAAGTTTGAGAACATTAAAAAAATGTTTTCTTCTCAGCAAATATATTTTTTTAAAGTTGTAAAACAAATAATTTTCAAGATTTTTCAAAATAATAGTATATTAAAAACTTACAATTGTTTCGATTACAAAAAAAGTTAAATGAAGGTTTAAGTTCATTTGATATTTAGTTATACTGTACACAACATGGTAGTAATATTCTTGTCGGCCGAAGGCTTATATTTCTTGATCCTCCCCTCATTTAGTTGAAATATTTTATATTACTTTTTTTAAAGTTGTTTATGAATCTTCATACTCGATTATATAGGTGTCCTTAAAATCTAATCAATGTAAACATTAAATTATTGTTCGTTGATTACTTGAAAATGAGCTCAAAAGCATGGATTTCGATAATTTTAAAGGTTCTCCAACGTTTTAATAGTTTTGTTGCAGACCATTAACAGTATTATTATAAATATTTATTTATTTGTTTTCTTTTTGATAAGCGCTATGCTTCCTAAGTCATTTAAAATCTGGAAATATCATAAAGAAAAAGGGTTGAATGCTATTGATAACGACAATCATGGTGTAGCAATAGTGACTGCTGCTAAAAACTACGGTGTGCCACGAATAACTTTAAAGTATAAAGTTAAGGTAAATTGCTAGTACATCGAAGAAAGGGCCGCCTTCAACAGTCAGTGCTAGTGAAGAACAAATGATTTCTGACTGCATAGTATCTGTAGTAAATGCTGAATTCCTAGTTTACAAAGACAACGTATTGGATATTATACAGCAGCTTAGTAAAGATATTAAATGGTAAAATATATTTGGTAAATGATCGTCCTAGCAAAATATGTTTTCAATGCGGGACGAACGTGGAAAGAAGAGAAATTTCGTTGTTGGAAGCTGAATGGATTCCTTCAGGAAGGAATATCGACGATAGTAAATAAAAAATTGATATAAAAGTATGTTTTTTCAGTATTGGTTTAATAAATCACCATACGAATTGTAAAAGCACGT